>CM075967.1:37100689-37530759 GCA_038048745.1 Coluber constrictor foxii
TAAAAAAATCAGTAATTGGCAGAGAAAAGGATGTTTTTCGCCGCAGATCCAAGTAGATTAATGTAAGTGACCTTCAACCACTTCAGCAAATCTACGGAAGGGATCTAAAGCGAGCCCACCGAGTGCAATTTTTGAGGAAGTCAAAAGACACAGAACGGAGTTTATCTAAGAGGAAATACCAGAATAGAGTAGAAGCAGGGGTGAAATGCTCCCGGTTCGGACCGGATCGTCCGATCCGGTAGCGATGGCGGCAGGCAGTTCGGAGAACTGGTAGCAAAAATCCCTGCGCCGCTTCCCCCCCACCATGCCCCCCACCATGAGCCGCACGATCATCAGAGGCTTTTTTTTTTACTTTTAAAAGCATTTTTTCTACAACCTCTTCCGACGAAAAAAATGCTTTTAAAAGTAAAAAAAAAAAAGCGCCTCTGATGATCGCACGGCTCAGCTGGGATCGTCAGAGGCTTTTCAAAGCATTTTTTTCTGCAGCCTCTTGGCCGAAGAGGTGGTAAAAAAAATGCTTTGAAAAGTCTCTGACGATCCCAGCTGAGTTGCCTGATCGGCAGGGAGGCTTTTCAAAGCATTTTTTTAAAAGCCTCTCTGGCGATCCCAGTTGAGTTGCCTGATCGGCAGAGAGGCTTTTCAAAGCGTTTTTTTAAAAGCCTCTCTGACGATCCCAGCTGAGTTGCCTGATCGGCAGAGAGGCTTTTCAAAGCATTAGAAAAAATGCTTTCAAAAGTTTAAAAAAAAAAAGTTGGCCACGCCCATCCAGTCACATTACCCTCCTGCCCCATCAAGCCACGCCCACAGAACTGGTAGTAACAAAATTAACATTTCACCCCTGGGCAGAGCCAATGCAATCCTAAATTGCATTAACAGAGGGATGCAATCAAGATCAAGGGAGGTACTAATACCACTCTATAAAGCCTTAGTAGGACCATACCTAGAACGTTGCATCCAGTTTTGGTCACCACATTATAAAAAGGATGTGGAGACTCTAGAAAGAGTGCAGAGAAGAGCAACCAGGATGATGAGGGGACTGGAGGCTAAAACATACAATGAACAGTTGCAGGAACTGGGCATGGCTGGTCTACTGAAGAGAAGGACCAGGGGAGACAGGATAGCATCTTCCAATATTTGAGGGGCTGCCACAGAGAGGAGGAAGGGGGTCAAGCTATTTTCCAAAGCACCTGAAGGCCAGACAAGGAATAATAGATGGAAACTGATCCAGGAGAGATTCAACCTGGAAATAAGGAGGAATTTTCTGACAGTGAGAACAATCAACCCATGGAACAGAAGTGGCCTTCAGAAGTTGTGGGAACTTCATTACTGGAGGCTTTCGAGAAGAGACTGGATTGCCATCGGTCAGAAATGGTGTATAGTCTCCTGCTTGGGTGGGGGGTTTGGACTAGATGACCTACAAGGTCCCTTCTAACTCTGTTCATCTGTAAATCTTTTCTGTATACAGTCAATCCAGGCAAGGCTTTTCTGAATTAGTAAAGCCTGCAGACAAGGGAGAGCTCAGGAGAAGAAGGACTACCGCCTCCTGATCCGAGAGCAAGGAGGGAAGAGAGAAGGCGAGAACGAAGCAGACTGAGCTGGCTACGAGGGAGGAGAGTGCCCGGCCCCCTTTCACAAGGCACACACCTGGGGCAGGGTGAGTTCTATTTACCTTTACTACTGGTTCGCAACGGGAGCGAAGCTTCTGTGCATGCGCAGGTTGTCAATTATGACGTCCGGGTGGGCAGGTGGAGCCTTCTGTCGTTTTTACTACCGGTTCTAAAGAACCGGACAGAACCAGGAGCAACCCATCACTGACATGGGAGCTGAGATGTAAGGAGGTGCCAGTGGGAGGGGCATTGTTGGGGAAGAATTGTTGATTCTGTGAAGCCTTGTGTGCACTTGCCAAAGCCTGGACATTGCTATATACTCTTTGCGGCTTGTCAGTTTGCCTGCTTCGCTGAACTTCTTGCTCTGGTTACTGTTTAGCTAACCTGGCTTATTGGATTGCTGGCCCTGGTTAATGTTTGGGTTAATCTGTCTTATTGGACTGCTGGCCCTGGTTAATGTTTGGGTTAACATGGCTTATTGGACTGCTGGCCCTACTTAATGTTTGGGTTAACGTGGTTTATTGGACTCCTGGCCCTGGTTAATGTTTGGGTTAACCTGGCTTATTGGACTGCTGGCCCTGGTTAATGTATGGTTTAACATGGCTTATTGGACTGCTGGCCCTGGTTAATGTTTGGGTTAACGTGGTTTATTGGACTGCTGGCCCTGCTTAATGTTTGGGTTAACCTGGCTTATTGGACTGCTGGCCCTGCTTAATGTTTGGGTTAACCTGGCTTATTGGACTGCTGGCCCTGGTTAATGTTTGGGTTAACGTGGCTTATTGGACTGCTGGCCCTGCTTAATGTTTGGGTTAACGTGGCTTATTGGACTCCTGGCCCTGATTAATGTTTGGGTTAACGTGGTTTATTGGACTGCTGGCCCTGGTTAATGTTTGGGTTAACGTGGTTTATTGGACTCCTGGCCCTGATTAATGTTTGGGTTAACGTGGTTTATTGGACTGCTGGCCCTGATTAATGTTTGGGTTAACGTGGTTTATTGGACTGCTGGCCCTGCTTAATGTTTGGGTTAACGTGGTTTATTGGACTGCTGGCCCTGCTTAATGTTTGGGTTAACCTGGCTTATTGGACTGCTGGCCCTGCTTAATGTTTGGGTTAACCTGGCTTATTGGACTGCTGGCCCTGGTTAATGTTTGGGTTAACGTGGCTTATTGGACTGCTGGCCCTGCTTAATGTTTGGGTTAACGTGGCTTATTGGACTGCTGGCCCTGGTTAATGTTTGGGTTAACGTGGCTTATTGGACTGCTGGCCCTGCTTAATGTTTGGGTTAACCTGGTTTATTGGACTGCTGGCCCTGCTTAATGTTTGGGTTAATCTGTTTTATTGGACTGCTGGCCCTGCTTAATGTTTGGGTTAATCTGTTTTATTGGACTGCTGGCCCTGGTTAATGTGTGGGTTAACGTGGCTTATTGGACTCCTGGCCCTGCTTAATGTTTGGGTTAACCTGGCTTATTGGACTGCTGGCCCTGCTTAATGTTTGGGTTAATCTGTTTTATTGGACTGCTGGCCCTGGTTAATGTTTGGGTTAACGTGGCTTATTGGACTGCTGGCCCTGGTTAATGTTTGGGTTAACCTGGCTTATTGGACTGCTGGCCCTGGTTAATGTTTGGGTTAATCTGTTTTATTGGACTGCTGGCCCTGGTTAATGTTTGGGTTAACGTGGCTTATTGGACTGCTGGCCCTGCTTAATGTTTGGGTTAATCTGTTTTATTGGACTGCTGGCCCTGCTTAATGTTTGGGTTAACCTGGCTTATTGGACTGCTGGCCCTGCTTAATGTTTGGGTTAATCTGTTTTATTGGACTGCTGGCCCTGGTTAATGTTTGGGTTAACCTGGCTTATTGGACTGCTGGCCCTGGTTAATGTTTGGGTTAACCTGGTTTATTGGACTGCTGGCCCTGCTTAATGTTTGGGTTAACGTGGCTTATTGGACTGCTGGCCCTGCTTAATGTTTGGGTTAACCTGGTTTATTGGACTGCTGGCCCTGGTTAATGTGTGGGTTAACGTGGCTTATTGGACTGCTGGCCCTGGTTAATGTTTGGGTTAACCTGGTTTATTGGACTGCTGGCCCTGCTTAATGTTTGGGTTAACCTGGTTTATTGGACTGCTGGCCCTGGTTAATGTGTGGGTTAACGTGGCTTATTGGACTGCTGGCCCTGGTTAATGTATGGGTTAACCTGGTTTATTGGACTGCTGCCCTGGTTAATGTTTGGGTTAACGTGGCTTATTGGACTGCTGGCCCTGGTTAATGTTTGGGTTAACGTGGCTTATTGGCCTGCTGGCCCTGGTTAATGTTTGGGTTAATCTGTCTTATTGGACCGCTGGCCCTGGTTAATGTTTGGGTTAACCTGGTTTATTGGACTGCTGGCCCTGGTTAATGTTTGGGTTAACCTGGTTTATTGGACTGCTGGCCCTGGTTAATGTTTGGGTTAACCTGGCTTACTGGACTACTTGCATCCAGAGGCTTCTGAACAGGGGTTGGTTCTACTTACTACCGGTTCGTAGTAGAAGGAGGAGAAGGAAGAGGAAAAGAAGGAGGAGGAGGAGGGGAGGAGGAAGAGGGGGAGGGGGAGGGGGAGGAAGAGGGAAAAGAGGAGAAGAAGGAAAGAAGGAGGAGGAGGATTTTTGCTAGACTCCTGGAGCAGAAGGAACGAGAGAGCGGAAGAACAGAATTGACTGGAAGAAGAGTTAAGGGAGAAAGCAGATGATCCCCAACCAGAGGGGGCTGCTTCTCTCCCCAAATTCTCCCGTCTTTGTTTTGTCTTCAGTCTTCAGGATCCATCCAGGCTCTGCTGCATCCATTACGCCCGGGTTCCATCTCTCCTTCAAGAGAAACCCCACGGCCTCTAGCGGAGTCTATTAAATACTTGAAGGCGATCAACCTCTTTTCCATTCATCTCCTTTCCCTAAGCTGAAATTACTCCGTGCCTTCAAACCTCAAGATGTTTTCTTAATTTCAAATCCTCTTTCCCCTTTGATGCGCCGCTCGGCATCCGCGCCAATTTCCTAATGCTTTTCTAATAGAGTCTAAAATAAGGACCCTCACTGCAGGAAAGCATCTGGGTTGAAACGGAGGCTCTTCCTCCCCTCCGCTAGACTCCCCTGTCTAATCATCCTTTAAAAGGGGGAGAAAAGGATAGCTCCCCACTCCCCTGCTTTCCATTCCATTGGCATCCTTCAGTCTCAAGAGACTATGGTATCGTGCTCTGGAAAGAGATCCTCAAACAGCATCTGGTGTGACTAAAAAGGCCAATTCGAGAGTGGCCATCCCTTCCACACTGAAGGCAGATATATTCTGTCCCCGGCCCACCCCCCAGATTTTGCTGGATCCGGGACTGCCTCTTTGCCTCGGCCTGCCGAATAAGGGTCTCTCCGAATTGGAGAAGGCCAAGCTGCGTCTTTAGCCTCCAAGCTGAACGATCGGAGGTCAAAGTTTCCCAGTTGTTAATGTCCATTCCCAGGGCCTTTAGGTCCCCTTATATAGCAGCTGTGGTCTCCCTCTGAGGCGCTTTCCCGGCACGAATTCTCCATACAAGAGATCTTTCGGAATCCGACTATCAGCCATTCTCACGACATGCCCCATGGAGGAGGCATGAAGGAGGAGTCGTCAAGAGAGGAAATAGTCTGGGCTCCTTACGTCACCATAAACAGTCTCTTGTCCAGCCTCTCTTGAATTCGGTTAATTCTCATCTAGGGCCAATTTAGTGCTGATCGCTAGTTGACAAGATGCTTATTGTAGAGGCACGAACAATAAATTAGCTAGATTGAAATGTGATCTTGATTCTCTGCAGCCGACAATCGATTTCTTTCTCCAGCTTTAATTCGTACTCTTATCTGTCCACCGTACAAGGAACACCAACGAGGAGAAAAACAAACGAACGGGAGCATCCATGAGTCTGACGAAGAATCTCAGTGTCCTATAAAGCAAAAGCTCAAGGATCCAGAAGGATCTCTAGAGAAGAATGACGAGGAGTAAAAAGCCTGTGAAACTGACTAGACCGTCATGCCTGCTCAAATGCAGAAAGGGAGAAGAGAAAGATAAAACTTTTTATCCCCAAGATAAAATCCTGCTTTTTCTAAGGAATTAGCCTATGGGTAGCAAGACTGGTTTTGTGTGTGTGTGTGTGTTTTTAAAAAGAACACAAAACTGAAGGAACAATTATTTGAATCTTTACACATCCGCAGACAAAAAAATTGGACCAAAAGAAATCAGGCACGGTGGCAACCGAAGCCTGTAATTGGCTACTGGTTGCCAGAAACATGTGGTTTTTCTAACACCTTCTGCTTCTCTCCAGCTGTGAAGTGCAAGCCTCATTTCACACTCACAACATAGCGGAACCTCTGCCAAAGAATTCTGCCGTGTGCCAAGTGAGCCCCGTTCCAAGTATTGCTCTCCATCCTGCAAACATTTATATTTTCACAGAGATGCTGAGTTAAAGTCCTTCTGTTCGAAGATGTCCACAAGATACGGTAAAAAAAACCCCCACAAAAACAAAAAACCTGCAAACAGGCAGCCACAAGGATGGGATGTGATGCACGTAACAAGGAGAACTTCAACCCCACTGTGGTGGTAGTGGCTGACATCTTGATTTTTTTGACCACATCCTGTGTGGACGCATCGTGAAAATACGTACGAAACACAGGAAGCCAGCTAGACATCCCAAAAAGTTTCGTGGGGGGATCAAACTTTGTTAGTACTTGCTTGGGAGACCACCAGGTGATCCCAGGAATGTGGGGTAGGCTGGGAAGTTCAAATAACAAATCCAAGAAAATAGGTGTAACATCCCTTTTCTTTGTTCCCCATCAAATGGCATAGTGGTATTTCAGAAGTTCCCAGGAATCAAAGGAGTTTATCTATTTTCAAAAGGAAAGAGTAAATTAATTCTTTCTTTCTTTCTTCCTTCCTTCCTTCCTTCCTTCCTTCCTTCCTTCCTTCCTTCCTTCCTTCCTTCCTTCCTTCCTTCCTTCCTTCCTTCCTTCCTTCTTTCTTTTCTTTTCTTTTCTTTTCTTTTCTTTTCTTTTTTTATTTCTCCTCCTCCTCCTCCTCCTCCTCCTCCTCCTCCTTCCCACCCTGGTCAGGAAAAGTTTAAAAAAGCCGGATAAAGGCATTATCTCCTCCTCCTCCTCCTCCTCCTCCTCCTCCTCCTCCTCCTCCTCCTCCTCCTCCTCCTCCTCTTCCTCCTCCTCCTCTTCTTCTTCCTCTTTTTCTCCTCCTTCTCCTCCTCTTCCTCTCCTCCTCCTCCTCCCCCTCCCCACCCTGATCAGGAAAAGTTTAAAAAAGCCGGATAAAGGCATTATCTCCTCCTCCTTCTCCTCCTCCTCCTCTTCCTCCTCCTCTTCTTCCTCTTTTTCTCCTCCTTCTCCTCCTCTTCCTCTCTTCTCCTTCTCCTCCTCTTCCTCTTCCCCCTTCTCCTCCTCCTCCTTTCCACCCTAGTCAGGAAAAGGTTAAAAAAATTGGAGAAAGACATTGGAGCAGATAATTAAGAGAGGGAGGAACTAATAGGCCGATAACAGGCTTTGGATGCTCAATTGCCTCCTTTTGCTGTAAAATCTGCCCTCCTTGCATATCGCACTCACTTTCCTTCACGCACTCCTGCCTATAAAGCATTTTTTCCCCCCTATGTAAATTAAATCTGGAAATATGAAGGCATCGCAAGACTCATTTGGGGGTTGTGGGGAAAGATGTCTTTTTGCTGAGTCTACTTTTCAGTTCCTTCTCTTTGGTTTTGCCAGTCAAGGCCACATTTTAGTGTGGGGCAAGGATGTGGGGCAGGGTGGAGATTGCTCTGGTGGAGCCCACCTTATTGGAAGCTGTTGGAAAGACAGTAAACCCACCAAGAGTTATTTCCCTCCTGCCACTTGACAAACTCTGTGCATTTCTTGCTATTCAGAGAGACGCTGGCTGATTAAAATAGCTTTGCAGCAACTCAGCACACAAGGAATATATGAAGACATGTAACCAAGTTAATTGCTTACTCCCGCCTAAACAATTAAACATGATATGAAAACGCAGCCTTAAGGCATTCTCTGAAGGCTGAATAGAAAGATCACGTCTTAGGCGGAGGCTCAATTCACACAACATCCTAAACCTGGGTTAGGAAAATTCCATTGCTCTGGTCGCCCAACAGCAGGGGCGGGATTCAAAAATTTTCTGTTCTCTGCCTGGTTGCTGGGTGGCTTGGCCTACTCGGCCTCCACGACCACGGCAGGTGTAGGCTCCAGAGGCTTCGCCCTCCCCAGGCTCCGGAGGCTTTTCTTGAGCCTCTGGAAGGGCGAAAACGGCCTCCCCTGGACTCTGGAGGCTCTCCAGAGGCCAGAAACGAGCCTGGAAGACTTCTGGAACTTCAGGGAGGCCCCTTTTCCGCCCTCCCAGAGCCTCTGCAGGAGCCCTGCACTTATCTGGCATCCAAAATGGGCCACATGGAGACTCCTGGGAGGGGAGAGGCTGGGTGGGGTAGGCGGGGCCAGCTAGTAATTTTAGGTAATTTTAGTAATTTTACAGGCCAGCTCGTCCTTGCAACTACTGGTTCGGTGAAGCAGATGTAAAATTAGCATCCAATTCGCCCGAACCGGTCTGAACCAACCCACCCCTGACTGCGAGCTTATGCACCGAAGACGAATTCCTTGCATGTCCAATGACACTTGGCCAATAAAGAATTCTGTTCTATTTGTCCTTAGTTCTAGGTTGTTTCTCTCTTTGATTAGTTTCCATCCATTGTGGCTTCTCCTGCCTTCAGGTGCTTTGGAGAATACGTTGACTCCCTCTTCTTTATTTATTTTTATTTCTTTATTTTGTCGAGTACATATTAGGTAATATATATATAAGTATAAGCATGAATTGAATACATAAAATGATACAATTAAAGGGAACATTAGGACAAGGATGGTAGGCATGCTAATGCTCTTATGCTCGTCCCTTACAGGCCTCTTAGGAATGGGGTGAGGTCAACAGTTGACAGTCTAAGGTTAAAGTTTTGGGGGTTTGGGGATGAGATCACAGAGTCTGCTAATGCATTCCAGGCATTAACAACTAAAGTCGTATTTTCTGCAATTGAGTTTGGAGTGGTTTACCTTGAGTTTGTATCTATTATTTGCTCGTGTATTGTTGTGGTTGAAGCTGAAGTAGTCATTGACAGGTAGGACATTGTAGCAGATAATTTTATGTACTACGCTTAGGTCATACCGAAGGTGGCATAGTTCTAAATTTTCTAAACTTAGAATTTCAATCTGGTGGCAAAGGGTATTTTGTTACGAACAGAGGAGTGGAGGACTCTTCTCGTGAAATATTTCTGGACACGCTCAATTGTATTAATGTCTGATATGCAGTGCTGGTTCCAGACAGATGAGCTGTATTCGAGAATTGGTCTAGCAAATGTTTTGTATACTCTGGTTAGTAGTGTAATATTACCGGAGAAGAAGCTACACAAGATTAGGTTTACAACTCTTAATGCCTTTTTGGCGATGTTGTTACAGTGGGCTTTGGCACTTAGATCATTTGATATGAGTACGCCAAGGTCCTTGACAGAGTGACGGTCATATACAAGGTCGTGTCCACTCAGCTTGTATTTCATGTTCTGATTCTTTTTGCCAGTGTGTAAGACAGAGCATTTGTTGGTTGAGATTTGGAGTTGCCAATTGTTTGACCATTCCGACACAAAGTCAAGGTCTTTGTGAAGGGTAGCAGCATTGTTGTGGCCCGTCAGCGGCCTGTGCAGCTAGTAGCTAATTCTGACAGCGAGGAGGCTGGTGTGGTGTGCACCAGCAGCCTGTGCAGCTGGCACTCGAGTCAGACAATGAGGAGGCTGGAGAAGATGTGGTGCCAGAGGCGGGGATTCAGCCAGGACTTTCAGAACCTCCAGAAGCTCCTTTAAGTGAAGAGGCTGAAGAGGAGGAGCCTCTTCTTGATGCATGGGCGCAGAGCTGCCAAAAGGCAGGAGTAGCTCCTCAGGAGGAGGTCTCCTCAAGAGTTAGGCTTGGAGCTAATTGGCCACTACCTTAGCCTATTTAAGGAGGAACACCAACTGAAGCAATTTGTAGGGAACAACTTTAGTTCACTCTCCTCTGCAAATTGCTTCTGGGCTTTTCTGCCAACCATAGTAAGATGATGATTACTTTATCTTTGGTTTCCTGTAGGCTGTTAAGAAAGTTTATTAACAGCCTTTGTTTGAAAAAGACTGTGTTATTTTAGTAAATTAAGTTTTGTACAGACTTTGTGTATGCTGCGTTCTTTGGGGTCCGTGGCTGGGGCAGAACAGCGGTGTTAAATATTTTTACATCGTCGGCGAAGAGAACGTAGTTGCTTATAATATGACCACACAAGTCCTGGTGATATTGAAAGGGATCTAGCTGGCTCTTGGTCTGAAGCACCCAACTGTCTGCCTTGCCTTGAACCCATATTTGTGTGGGCCCTGACAACTACCCCACTGACTGAAATACATAATACTGATGTAGAACATGCTGCAAGGCATTCTTTGCTACTCGGTCCAACTTTTCTCCTATTCTTCAACTCCTCTTCGGGTTCCTCTTCCAAAGCCACAATTTAGTGCATTAATCAATCCATCATTCTGATAAATTGGCAGAGCCTTTCAGCCCTAATTACACTGCTCTCTTTTTTAAATTCTATCTGATTTCTCTCCAAGGGTTTCTTGGCTGGGAGCCATCTGCATCGTTGATCCGTAGCCCCTGCCGTTTCCACCTTCAACCCACGATTTGAAAGGGTAAACAACATTCCCAGCCAGGAAGCTTTCAAGGGTGTATTGTGTGGTTGCCAGAGAGGTAACTTTCCTCTGAGGTAAAATCTAAAAAATTTCCCTACCGGTTCTGTGGGTGTGGCTTTATTGGTGGGCGTGGCTTGGTGGGGAGGTGACTTGGTGGGCAAGCGACCCGGTGGGCGTGGCCAATAATAATAAACAATAAAAAAATACACAAAACAATAAGAGGTACCAAAAACTTTACACACACACAACACAACACAACACAACACAACACAACACAACACAACACAACTGACTCATGTAAAAGCACTTCACCCAAAATGGCCCCTGCAATAAGCAGGAACCACACACAGCCAGAAAAAGCTCAAAATACAACTTTTTCCACACAAAATGCCGCATACAGCTTTGTGAGAGTTTGTGCGTTTGTGTAGTTAGAGTGAAACACCCTCATTGGTTTTTTGGTCCAAAAAAATAAAATAAAATTACAGGGCTTTTACATGAACAATGTTAATATCTAATGGATTTAATATTGCTGTGTGTACAGAAATGTTCAAAGAATGTATTCATTTTAATTTTTAATACAGTAAATACTGATCAATGTCAGCCAGATAAACAAAAGCTCTTTTGAAGGCCTTCATCAGCTTTTTTTGGGGGGGGGAGGGGGTGTTGGTAGTGGTGGTGGGGATTATGAGTTGAAAAAGTTTAAGAAACACTGAGCTAGTTTGCTTTCCAGGTCTTGTGGCCACAGTAGAGAGTCAGGCATGATTTTTCCAGGGTAGGAGCATTGATGCAACAAACACCCAAAGAAAGGAGGGGAGGGGAGGGGAGGGGAGGAGAGGAGAGGAGAGGGAAACGGAAAAGGAAAAGGAAAAGGAAAAGGAAAAGGAAAAGGAAAAGGAAAAGGAAAGGAGTGGAGAGGAAAAAGGAAAGGTGAGGAGAGGAACGGAAAGAAAGGAGAGGAAAGAAGAGGAGAGGAGAGGAGAAGAGAGGAAAAAGGAAAGGAGAAGAAGGGAAAGGAGAGGAGCGGAGAGGAAGGAAAGAAAGGAAAGGAAAGGAAAGAGAGGAGAGGAAAGGAAAGGAAAGGAAAGGAAAGAAAGGAAAGGAGAGGAGAGGAGAAAGGAAAGGAGAGGAGAGGAACGGAAAGAGGAAAGGAGAGGAAAGGAAAGAAAGGAAGGGAGAAGAGAAGAGAGGAGAAAGGAAAGGAGAGGAAAGGAGAGGAAAGAAAGGAAAGGAAAGGAGAGGAGAGCAGAGGAGAGGAGAAAGGAAAGGAGAGGAGAGGAAAGGAAAGGAAAAGAGAGGAGAGGAAAGGAAGGGAAGGGAAGGGAAGGGAAGGGAAGGGAAGGGAAGGGAAGGGAAGGGAAGGGAAGGGAAGGGAAGGGAAGGGAAGGGAAGGAAGATGCTCTCCTGTTTTTTTAAAAGCTCACCTGAGAGAAAAAGTTGATTAGTTGCTCAGAATTTTATTTTTACTGGCTCTGATTGTTTGGGCTCATTATCTAGACTGACAGGTCAGATTTGACTGACAGATCAGATGTAAGCTTTCCTTCAACGGCTTCATGACTAAACCTCATTCACCCTACCTACGTACAAATCTTCTTTCAACGTTCTCCACTAAATTTCTCCACTAGGCTCTTGGAATTCAAGTTAACGGAATTCCAGAAAGTTCCAAAGATGCTTTTTCAGGAGGCAATTGCACTTTCTGTATTTTTCTTTCGAAGAAGTTTCGCTTCTCATCCAAGTAGCTTCATCAGCTCTGACTGGATGGTGGGGAATGGAGGATTGATCTTCCTTGCAGACCGCTGGGACTCCAGGCTGATTCCTCTCTTGACTCAGTCCCCAGCCTCTGCCTCTCCTTCTCCACAGCCCTCCCCCTTTAATAAATTTTAATAAGATGAGAGCTGGGAGTTGCAAATAGGTTGGACAGCAAAGGGATATAAAGCAGAGGCATCCAACCTTGGCAACTTGAAGACTTGTGGATGTCAACTCCCATGGCTGGTGAATTCTGGGAGTTGAAGTCATAAACTCGTCAAGGTTAAACACCTTGATTTAAAGTCTTAGTACACTTTTAAAAGTGCCAAGCCCAAGGACTCGGCCCACCTTCCTCAGTCAGGCCTAGGACTAAAGCCCATCATCCCCAGCCGAGCCCAAGGAACCCAGCCCACCATCCCCAGCCAAGCCCAAGCCAGCATATCCGGAACCTCTGTCCTCTGCCCACAACATTGTGTTGTGTTGGTTTTTTTTGGATTAGTGTGTTGTGTGAGCCTAGCCAATTAGGGCTTGTTGAACCAATGTTGATCAAAAGATGCAGGGGTGGGTTCTACTTAACTTTACTACCAGTTTGGAACGAGATCGCCATGCGCAGATCGCCGATGATGACATCCGGGGCAGTGGGTGGGGCCTCCCGCCAGTTTTACTACCGCTTCTTGCGAACCGGACTGAACCGGGGGCAACTCACCACTCCACCAAACCTTGTGATTCAGTCAGCTTGCGTCCCATTTCAACATTGTGCTTGCTGTGATGTGTGAACCAAGCCAAGATTACGGTTTGCAAACCACGTTTTGTGGTTAATTGTCTGGTGCCAGCAACACGCTTTTGCTATTTTATGTACCGCCGTCTCCTGCTCAGTTTAAATACCAGCTGCACGTTGGCATTCTCTGCTCTACATCTCCTATAAAACGTCACCTCCATTGAGCTATCTAATCTCTGGTTAAGTGTGGATAATTGTAGGCTTCTAATGTGCACGCACCCTTGGAAATAAGAAAGGAGCTTTTCCAGTTTGTCACTTCCCTTTTTCTGTAAAAGCTGCTTCACAGTCAAGACATACAGGGTTGATTCAAACTGGTGTTTCCAAGCTCAACAACTTTAAAATGGGTAGACATCCACACCCAGAATTTTCTAGCCAGTGGGTTTTAAGATGTTGCTTAACACATTGTAAGCCGCCCTGAGTCTTTGGAGAAGGGTGGCATATAAATCAAATTAAAAACAAAAAAAGATGTTGGCTGGGGAATTGCGGGAGTGGATGTTCAATTCAAGTTGCTTTGGTTGGGGAATACCGATTTAAAGGTTGTTAACCAGCAATTGTTTTCTTGAATCAAAAGCCTAAGCTAATTTTAATTTTAAAAAAAATAATCGTATTTTTTGGAGTATAAGACACACCTTTTTCCCGCAAAAAAAGAGGGTGAAAATCTGGGTGCGTCTTATACTCTGAGTATAGCTCTGCCCAGCTTCTCAAATGGAGGTTTCAGAGGCTGAAAAAAACATTAGGAACTAAGCTTCAGAAAAGAAGCCTCCAAACAGAGCTTCAGAGGCTTTTTTTCTGAAGCTCTGTTTCAGCTCTGTTTACCACTTTATAATGTTTTGGTAAGGCCACACTTGGAATACAGCATCCAGTTTTGGTCCCCACGATGTAAAAAAGATGTTGAGACTCTAGAAAGAGTGCAGAGAAGAGCAACCAAGACGATGAGGGGACTGGAGGCTAAAACATATGAAGAACGGTTGCAGGAACTGGGTATGGCTAGTTTAATGAAAAGAAGGACCAGGGGAGACATGATAGCAGTCTTCCAATATCTCAGGGGCAGCCCCAAAGAAGAGGGAGTCAAGCTATTCTCCAAAGCCCCTGAGGGCAGGACAAGAAGCAATGGGTGGAAACTAATCAAGGAGAGAAGCAACTTAGAACTAAGGAGAAATTTCCTGACAGTGAGAACAATTCATCAGTGGAACAACTTGCCTCCAGAAGTTGTGAAAGCTCCAACACTGGAAGTTTTAAAGAAGATGTTGGATAACCATTTGTCTGAAGTGGTGTAGGGTTTCCTGCCTAAGCAGGGGGTTGGACTAGATGACCTCCAAGGTCCCTTCCAATTCTGTTATTCTAAAGAGAGGAATTGGCCCCAAATACCCCAGTACCTTTCATGGTTAAGTGGGCTGTAGAAACCAGCCACCCCACTAATCTAACATCTTCCCCAGTGAACCAGACTGAGCAAACAACCACAACAGATTTCTGATTGCAATTGTAGTCTTGATAAATTTCTTTTAAAAGATCCCACTGAAAAACTCTCTCCTCCAAATCATTTTTTTTCCCCAGCAGAGTAAATAATCACAGGCCGAGAAGTACAGTATACACTGGAGAATTGTGTGATGAACATCTAATTCTCGTGTACAACAAACAAACAAACATTGAAGGGGCAGACGGATCCCTATCTTGGCTCTGTGTATATTAGGCCAGTTTAGCCAATCTTTCGCAGGCTGAAAAAAAGGAAGGAGGAGAAAGAGAAGGAGAGAGAAGAAGTGGTTAGGAAAGAAGTGGAGAAGGAAGAAATGGAGTGGCGAAAATGGAGAAGGAGGAGAAGGTAGAAACAAAGAAGGAAGAATGGAGGAGAAGAGGAAGGCGAAGGAAGAAATGGAGGAGGAAGAAAAGGAGAAGGTAGAAATGAAGAAGAATGGAGGAGAGAAGGAGAAGGGGAAGAAGGAGAAATGGAGAGGAGGAAAGGAGAAGGTAGAAATGAAGAAGGAAGAATGGAGAAGGAGGAGAGGGAAGAAATGGAGAAGGAGAAGGAAGACATGGAAAAACAGAGGGAAAATGGAGAAGATAGAAACTAAAAGGGAAGAATGGAGAAGGAGAGGAAAAAGAAGGAAGAAATGGAGAGGGAAGAAATGGAGAAGGAAGACATGAAGAAATGGAGAGGGGAAAAATGGAGAAGGAGAAAATAGAAACTAAAAATGAAGAATAGAGAGGGAAAAAATGGAGAAGGAAGAAATTGAGAAATTGAGAGGGGAAAGTGGAGAAGGAAGAGAAGGAAAAAACAAGGAAGAATGGAGAAGAAGAGGAAGGAGAAGGAAGAAACGGAGGGGGAAGAAACGGAGAGGGAGCAGGAGGACAAGGAAGAAATGAAGGAGAATGGAGAAGAGGAGGAGAAATGGAGAGGGGAGAGGGGAGAAGGAAGAGAAGGTAGAAATGAAGAAGGAAGAACGGAGAAGGAGAAGAAAGACATGAAGAAATGGAGAGGGAAAAAATGGAGAAGGTAGCAATGAAAAAGTAAGAATGGAGAAAGAGTTTTGCGGTGGACAGTGGGTACTCACCCATCATTAACAGTAAACCGTAGCCATTAAAGTATAATTACAGAGCGTAGCGATAGATCTCTATTGATGATTTAATCAACCGGCTCAACTCCTGAATACACTTTTATGGCACCCCTAGGATCTATATGCTTCTGAATGAACCAATCACTGGGAATAACCTATTGATCTTGTGTCCCGTTTATGGGATGTTGGGGAATTATAGCTGGCCCCCTCGCAGAAAACCAACACAAATTTCCAAAAGAAACCCACAGGAGCCCTTCTTCTATTCCTAGCATTCAACACCGTGTCAAAATGCTCTGATGGACAGATAGACCTGCCAGATTTTTTTATCTGGAGGAGCAGGGGTCCCTCAGCTCCATTCCCCTCTGATTTTTTTTTTGTAGCTGGTATTAAAGGCAGTTCAAAAGATAATTGCAAAGAGGAGCAACTAAGATGACCAAAGGCCTAGAGGCTAAAACATACGAAGAACGGTTGCAGGATTTGGATATGGCTAGCCTAGAGAAAAGAAACAATAGATGGAAACTAATCAAAGAGAGAAGCAACCTGGAATTGAGGAGGTGGCACGCGGAGGCATATCAGTGGGCACGCAAGCTCAGCAGAAGTAGGGAAACAGGTTGTTTCCTGCCTCTGGAGGGCCTTGGGGGGTAGTGGGGAAAGCCCGTTTTTTTCTCTCTCACCTGGCCCTAGAGCCTTTCCAGGAATCTGGGGAGGGCAAAAACGGCCTTCCCCACCTCCCTGGAGGTCCTCCGGAGCTGAAAATAGCCCATTTGCCAGGTTCCGGTCCCACCGGAAGTTGGCAAACGGGCCGTTTCTTGCCTCTGGAGGGCTTCCAGGGGTGGTGGGGAAGGCCGTTTTCGCCCTCCCCAGATTCTTGGAAAGGCTCTGGAGGCTGGGGACAGCAAAAAACGGGCCTTCTGATCACACCAGAAACGAGCAGTTTCTGGTCTCTGGAGAGCTTCCGGAAGGGTGGGGAAGGCCATTTTTGCCCTCCCCAGACTCCTAGAGAGGCTCTGGAGGCAGGTGAGACAGAAAAACAGGCCTACTGAGCCATCGCGTGGAGGGAGCATGCACACATGCATGGGGGCAGGGCGCATAGAATTATGGGTGTGGGCAAGTGCGTGTGTGATCCCCCCTCCCCCCTCCTCCTGGCACGCGATGGCAAAAAGGTTAGCCATCACTGGTATAGGTCTCCTGCTAGAAGACCTTCAATGTCCCTTCCAGTTCTATCCTATCCTATCCTATCCTATCCTATCCTATTCCTATTCCTATTCCTATTCCTATTCCTATTCCTATTCCTATTCCTATTCCTATTCCTATTCCTATTCCTATTCCTATTCCTATTCCTTATTCTATTTTGATTCCAATTCTATTCTATTCTCTATTTTGTAGTCTATTCTCTACTCTACTCTACTCTACTCTACTCTACTGTACTCTACTCTACTCTACTCTACTCTACTCTCTATTCTATTCTAATTTCTTAATTCCAATATCTATTCTATTCTATTCTATTCTATTCTATTCTATTCTATTCTATTCTATTCTATTCTATTCTACTCTACTCTACTCTACTCTACTCTACTCTACTCTACTCTACTCTACTCTACTCTACTCTACTCCTACTCTACTCTACTCTATTCTAATTTCTTAATTCCAATATTCTATTTTATTCAGTTCTACTCTACTCTACCCTACTCTACTCTACTCTACTCTACTCTACTCTACTCTACCCTATTCTAATTTCTTAATTCCAATATTCTACTCTACTCTACTCTATTCTATTCTATTCTAATTTCTTAATTCCAATATCTAATCTAATCTACTCTACTCTACTCTACTCTACTCTACTCTACTCTACTCTACTCTACTCTACTCTACTCTACTCTACTCTACTCTATTCTATTCTATTCTATTCTATTCTATTCTATTCTATTCTATTCTAATTTCTTAGTTCCAATATTCTATTTTATTCAGTTCTACTCTACTCTATTCTACTCTACTCTACTCTACTCTACTCTACTCAATTCTAATTTCTTAATTCCAATATTCTATTTTATTCAGTTCTACTCTACTCTACTCTACTCTACTCTACTCTACTCTACTCTACTCTACTCTATTCTAATTTCTTAATTCCAATATTCTACTCTAGTCTAGTCTAGTCTAGTCTAGTCTAGTCTTTTCTAGTCTAGTCTAATTTCTTAATTCCAGTATTCTATTCTATTCTATTCTATTCTATTCTATTCTATTCTATTCTATTCTATTCTATTCTATTCTATTCTATTCTATTCTATTCTATTCTATTCTATTCTATTCCATTCCATTCCATTCCATTCCACTCTACTCTACTCTACTCTACTCTACTCTACTCTACTCTACTCTACTCTACTCTATTCATCAGTCAACTAAGCTCTTTGATTTTTCCCTTTGTGTGAGTGAAATGCAACCATTCTGTCCAACCAGCCATTTCTATCGCTGCTCAGAAGAGAGAACGTGTATCGGTGCTTCTTCTTTTTCATTTCAATGTTCTCCGTGTGATGCAAAGCTCCGCCGAGGGGGCCTTTCAACAGCCTCCGTGCCCCGCCGTAGCCCTGCCTTCCTACGCAGATGACACCGTGACCCTTTCAAGCAGTTTTAATTGGACTGAAGAGAGACCGAGGGTCTCTCTTGTCATCCGCTGTGCCGAGGGATGCCCGAGCGTCAATTACCAGAAGACTAAAAATAAGGGTTTATGCTGGGCTGTGATTGTGATAGAGATTGATTTGATTGTAATGAAATCCAGTCAAACACAGCAGGCAAATGAAGAGAGAAGACCGAACAGGTTACGCTTTTGAAGTACCCGGCGGTAGTTTGCCGTGCAAGAGAATTTTTTTAAAAAAACGCAAATAAGCAGAAGCAGTAAACGCTAGGGAATTCCTCGAAGCTGGGCATTCCAACACATCGGTTGTACAACCATGTGTCACTAAGATGTTTGATGGCGGGGTAGTGACTCAAATAATATAGTTGGCTCAAATCGTCGCTGTCAAGATTACGAACCCGTGGAAGTAGCACCGTCAGCCTTCTCAAGGGTCTGATGCTTAGCTATCAAGCATGCTATTATGTTTAGGGATTAGGAGAGCAACAGTCAATGAACGGGAAGGGATTCATCTAATTAATTGCTGGCTAAGTGCATTGTTTCTGGGTAGCTTCCTATTTTTAACTGTGAAGGATAGATTAGCCCCAGGGGTGAAATCTACTTACCTTGCCAACCGGTTCGGAAGTGCACTCTTCGTTCACGCGTGTGCCAGAGGTGAGTTTCAGCAGGTTCTGACCAGTTCTGGAGAATCGGTAGTGGAAATGTTGAGTTGTTTGGCGAACCGGTAGTAAAAATTCTGACTGGCCCCGCCCCCATCTATTCTCTTCCTCCCGAGTCCCAGCTATTCGGAGGAAATGGAGATTTTGCAGTAACCTTCCCCTGGATTGGGGAGGGAATGGAGATTTTGCAGTATCCTTCCCCTGCCATGCCCACCAAGCCACGCCCCACAGAACCGGTAGTAAAAAATGTTGAAACTCACCACCGGATTGCGCGCATGTCACATCCATGCGCAAAACCCTTCTGCACATGCACAGAGGGTGAAAAACAGGTTACTTCTTGGTTAAAACCAAGAAGGAACGACAACCAGGTGGGTGGGCGGAGCCTCGTGCCGCCATTGTTATCGGTTCTCCGAGCCACCGGCCGCCATCGCTATCGCGCCCCCCCCCCCCCCCGCATTCTTCTCTGCCTGGAAAAAAAAAATTGGATGATAAAACTGCTACCTTATGGATTCTCCATCCACTTCAGAATAGAATGGAATGGAATGGAATGGAATGGAATGGAATGGAATGGAATGGAATGGAATGGAATGGAATGGAATGGAATGGAAATAGAAATAGAAATAGAAATAGAAATAATAGAAATAGAAATAGAAATAGAAATAGAGAATGTAGAATATAGAATATAGAATATAGAATATAGAATATAGAATATAGAATATAGAATATAGAATATAGAATATAGAATATAGAATATAGAATATAGAATGGAATGGAATCGAGTGGAATGGAAGGGAAGGGAAGGGAGGATAGGATAGGATAGGATAGGATAGGATAGGATAGGATAGGATAGGATAGGATAGGATAGGATAGGATAGGATAGGATAGGATAGAATAGAAATAGAAATAGAAATAGAATGTAGAATGTAGAATGTAGAATGTAGAATGTAGAATGTAGAATGTAGAATGTAGAATGTAGAATGTAGAATATAGAATGGAATCGAGTGGAAGGGAAGGGAAGGGAAGGGAAGGGAAGGGAAGGGAAGGGAAGGGAAGATAGGATAGGATAGGATAGGATAGGATAGGATAGGATAGGATAGGATAGGATAGGATAGGATAGAATAGAATAGAATAGAATAGAATAGAATAGAATAGAATAGAATAGAATAGAATAGAATAGAATAGAATAGAATAGCAGAGGTGGAAGGGACCTTGGAGGTCTTCTAGTCCAACCCCCTGCTTAGGCAGGAAAACCTACACCACTTCCGACAAATGGTTATCCAACATCTTCTTAAAAACTTCCCGTGTTGGAGCATTCACAACTTCAGGAGGCAAGTTGTTCCACCGATTAATTGTTACAACTGTCAGGAAATTTCTCCTTTGTTCTAAGTTCTAATATCTCCAGGGTCTCTGGTACTGGGCTGATCCTCAAATATATATATTGTCTTGACTCTGAACAACAGGATAAGCTTAATGCTTTTTCTTATTTTAAGTCTATGTCCACCTCTGTAGATGTTTTTGGCCACATGGAAGGTTGGGGGTAAGAACTTCTCGATTGCTTTTTTATGGAGATGTATATCATGCCAATTTTATCAACGTTTTTATCCAAAAAACCCAAAACCTGGACGGTCAGGCAAATTTTATATAGCTGGAGATTCTGCTATTTGTGAAAATACTCATTACATTTGAGGTCATCGCTATGACAATGGGCCCACGACTGAACAAACAGATTTACTTCTTGAGAGCCAGAGCTTTCAAAACTCGCTTTAGCCGTAAGTAGCAGATAGCTATAGTATATTTTGGGTGTTAGTCTTTGGCATGATGACAGCCGTGATGGTGCAGTGATTAGAATCAGTGGTGGAATTCAAATATGTTTACTACTGGTTCTGTGGGTGTGGCTTGGTGGGCGTGGCAAGGGAAGGACACTGCAAAATCTGCATTCCCACCCCACTCCAGGGGAAGGCTACTGCAAAATCCCCATTCCCACCTCATCTGGGGCCAGCCCGTGGTGGTATTTGCCGGTTCTCCGAACTACTCAAAATTTCCGCTACTAATTCTCCAGAACCTGCTGAATAGCATCTCTGGTTAGAATGCAATAACTGAACTGGACCATGTTAACTTCAATTTTCTTCACCTGGGACATTTACAGCTGTCTAACAACCCTGGAGTAGAGTAGAGTAAAGAAGCCTCAGATAGCTCGACGGGCTAGATAGCCTGTTATTAACACCCAGCTGTCTGCAATTATGCGAGTTCGAGGCTCAAGGTTGACTCAGCCTTCCATCCTTTCTAAGGTACCGTATTTTCCGGCATATAAGATGACTGGGCGTATAAGACGACCCTCCTCAGAGCCATTTAAGGCTCGTCAGAGCCTTATGGGCTGGTCTGCCTAGTTACAGGAGAATGAGACCCGGCGTATAAGACGACCCCCAACTTTTGAGAAGATTTTTGTGTGTTAGAAAGTAGTCTTATACGCAGGAAAATACAGTAGGTAAATTGAGGACCCAGTTTGTGGGGGCAATAAGCTGACTTTGTATAAATATACAAAAGTATGAAGGCTATTGCTTAACGCATTGTAAGTTGCCCTGAGTCTCCGGAGAAGGGCGGCATATAAATCTAATTTTTTTTAAAAAATGTCCTCACTGTTAGGACGTTTCTCCTTAATTTCTGGTCCCTGCTTGAGAAAGATCAGCTCTGATAAGTCCTCCTTGACCTATGAACGCGAATACTACCCACTCTCCAAAGTTGGATGAATAATTTGGCTCCTAGCACCACCACAGGAATGGCTTCAACCTACTGTAACTTTCTGAAGTCCCACAAAGACGACCGGGTGGAAGTCTCATTAAATTGGCTCCGTTTTATTTAAAAGTGTTTTGTTGGTGGAGTATAAGAAACAAACGCAAGCCGTGATTTTACAGTACAAAAATGGCATCGCTTGCGCTTATTAAAGTAAACAGAGCATAAAGGGAGGAAAAAAAGATACCGGGAAAAAGAGAGAGAGAAAAATAATCTATATAATGTCAATATAAGATTTACTTAATCCTTAAGCTTCTCATTAAACTTCAAGCATATGTAAAAGCGTTGCTCCACCTTGTTGAGAAAGTTCATTTCAGAAATGAATAGCATGCGTGTAAAAGATCAGAATTATGCAAGCCGCGGTTTTGTAAGGATTAAGTAAAAACTGGTCCTGAAGAAGCAGGAGAGGAAGAATATTGACATTTTTGAACCTTGGTGGTAGAGAAGACCCCAGAGATTATGGCGGACAGCTATGAAAACAAACCAATGGATCATTGAACACATCAACCCAGAGTTTTCTCTCCGATAGCCAGGCTTAAATTATCCTACTTTTGGAAAGCTTTGTGCAAAGACCCAGTTCTCTAGGGGAGATTCTAATGCTGGGAAAAATAGGAGGAGGAGGAGGAGGAGAGGAGGAGGAGAAGAGGAGAAGGAGGAAGAGGAGAAGAAAAAGGAGGAGGAGGCGAAGAAGGAAGGAGGAAAAGGAGGAGGAGGAGGAGGAGGAGGAAGAGGAGAAAAAAAGGGGGAGAAGGAGGAGCAGAAGCAGGAGAGGCAGAAGGAGGATGAGGAGGAGAAGAAGATGAAGAGAAGAAGAAAAAGGAGGGGGAGGAGCAGGAGCAGGAGAGGCAGGAGGACGAGGAGGAGGAGGAGAAGAAGAAGAGAAGAAGAAAAAGGGGGAGGAGCAGGAGCAGGACCAGGAGAGGCAGGAGGAGGGGGAAGAGGAGAAGGAGAAGGAGAAGGAGAAGAAGAAGAAGAAGAGGAGGAGGAGGAGAGGAGAAGGAGAAGGAAAAGGAGAAGAAAAAGGAGGAGGAGACGAAGAAGGAAGAGGAGGAGGAAGAGGAGAAGAAAAAGGAAGAAGGAGGAAGAGGAGGAGGAGGAGAAGAGGAGAAGAAAAAGGAGGGGGGGAAGAAGGAGCAGGAGCAGGAGAGGCAGAAGGAGGATGAGGAGAAGAGGAGGAAGAGAAGAAGAAAAAGGAGGGGGAGAAGCAGGAGCAGGAGGAGGACGAGGAGGAGGAAGAGATGGAGAAGGAGAAGGAGAAGAAGAAAGAGGAGGAGGAGAGGAGAGGAGAGGAGGAGGAGAAGGAGGAAGAGGAGAAGAAAAAGGAGGAGGAGGAGATGAAGAAGGAAGAGGAGGAGGAGGAAGAGGAGAAGAAAAAGGAGGAGACAAAGAAAGAAGAAGGAGGAAGAGGAGGACGAGGAGGAGAAGAGGAGGAAGAGAAGAAAAAGGAGGGGAGGAGCAGGAGCAGGAGAGGCAGGAGGACGAGGAGGAGAGGAGGAGGAGAAGAGAAGAAGAAAAAGGAGAGGGAGGAGCAGGAGCAGGAGAGGCAGGAGGAGGACGAGGAGGAGGAGAAGAAAAAGGAGGAAGAGGAAGAGATGGAGAAGAAGAAGAAGAAAGAGGAGGAGGAGGAGAAGAAGAAGAAGGAGAAGAAAAAAGAGGGGGAGAAGGAAATTGCTAGTGATGCACCAGAGACACCAGTCTGGAGTTAAGCACGCCTTCCCAGAAGGGGAAAACCAGAGTTTGCTCATGAGAATGAATTTCAGAGTCAGGCTTCGGGCTGACTTTAGAAACTTCCAGAGTTTGCTTTCTGTCGGGAAGTTGGATGTCTCCGAAAGCAGAAACAGGAGGAAATGCTCAGCAGGACCAAACTCCAATCTGAGGCAATCTGCTGAGCTTGCTTGTTTCTTGGAGGCATCTCATTACCCAAATTGCTGATGATCATGGAAGATGTTGCCTAGTTTGGGTAATGAGACGTCTGGCAGAAAACTACCAATCTCCGAGAACACCAAGGACCCCACAGATGTTGTCATCTCCTCCAGCCTCCTCCTCTTCCTCCTCTTCCTCCTCAAACCCCACTCCCTCTACCGTGTTTCCCTGAAAAGAAGACCCTGTCTTATATTTTTTTTGAACCCTGAAATAAGCGCTTGGCTTTATTGCCATGCGCTCAAAAGCCCGATTGGGCTTATTATCAGGGGATAATGTCTTGTTTTGGGAAAAACAGGGTAGTACTGATGATGTTTCCATGTTTGGGTAAGGAAACATCTGGCAGAAAACCAAGTTCAGAGAGCACCAAGGACTGCACAGGTATCATCATCTCCTCCATCCTCCTCCTCCTCCTCCTCCTCCTTCTCCTCCTCCTCCTCTCCCACTCTCTGTAGTACTGATGATGTTTATCATTCATTCATTCATTTATTTTAAATTTGATTTATATGCCGCCCTTCTCCGGAGACTCAGGGCGGCTTAGCAATAGCCTTCATACTTTTGTATATTTTATACAAAGTCAGCTTATTGCCCCCACAAACTGGGTCCTCAATTGACCTACCTTAGAAAGGATGGAAGGCTGAGTCAACCTTGAGCCTGGGGAGATTAGAACTGGTGTAATTGCAGACAGCTGGATGTTAATTACGGTGCTTTAGTCTGCAGAGCTAAACCAGGCTCCTATTCTATTCTATTCTATTCTATTCTATTCTATTCTATTCTATTCTATTCTATTCTATTCTATTCTATTCTATTCTATTCTACTCTACTCTACTCTACTCTACTCTACTCTACTCTACTCTACTCCACTCCACTCCACTCCACTCCACTCCACTCCACTCCACTCCACTCCACTCTACTCTATTTCCTATTTCATTCTATATTCTGTTCTATTTTTTAAAAAATTTGATTTATATGCCGCCCTTCTCCGGAGACTCAGGGCGGCTTACAATGCGCTAAGCAATAGCCTTCATACTTTTGTATATTTTATACAAAGTCAGCTTATTGCCCCCACAAACTAGGTCCTCAATTGACCTACCTTAGAAAGGATGGAAGGCTGAGTCAACCTTGAGCCTGGGGAGATTCGAACTGGTGTAATTGCAGACAGCTGGATGTTAATTACGGTGCTTTAGTCTGCAGAGCTAAACCAGGCTCCTGTTCTATTCTATTCTATTCTATTCTATTCTATTCTATTCTATTCTATTCTATTCTATTCTATTCTATTCTATTCTATTCTATTCTATTCTATTCTACTCTACTCTACTCTACTCTACTCTACTCTACTCTACTCTACTCTACTCTACTCTACTCTATTTCCTATTTCATTCTATATTCTGTTCTATTTTTTAAAAAATTTGATTTATATGCCGCCCTTCTCCGGAGACTCAGGGCGGCTTACAATGCGCTAAGCAATAGCCTTCATACTTTTGTATATTTTATACAAAGTCAGCTTATTGCCCCCACAAACTAGGTCCTCAATTTACCTACCTTAGAAAGGATGGAAGGCTGAGTCAAACTTGAGCCTGGGGAGATTCGAACTGGTGTAATTGCAGACAGCTGGATGTTAATTACGGTGCTTTAGTCTGCAGAGCTAAACCAGGCTCCTATTCTATTCTATTCTATTCTATTCTATTCTATTCTATTCTATTCTATTCTATTCTATTCTATTCTATTCTATTCTACTCTACTCTACTCTACTCTACTCTACTCTACTCTACTCTACTCTACTCTACTCTACTCTACTCTACTCTATTTCCTATTTCATTCTATATTCTGTTCTATTTTTTTTTAAATTTGATTTATATGCCGCCCTTCTCCGGAGACTCAGGGTGGCTTACAATGCGTTAAGCAATAGCCTTCATACTTTTGTATATTTTATACAAAGTCAGCTTATTGCCCCCACAAACTGGGTCCTCATTTTACCTCCCTTAGAAAGGATGGAAGGCTGAGTCAACCTTGAGCCTGGGGAGATTCGAACTTACAATAATTGCAGACAGCTGGAGTTAAATTACAATGCATTAGTCTGCTGGGCTATCCAGGCTCACTTTTTGACTGATTTGAGAAGAAAACCGGCACTGCCTGGTGGAGAATTTCTAGACTTTGCGTTTTGGAAGGTGAGAATCTTGTGAGTTGCGATCCCTTAACACGTTTTGAGACCGTTGGTGAGAAAAATCATCTTTTTCTTTCCCTGGTCTTGATCCTGTCAAGATATTTCAGCTGGCGAGAAAAAGAGGGTAGCTAAAGAAAATGAAAAGGGCCAGAGAAGAAGAATAAGAGCAACCAAGATAATTAGGGGACTGGAGGCTAAAACATATGAAGAACAGTTGCAGGAACTGGGTAGGTCTAGTTAAATGAAAAGAAGGACTTTGGGTGGCATGATAGTAATCTTCCAATATTTCAGAGGCACTGGTGAAATCCAAATTTTTTTACTACCAGTTCTGTGGGCGTGGCTTGGTGGGCGTGGCAGGGGAAGGATACCACAAAATCTCCATTCCCATCCCACTCCAAGGGAAGGGTACTGCAAAATCTCCCTTCCCACCCCACTCCAGGGGAAGGCTACTGCAAAATCCCCATTCCCTCCCCACTCCTAAGGGAAGGATACTGCAAAATCTCCCTTCCCACCCCACTCCAAGGGAAGGGTACTGCAAAATCTCCCTTCCCACCCCACTCCAAGAGAAGGGTACTGCAAAATCCCCATTCCCTCCCCACTCCTAGGGGAAGGATACTCCAAAATCTCCCCACTCCAAGGGAAGGGTACTGCAAAATCTCCCTTCCCACCCCACTCCAGGGGAAGGATACTGCAAAATCTCCCCACCCCACTCCAGAGGAAGGATACTGCAAAATCCCCATTCCTACCCCACTTCAGGGGAAGGATACTGCAAAATCCCCATTCCCTCCCCACTCCAGGGGAAGGATACCGCAAAATCCCCATTCCCTCCCCACTCCTAGGGGAAGGATATTGCAAAATCTCCCTTCCCACCCCACTCTGGGGCCAGCCAGAGGTGGTATTTGCCAGTTCTCCGAACCGCTCAAAATTGCCGCTACCAGTTCAGTCAGAACCTGCTGGATTTCACCCCTGCTCAGGAGCTGCCCCAGAGAGGAGGGTGTCAAGCTATTCTCCAAAGCACCTGAGGGTAGGACAAGAAGCAACCGGTGGAAACTCATCAAGGAGAGAAGCAACTTAGAACTAAGGAGAAATTTCCTGACAGTGAGAACAATTAATCAGTGGAACGACTTGCCTCCAGAAGTTGTGAATGCTCCAACACTGGGAGTTTCTAAGAAGATGTTGGATAACATTTGTTTGAAGTGGTGTAGGGTGTCCTCCCTAAGCAGGGGGTTGGACTAGATGACCTCCAAGCTCCCTTCCAACTCTGTTTATTCTATTCTATTCTAAGTCTTCCATTCAGTCCTCGGTTGAGAATGTGACCCGCCGTTATCTCTGACCCAAAACACTTCACCCGAAAAAAATAAACGCATAACAACTTCCAGATATTTTAACTTGTTTGTGCACAGCTCCTTCGACCTCCCTGTCCCAGGGGCTAATCCTTCGCTGCTTTTGAAGCAATTCTGACATTGCTTAATCCAGAATGAA
Organism: Coluber constrictor foxii; assembly: GCA_038048745.1. Classification (NCBI taxonomy): domain Eukaryota; kingdom Metazoa; phylum Chordata; class Lepidosauria; order Squamata; family Colubridae; genus Coluber; species Coluber constrictor. The sequence goes on from CM075967.1 coordinate 37,127,741, forward strand.
CTCTCTGTCCGAAGTTCACCGGCCGGCTTTTTCTCACGGAGGGAACTCGCGTCAGCTGGTGGGAAACGGCTTCGGTCGTTGGGGTGGTGAATCCTTTCCCAGCATCTGATGCTTGTGCTCAGGAAGTGGCGAAATGCTTCTACGCGGGGCGTTTAATAGAATAACAGAGTTGAAAGGGACCTTGGGAGATCTTCTAGACGAGCTCGAGCAGGAGACACTACATCGCAGGGGTCAAAATCAAGGCTTGCGGGCCAGATCTGGCCTACAGGGTGCTTAGATTTGGCCCGCGGGGCAGTGGTGGGTTTCAATTTTTTTTTACTACCGGTTCTGTGGGTGTGGCTTAGTGGGCGTGGCATGGCTTGGTGGGCGTGGCAGGGGAAGGATACTGTAAAATCTCCATTCCCTCCCCACTCCAGGGGAAGGTTACTGCAAAATTCGCATTTCCTCCCGATCCGCTGGGACTCGGGAGGCAGAGAATAGATTGGGGGGGCGGGGACCAGTCAGAATTTTTACTGCCGGTTCTCCGAACTACTCAAAATTTCCGCTACCAGTTCGTCAGAACCTGCTGAAACCCACCTCTGCTGCGGGGCTGCTCTGGAAACAGCAAAGAACTGGCCCCCGGTGCCTCGGTCAACGAAAACGGAGTCTGTTTTCGCTGGCAAGAGGGCTAGCAAAACAAACTAAAAGGAAAACAGAAGGAGAATTCTTTCCCCTTTTGCATTTGAGCATGCAAGAAGGGACAGGAAAGGGAGAGAGGAAAGAGAAAGAAAAAGAAGGGAAGGTGGGAAGAGAGCAAGGAAGGAAAAAGAAGGAAAGAGGGGGAGGAAGGAGAAAGGAGAATGAAGAGGGAAGGAAAAAGAAGAGGAGGGAGGGAGGGAGGGAGGGAGGGAGGGAGGGAGGGAGGGAGGGAGGGAGGGAAGGAAGGAAGGAAGGAAGGAAGGAAGGAAGGAAGGAAGGAAGGAAGGAAGGGAGTTGGAAGGGACCTTGGAGGTCATCTAGTCCAACCCCCGGCTCATACAGGAGACCTGTACTAGGAATTTGAACCACCGACCTTTCTGATTGAGAAGCTCGGTGGTTTAGTCACTGAGCCACCTAGGGAGCCACAAAGGAGGGAAGGAAGGAAGGAAAGGAAGGAAGGAAGGGAGGGAAGGAAAGAAAGGAAAGGAAAGGAAAGGAAAGGAAGGAAAGGAAAGGAAAGGAAAGGAAAGGAAGAGAAGAGAAGAAAGGAAGGGAAGGGAAGGGAAGAAAGGTAGGAAGGAAGGAAGGAAGGAGATTATAATAAGAGGGAAGGAGGGAGGGTCTGAGGGAAGTCCTGCCTTAGCACTTGGCCGCCACAGGTGCCCCTGACACGAGTGATGTCACGTTGGCCATACTCATGCTGGCCACATCCCCCCCCCCCCGAGGTCAAACACAACCCTAATGCGTCCCTCAATGAAATTGAGTTTGACACCCTTGTTCTGCATCTTTCTGGACAAATGGTTGTCCAATCTCTTCTTAAGATCCTCCAGAGACCCACAGAAAGTAGCGTAGGGGAGTAATGCCTCCTACAAAGGCAGCCTTTAAGATCCAGCTGCCTGCAATTACTTGCGAGTTCAATCCCAGGCAGGCTCAAGGTTGACTCAGCCTTCCATCCTTTCTAAGGTGGGTAAATTGAGGACCCAGTTTGTGGGGGCAATAAGCTGACTTTGTATAAATATATACAAAAGTATGAAGGCTATTGCTTAATGCATTGTAAGCCGCCCTGAGTCTCCGGAGAAGGGCGGCATATAAATCAAATTAAAAAAAAAAAATTAAGTGCCATTAGAATTTGTTTTAGTTTCTGATTCTTTGCTTTTAATACCCCTGATGCTGCAGCTCCTCCGTTACTTCTTTCCTTTCTTCCCTATCTCTTTCTCCTTCCTTCCTTCTCCCATCTCTTTCACTTCCTTCCTTCCTTCCTTTTTCCTTCCTTCCTCCCTTCCCTGCCTGCCTGCCTCCCTTTCTCCCTCCCTCCTTCCCCTTCCCCTTCCCTCCTTCCTTCCTCTGGAAAAATCTCTCTGGCCCAGCACCCACTTTTCCTTCCTCCCTCCCTTTCTTTCTTTTCTTTCCTTTTTCCTTCCTTCCTTCCTTCCCTTCCTTCCTCCCTCCCTCCTCCCTCCCCCCTTTCCTTCCCTTCCTTCCTTCCTTCCTTCCTGCCTGCCTGCCTGCCTGCCTCCCTCCCTCCCTCCCTCCCCCCTCCCCTGCCCTCCTTCCTTCCTCTGGAAAAATCTCTCTGGCCCAGCACCCGCTTTTCCTTCCTTCCTTCCTTTTTTCCTTCCTTCCTTCCTCCCTCCCTTCCTTTCCTTCCTTTCTTTTTCTTCCTTTTTCCTTCCTTCCTTCCCTTTCTCCCTCCCTTCCTTCTCCCTCCCCTTCCCTCCTTCCTTCATCTGGAAAAATCTCTCTGGCCCAGCACCCACTTTTCCTTCCTTGCTTTTTCCTTCCTTCCTTCCTTCCTTCCTTCTTCCTTCCCTCCCTTCCTTTCCTCCCTCCCTTCCTTTTTCCTTTCTTCCTTCCTCCCTCCTCCCTCCCCTCTTCCCTTCCCTTCCTTCTCCCTCCCCTGCCCTCCTTCCTTCGTCTGGAAAAATCTCTCTGGCCCAGCACCTGCTTTTCCTTCCTTCCTTTTTCCTTCCTTGCTTTTTCCTTCCTTCCTTCCTTCCTTCCTTCCTTCCTTCCTTCCTTCCTTCCTTCCTTCCTTCCTTCCTCCTTCCCTCCCTTCCTTTCCTCCTCCCTCCCTTCCTTTTTCCTTCCTTCCTTCCTCCCTCCTCCCTCCCCCCTTCCCTTCCCTTCCTTCCCCTTCCCCTCCCCTGCCCTCCTTCCTTCCTCTGGAAAAATCTCTCTGGCCCAGCATCCACGGGGATTTTCTGCACTCGCTTGATCTGATAACTATCTTCTATCGGTTACAAATAACCTGCTATTGGGTGGGGGGGAAGGTTGGGGTGTGTGTGTGAGACCAAGCCTGATCCAAGGGAGAAATCCACGGCTGAGACAATTCAATTAGAACCGGAGCGTATGCCCAGAGACAAGGGCGCTCGTCCCATTACTTAGGTTAATGAACTCAGCATCACCGACTCTCGGCTACGTTACCATCCATCATCGCTCTCGTGAAGGGTCACTGTGCTTAATTCATTATGCATGCAAGCTCTTAATTGCACTGTCAGCTCGGTGCATTTTCTGGGTTTCGTTTCTCTCTAACCTTGGCGCTTTCCCTCGCAACCCTTGTCGGTGTAAATGCACACTTGCAACTAAGAGGAACGCTCCAGGCCTCTGGCAAAATGGGTGCCCATTACTTGGTAATCCCATCCAGTTCTTTTCCAACCCTTTAAATAAATCCTCCTGTCCAGTGGTGGGATTCAAATTTTTTACTACTGGTTCTGTGGGTGTGGCTTGGTGGGCGTGGCATGGCTTGGTGGGCGTGGCAGGGGAAGGATACTCTAAAATCTCCATTCCCACCCCACTCAGGGGAAGGTTACTGCAAAATCCCCATTTCCTCCCAATCAGCTGGGACTCGGGAGGCAAAGAATAGGGCCAGTCAAAGGTAATATTTACCGATTCTCTGAACTACTCAAAATTTCCACTACCAGTTCGTCGGAACTGGTCAGAACCTGCTGAAACCCATCTCTGGTCCTGTCTCTGGGAAGCAGGAAAGGATTAACAAAATGTTCTCCTGCCTTGGGGAGAAACCATTTATTACTGATTACCACCAATGCTAGTTTGTTTATCTGTTTGTTTGTTTGTTTGTTTGTTTGTTTGTCAAACATGTACAAGATAGCAGATTTGAATATGAACATGGACATGAATGAGGGAAATGAATACAGATAAATGGGGACAGTAAGACAGGGATGGTCGGCACACTGGAGCGCTTATGCACGCCCCCTTTACGGACCTCTTAGGAATGGAGTGAGGTCCACGGTAGACAGTTGGAGGTTGAAGCTGTGAGGGTTTGAGGATGTAACAACGGAGTTGGGTATAGCATTCCAGGCGTTGACCTCTCTGTTGCTGAAGTTGTATTTTCTGCAATCAAGTTTGGAGCAGTTTACCTTGAGTTAGAATAGAGGAGTGGAGTGGAGTGGAGTGGAGTGGAGTGGAGTGGAGTGGAGTGGAGTGGAGTGGAGTGGAGTGGAGTGGAGTGGAGTAGAGTAGAGTAGAGTAGAGTAGAGTAGAGTAGAGTAGAGTAGAGTAGAGTAGAGTAGAGTAGAGTAGAGTAGAGTAGAGTAGAGTAGAGTAGAATTTTTTTATTGGCCACGTGTGATTGGATATGCAAGGAATTTGTCTTTGGTGCCTACGCTCTCAGTGTACATAAAAAGACAAGATACGTTCATCAAGAATCATAAGGTACAACGCTTAATGATAGTTATTGGGTACAAATAAGCCATCAGGAAACCATATCGATTGTATCGATTGTTTGCCTGTGGTATTATTGAGGTGGAAGCTGAAGAAGTCGTTGACAGACAAGAGATGTTGTAGCAGACAATTTTGTGTCCTATGCTTAGGTCGGACCGCAGGCGGCGCAGTTCCAGATTGTCCTAGTCCAGAATTTCAAGTCTGGTGGCATAAGGTATTCTATTATGAGCAGAATGGTGGAGGACTCTTTTTGTGAGATGCCTCTGGACCCGCTCAATTGTGTTAATGTCCGATATACAGTGTGGATTCCAGGCACACGAGCTGCATTCGAGAATTGGTCTGGCAAAGGTTTTGTATGCCCTAATTAGCAATACAATGTTAGTTGACTTGGTTCAGGAGTAAGCAACTGGAGCCACATGTGGCTTTTTCACCCCTCTGCTGCGGCTCCCTGTCAATCAAAATATGCATCACAACCGCCAATGTGTGGCACCCGCCGGCACGCGATTTATTGAGCTTTTCAACCCCCGGTGGAGGCCAACCATGGATAAATCCAAGAAAAGTTTCAGAAGAAAAGAGAATATTTCATTCAACTACATGTGCTAGTTTTGTGGCCGCTCAAGAAATAGTCAGGCCCGGGAAGGGTTTTGTGGCTCCCGGTGTTTTCTTTTCTGTGGGAAACGGGTCCAAGTGGCTCTTTTGAGTGTTTAAGCCATTTCTCAGGATGTCATACAGGAACCATCACATTATCTTCCATTCCTAGGACTGCACGGAGCTATTTCTGTATAAAACATAAAAATGAGACACGCTCATCCTTCTGGCCCGGCTTTAATAACTTGTAGCTCTTCCAAGGACATTTCCATAATCTCTCAGATTCTTGTCTACACAGTAGATGTTGTCTTCCCGCTCTCTGGTTTCTTCTTGCCAAGCGCAATCAATTTTCTTCAGTCATCCCTCATCCACTCATATCACATGCCCAAGTATGTTAGATCCAGTTCACTAATCATGGCTCTGAGCAGCAATCAGCTTTTATTTAGCCTCAAATTGATTGATTGGCTCTTCTGGCAATCCACGGTAGTTCTTAGACTCCATAATTCTTAAGCACTGAACCTCTCCATCCCTGTTCATTTCTATAGATTGTGGTGGAAAGACCTTAACTTTAGATACAGCTTCGTTGTTGTTGTTAGTCACAAAGTCATGCCTGACTGATCATAACCCCATGGACAACATTCCTCCAGGCCTTCCTGTCCTCTACCATCCTCTGGAGTCCATTTAAGCTCACACCGACTGCTTCCGTGACTCCATCCAGCCACCTCGTTCTCTGTCGTCCCCTTCTTCTTTTGCTCTCCATCGTTCCCAGCATTAGGCTCTTCTCCAGGGAGTCCTTCCTTCTCATTAGATGGCCAAAGTATTTGAGTTTCATCTTCAGGATCTGGCCTTATAAAGAGCATAAGAGGTTTCCAATCAGCAGTTTTGTTTGTTGTTGTTGTTAGTTGTGAAGTCATGTCCGACCCGTCGCAACTCCATGGACCACGTTCCTCCAGGCCTTCCTGTCCCCTACCATCCCCCGGAGACCATTTAAGCTCACACCAACTGCTTCAGTGACTCCATCCAGCCACCTCGTTCTCTGTTGTCCCCTTCTTCTTTTGCTCTCCATCGTTCCCAGCATTAGGCTCTTCTCCAGGAAGTCCTTCCTTCTCATTAGGTGGCCAAAGTGTTTGAATTTCCTCTTCAGGATCTGGCCTTCTAAAGAGCAGTCAGGGTTGATCTCCTCTAGGACTGACCGGTTGGATCGCCTTGCAGTCCAAGGGACTCGCAGGAGTCTTCTCCAGCACCAGAGTTCAAAGGCCTCCATTCTTTGGCGCTCAGCCTTCCTTGTGGTCCAGCTTTCACAGCCATACATTGCAACTGGGAAAACCATAGCCTGGACTATACGCACTTTTCTTGGCAGGGTGTGGTCTCTGCATTTTAGTAAGCTTTGCCATATCTTTCCTCCCCGGTTTTCCTCCCCTAGATACAGCTAGGAGCAGCTTTTTGGCAAGAGCAAATCTTCTTAAGAGAACACAGAAGAACAAAATTGAATGAGACGATGCAGGAAGGAGGCCATCAAGCAAGGAATAACATTAAAGGAGGATATGGCAGAAGGCTCTGACCTCCCTTATACTACTTGGAGGACCCTGAATAGGTTAGGAGTTGGAGTAAGTATACTCCCAGTAAGTTGGGAGTTGCCTAAGTATAAAACCAATGTGTGTAAATGGAGGCTATTGGCAAATAACAACCCACTGTGTAAATGTGGAGAGGTGCAGAGCCCAGCCCGTCTGCTGGGGTGTCGGCTACTACCAGAAACATGTACCAATAATGACTTATTTTGGGCCAACGACAAAGCCAAGAAGCTGAAGAACAGAGAGCTGAAGAAGCTTCTTGGATGAGAATTGAAACGTCTTCAAAGACAAACAAGGATGCCCTGTTGCCTCTTGAAAAAAGCACCTTTGGGAGATAAAATAATATAAAAAATAAAAGCAATCCTGGTTTAGCCTAACCTTGATTTAGTCTACAGCAGTCTGTTGCATGAATTTAGCCAAGCCAAAAAGGATGCGGAGGGAACGGCACAAATGTACAGCAGTACAACTATCACCCTACCCACTGCCACTCCGAATCCCTAGTACAGGTCTCCTGTGTGAGCAGGGGGTTGGAATAGATGACCTCCAAGGTCCCTTCCAACTCTGATCTCCAAGATCCCTTCCAACTCTGTTACTCTGTTACTCACTCTTTTACTCACTGTTACTCTGTTACTGTTACTCCGTTACTCCGTTACTCCTACTGTTACTCTGTTACTCCGTTACTCCATTACTGTTACTCTGTTACTCCGTTATCCTGTTACTGTTACTCAATCTGTTACTCCGTTACTCCATTACTCCGTTACTCCGTTACTCCGTTACTCCATTACTGTTACTCTGTTACTCCGTTATCCCGTTACTGTTACTCAATCTGTTACTCCGTTACTCCATTACTCCGTTACTCCGTTACTCCGTTACTCCATTACTGTTACTCTGTTACTCCGTTATCCCGTTACTGTTACTCAATCTGTTACTCCATTACTCTGTTACTCCGTTACTCTGTTACTGTTACTCACTCTGTTACTCCGTTACTCTGTTACTCCATTACTCTGTTACTCTGTTATTCTGTTACTCTGTTACTCTGTTACTCTGTTACTGTTACTCACTCTGTTACTCTGTTATTCTGTTACTCCTCACGCCAGTCCTGGAGGAGCACTGAAGCTGACCTGCATCCAACTTACTGCCAAAAAACCCCCAGCTGGCCACAGCTGCAAAATTCAGAGGCCGCTGTATGAAACCGATAACCGATAAGCGTGGACATCATTTTAGCTCCCAAAGCCACAGTCTTGATCACACACTCCCCCGTCAGTTTCCTGTAACCTCAGCCTTCTGGGAACCCGTTCATCCCCGCTGGCCTCCAGTCCAGGAACGGCCCTTCCTATCCCCCCCTCTCTCTCTCCCTCCCCCATTTTGCAATTTCACCCATCCTGCCTCCGTTTGGATGAAGTGCCTGGAGCCTGGCCAAATCAAACTCTTCCCAAGACTGGGGTGAAGGCTGCCGTGGTGGGAAAAATCCCCATTTCCTCCCGATCAACTGGGACTCAGGAGGCAGAGAATAGATGGGGATGGGGCCAGTCAGAATTTTTACTACCGGTTCTCCGAACTACTCAAAATTTCCGCTACCGGTTTTCCAGAACTGGTCAGAACCTGCTGAAACCCCACCTCTGGCACGCACGCTGTCGCCAGCTTTTCTGGTTTCCGGTGCACACATGCGCTCCGGCCAGCTGGTCTTCGTGCGTGCCAGAGTGCTGGAAACCCGATCACTAGCTGGCCAGTGTTGCACATTCCCACCGGCCAGCTGGTCTTTGGGTTTCCGTTGTTCTGGTGCATGCATGGATTCTGATCCAAGCTGAGTTGCCTGATCGTCAGAGGCATTTAAAAGAAGAAAAAAAAGCCTCTGCTGATCAGGCAACTCAGCTGGGATTGTCGGAGCCTTTTGAAAGCATTTTTTTACAACCTCTTCGCCGCAAAAATTAAAAAATGGTTTTAAAAGTTTTTTAAAAATGGCCACGCCCACCCAGTCACATTACTCCACCCACCCCCCACCAAGCCACGCCCACAGAACCGGTAGTAACAAATTTTAGATTTCACCACTGGTTTCTCCTTAGTTCTAAGTTGCTTCTTTTTTTTGATGAGTTTCCACCCATTGCTTCTTGTCCTACCCTCAGATGCTTTGGAGAATAGCTAGACTCCCTCTTCTTTGGGGCAGCCCCTGAGAGATTGGAAGACTGCTATCATGTCTCCCCTGGTCCTCCTTTTCATTAAACTAGACATACCCAGTTCCTGCAACCGTTCTTTGTATGTTTTAGCCTCCAGTCCCCTAATCATTTATTATTATTGTATGTATTGTATGTAACTGGATGGTAGGATTTTCCACTTTCCAAACATCCATGTTTCTTACTATTCCTTCTAAAGTCGATATTCCCTTCTGCTACCTTTCCCATTTTACCGCAGAAAATCTATTAAAATCAAAGTGTGACTCTTAAATCTTTTCACTTGTCATCACCAGAGATCTCCTGGTGAAAAGCATCCAGCGCCTCCCATGAAGATGGGTCAAATCAATTTTCTCCTAGGACCTTTGAAGTAGATCTGTCTGGGGATAATCCATCTCCAGCAACCCAAAGGCTTATCTCAAAAGATGTTTTCCTCTCACCAAATCGCAATAATACTGCAGATGGCCCTAAATGCTGATTCCTGTAATATTCCAGAGGCCTCAGCTCAGACCCGTAGTTCCCATCATCTCCAGTCAACAGAGGTGTGTGCAGGATGAGCATCATGGGAACACACATCTGGGTGGGAGTGTTAGGGTGTGTGTGCAAGTGTGTGTTGCTTTTGCAACGAGCAGAGCAAAAACACACAGGGAAGGAGAGTAACGTGCAGCTCGGGTGAAAAATAGTTTATATACAAAGTGATAAACAGTCTCGGTTTAGTTAAATCAGTCCAGGGTCATAACCAGTAATATCAGTCCAGCAATACCATCTTCTCTTACTAAAGTAAACAGACGTCAGTAAGCTTTTGGTATACAGTACCAGATAACGTGGAGTCCAATAACAGTCCAGTACAACGCCTCCACGGAGTATCTAACAATCAAAGTAGTACATAGCACAACAGAGAAAACAGCGAGAATCAGCAGGAAGAAGAAACGCTTCTCTGTGCTGCTATTTAAACACTATAGCCTAATTACATGGCTCAGTTGTTCTTAAAGGAACAGATATATTGCCTGACCAACAAGTTAGGATCAAGCTACAAGCTGCAACCTAACGGGGAAAAAATTAAGATGGACCAATCCAAGTCCAAAAACCACCAGAGAATTCCTAGAATGCCATTACTCTGCTAAACAATTAATTCCCACAACTTATAGCCTGTTTCCCCCAAAATAAGACATCCCCTGATAATAAGCCCAATTGGGCTTTTGAGCGCCTGGCAATAACTTTCTCCTGGAGTGGGGTGGGAATGGGGATTTTGCAGTATCTTTCCACTGGAGTAGGGTGGGAATGGGGATTTTACAGTATCTTTCCCCTGGAGTAGGGTGGGAATGGCGATTTTGCAGTATCTTTCCCCTGGAATGGGGTGAGAATAGGGATTTTGCAATATCTTTCCCCTGGAGTGGGGCGAGAATGGGGATTTTACAGTATCCTTCCCCTGGAGTGGGGTGAGAATGGGGATTTTACAATATCCTTCCCCTGGAGTGGGGAGGGAATGAGGATTTAACAGTATCCTTCTCCTGGAGTGGGGAGGGAATGGAGATTTTGCAATATCCTTCCCCTGGAGTGGGGCGGGAATGGGGCTTTTGCAGTATCCTTGCCCTGGAGTGGGGAGGGAATGGAGATTTTACAGTATCCTTCCCCTGGATTGGGGTGGGAATGGGGATTTTGCAGTATCCTTCCCCTGGATTGGGGTGGGAATGGGGATTTTGCAGTATCCTTCCCCTGTAGTAGGGAGGGAATGGGGATTTTGCAGTATCCTTCCCCTGCCATGCCCACCAAGCCACACCCACCAAGCCACACCCACAGAACTGGTAGTAAAAAAAATTTTGAAACCCACCACCAGGTTGAAGGGTGGACCGAATTATCCATCCTATGGATTTTCCTTGGCTGAAAGTCACAAATGAGAAAAAGAGAAAGGCTTGGGGTGGTGGGGGTGGTGGGGGGAACCTGTTTCCTTAAACCTTCCACTGCCGTTTTTTTCTTAATAGGCGTGCAGGTATAAATCAGCAGGAACGGGAAACCCATTACAAGAAGGGAAAGCACAGCCTATTAATCTACCAGCTGCTCTTAAGGATTTCTGCTTCCCCCTCCTCCCCACCCCACCCCATAGCTGCTTCCAACAGAAAGGCCCTTTTGAAGTGCTGGGAAGAGAGAAATGTCCTTTTATAGGCCTGCAGCTCGGTTTCCATGAGGTCACAAACGATACGGGAGGAAAAGCAAAATAAAATAAAAGAGGTGGAAGCTATGAGATTGCTCCTCCAGTGGAAAGCAGCCCCCCCCCCCCATGAATGCTAACATGCTAATAAAGATCTCCAGAATTAGAACACAGAATAGGAGGGTACTCTGGGGGGGGGGTCTTCTAGTCCATCCGTCCCCCCCCCCCCCCCCGCTGAAGCAGGAGACTCAGGGGTCGGCTGCTGGGGGTTTGAGAGAATCTCTAGCTAAGATTCTGTGCAGCTCGGACAATTCCCAAAACCGACTCCTGGCTGGCCCCTCCCTTCCCAGGAGTCCCCCCGTGGCCCGTTTTAGATGCAGGTAAGTGCAGGGCACACGTGGAGGACTGGGGAGGATGAAAAACGGGCCTAATGGAAGTTGGGAAAAGCCAGAAACGGGCCCATCTCCTGGGGAGGCTGTTTTTGTCCTCCCAGAGGCTCGGGAAAAGCCTCTGGAGCCCGGGGAGGGCAAAAATACCCCCCTGCTGTAGTGCAGAGGCTGACTAGGCCACGCCCACCATGGCCACGCCCACCCAGCACCCAGGCAGAGGACCCCTTGCTAAAATGTTTGAAGCCCACGCATGCCCTTAGTCCTACTTGTCGTTAAACGAAACATACCCATTTCCTGCCACCATTCTTCATACGTTTTAGCCTCCAACTCTCTAATCATGCTTTTTTTATTTTATTGGGGAGGGGGCAGAAAAGAAGAAAACATTATCCTCTTCTGACAACTTTCATCTTGGGGGGGGGGGGGGAGAAACTTGGCGGAAACAGAATTCAAAAGGCAAAATTCATCCGCGGGAAGGGGAGGATTCCAGAAAGGACCAAAAAACCTCGTTGGTTTGCAGTCTTACCCCAATACATCTTTCGCCTTTCTTACTCTTGCTGTTCAACAGTTTTGCCCTCTGTTCTTTTCTGCCCTCTACAACATGAAACCCCTCTCTGGAATAATCCCCTTGGTCTTCCCTTTTTTGCCTTCCCCCCCCAAATTTTGGCCTAATCAAAGTTTTCATTTTTCAGCGTTCAAATTTGGGCTTTTCTGCATTGCAACCTTAAAGCAGCTTGACTCTTCGTTCCAGAGTTGCTATTCATCAGGTTCTGGAGAACTGGTAGCGGAAATTTTGAGTAGTTCGGAGAACTGGTAGTAAAAATTCTGACTGGCCCTGCCCCACATCTATTCTCTTGCCTCCTGAGTCCCAGTTGTTCGGGAGGGAATGGTGATTTTGCAGTATCCTTCCCCTGAAGTGGGGAGGGAATGGAGATTTTGCAGTATCCTTCCCCTGGAGTGGGGAGGGAATGGGAATTTTGTAACATCCTTCCCCTGGAGTGGGGAGGGAATGAAGATTTTGCAGTAACCGTCCCCTGGAGTGGGGAGGGAATGGGGATTTTGCAGTAAACTTCCCCTGGAGTGGGGAGGGAATGGAGATTTTGCAGTAACCTTCCCCTGGAGTGGGGAGGGAATGGGGATTTTGCAGTATCCTTCCCCTGGAGCAGGGAAGGAATGGGGATTTTGCGGTATCCTTCCCCTGGAGTGGGGAGGGAATGGAGATTTTACAGTATCCTTCCCCTGCCACACCCACCAAGCAATGCTACGCCCACCAAGCCACACCCACAGAACCGATAGTAAAAATTTTTGAAACCCACCGCTGAGACAGTCGATGCCGTATTCCCTTCCCCTGTTGAGAGGGCTCCTTTTACCCTCCCTTTCAAAGAGTTGTTTTTTGAAACCACATCTTGGAACTGACCACGACCTTGATGACTGAGAATGTCCATGGACACTTGGTAGGAGTCCCTCCCCTCGGTTAACTCCCCTTTGACTTTACCCCCTTCTGGTTCAATTCAGCCACTGGTGGAGCTGTGGTGCATAGATAGGCCCCAAAGCAGCATAAATATTCAGCATTTAAGAGCTGTGGTGGCACAGTGGTTAGAATGCGGTATTGCAGACTGATTCTGCTGTCTGCCAGCAGTTCGATTCTCACAGGTTCAAAGTTGATTCAGCCTTTCCTCCTTCCAAGGTGGGTAAAATGAGGACCCAGATTCTTGGGGGCAAGAGGATGACACTCTAAACCGCTTAGAGAGGGTTGTAAAGCACTGTGAAGCGGTATATAAGTCTAAGTGCTATTGCTATTGTCCTTCCTTCCTTCCTTCCCCCTCCCTCCCAGTGGTTAGAAGCAGTACTGCAGGAGTTCGATCCTGACTGGCTCAAGGTTGACTCAACCTTCCATCCTTCCAAGGTGGGTAAAATGAGGACCCAGATTGTTGCGGGCAAGAGGATGACACTCTAAACCGCTTAGAAAAAGCACTGTGAAGCGGTATATAAGTCTAAGTGCTATTGTTATCTATCTTCTTCCTTCCTTCCTTCCTTCTTTCTCCCTCCCTCCCAGTGGTTAGAATCAGTATTGCAGGCTGCTCTGCCCACTGGCAAGAGTTCGATCCTGATGGGCTCAAGGTTGACTCAGCCTTCCATCCTTCCGAGGTGGGTAAAATGAGGACCCAGATTGTTGGGGGCAAGAGGATGACACTCTAAACCGCTTAGAAAAAGCACCGTGAAGTGGTATATAAGTCTAAGTGCTATTGTTATCTATCTTCCTTCCTTCCTTCCTTCTCCCTCCCTCCCAGTGGTTAGAATCAGTATTGCAGGCTGACTCTGCCGACTGCCAGGAGTTCAATCCTGATGGGCTCAAGGTTGACTCAGCCTTCCGTCCTTCCGAGGTGGGTAAAATGAGGACCCAGATAGTTGGGGGCAAGAGGCTGACTCTGTAAACCGCTTAGAGTGGGCTGTAAAAGAACTGTGAAGTGGTATATAAGTCTAAGTGCTATCTTGTGTGTGACAGTGGGAGGTGAACCACTAGGTATACAGGACAACAAACCTGGTGTTTTTCCCCCCTTTCTTCTTTTTTCATTTTATTATTAGTATAAAAATATTTGTACATTTCTGTCAAATAAATACATTTTAATAACAAATAAATTACATTTCAGGGCAGGTCAACTCAGCTGGGGAAACAAGGGAGTGTTTGTTCCTTTATGTACATAGTAGTGTGTTCAGGAAAACGAACATTCGGTGATGATGGAATGAAACGCATGCAGGATTCAGAAGAGGATAATGGGCCACGCAGACGATTTCAATGCAGGGGTTGAAATGAACGTAGGGAATTGCATGCTCCCTACGGAAAATGGAGGGCGGAAGAATACGGCTCCGTTCCTTTCTTTAAGAAAGCACAATTCTCTTTCTTCGCTCTCCGACGCTCTCGGATTGTATGCACACAACAGCACAATAGCTTTAATCTCGTGGCTGATTTCAACGACATTCTGGATTTGCCCAATACAGGGAACCCTAAATTCAATGAATGGGGGCCACCGTTGCACATCACCCTAAAGCAGGGGTGTCAAACTCGCATTGTCACGGCAACATCACGTGACGTATCCGGACCTTTTCTCCTTTCGCTAAACTGGGCGGGGACAGGGCCAGTACACAACGCATCCAGCCCATGGGCCGCGGGTTTGACACCCCTGCCCTAAAACGAACCACCGATTCACAAGTTGGGTGACTGCCATCTGCAGAAGGTCTTCGCTCGACCCAGGGAAGGACCTTGGGTGGTGAAAGCCCTTCTCGATCTCTCTCTCACACACACACAAACACACACACAGATTGACTGGTAGGGACAGAATGTCACATGTGTTATGACACTGAAGGATGCCAAGGATGTAATATGTTGGATGGAACCTGGGATGGCACTTTGTTTCCCTTAATCCGCCCGCAGAAGACCGTCGCGCTCATGGCCATGAGCAAGCGTGCAACCACACGCGTAAACTTCCTGTAGTTGCGTGCGTGTGTATATCCCTCAGGAAAGGGAGCACGGGGTGCTATGAAGGAGACAGGGCACAGGATACGAAATAGCTCCGATGGCACATTTTTGGAGGGTGAGTGTGTGTGGATTCTCCTACCCGTACCACACTTCTGCCAAGGGAATGTGTGCGAGGCATCAGCAGAGAATGTGCCATGTAGGACTGACCTCCCCCAATGCTTGCCTTCCTCCGCTTTCTTGGAATTGCCCTGTCAACCCCTTCCTTTGCATGTGGTCCAAAGAAACACCCAAAATGGATGGGATCGAAACATCGGGATGCCTTTATGTTTCGGTGAAGATGCGAGGAGAGTTTAAGGGAACCAAAGAGACACTTCTTTAAAACCCCTGAACAGTTGATTGGAAAGTTTTACCATCACCCCCTTGCTCCAGTGACCTCAGATCCCCTGTAGCTCCTCCAGAAGGGCGTGAGGACCAAGATTCCCTCATCCCCCCAATGGTGTCCCACCCGCTGCTGGGTGGGTTGAGTTCACCTCACTTTTACACACTTCTCAACGTGGCCATAGGAAAACAAGGCCAAGCTATGGCTAAGAGCTTTCCCCCACCCCTTTCTCTTTGGTTGAGTTGCCCAATGCACATCTTGTCCCTGAAGACACCTGTCTTTCTGAGGTCCCCTTCTCCCCAAGGTGGTCCTATTTTGGGACGGGGGTTGATTTCCCCCTCCTCCTGGTCCCTGTCCTTCTGGGAAGGATCGCTACTGCAGAGTCCACCTCTTGCAGTCAATCCAGGAAGAAGAGAGAAACATGGCAACAACTGCTAGGAAGCGAACCGCAATCATGCCACGGGGAATGAAGCGCCGGCTAGCTTTTCACACAACCGTTTCAACCCCCCCATCGCCATGCGAATCTGAAACAGGGCAGTGGGTTAGGCTCAGGGTTTCCCCTGCCAAAGGCAAGTCTCTAAGAGGCTGGGACTCAACATCCAAGATGAAGGAATGAAAACCCTCCACTCACAAAGTCCCGGAAAGGTCCCAAAAGGAAGCACAGCGGAGAACACTGAACAAGGCGGGAGCTGTGAGGGAAGGGTCGTCGTCTTGGCAGTGTGTATCAAAATCAGGGATGTGAAGAAGCCTATTACAAAAGTGTCCAGAGTCTTTGTCTTAAAAAGAAAGAGTCGTTTTGGCGGCTGGCCGCGAGCCTGGCCTAGGAGATGAGGTAGTTGAGTAATTGGTCCGACAAGTCCGCAGGGCAGCTCATACCGAAGACTCCTCAGGATTTGAGTCGGGCAGAGCTTGTCTCTGCTTCAACTTCCGACGCAGCTCCTCGGCCAAGTCACTGTAGTCCGGCCGCTCCTCGGTGCCCAAATTGAGGCGGATGTAGCCGTTGGAAGACGAGCCGCGGATGTTGCTCAGGTTGATGCGGTTGGGTGAGTGGAGGTGGGGAGACTGCAAGGGTTGGCCAGGAATGCCATTCGTGGTGGGGGAGGGAGTGGTGCCCCCGTTCTGGCACACGGCGTGACCCGGGACAATCTTGAGGGAGCCGTCTGAGTAGTAGTAGCTGGCGGGGTCCCAGAGCTTCTCGTCCGAGTCCGAGGTGGTGCTAGGAATAAAAGTGGGGCTCTTGGGCTCTTTGGGCATCTCGATGGGGTAGACAAGGGTGCTTTCAATGGCCTTGGAGCCTTTCTCGCGTTCTTCTTTCAGCCTGCGCCTCAGGGAGAAGACGACGAGAAGGAGAACCACACAGATGGCTGAGAGAGCAATCACCACCACCCAAACCAGGCCCAAGTTGTCCAAGGGAGCCCGGGTCTCCAGCGACATGCCTGGATCAACCAACACGGTGACCTGGTAACTCTCCGTCATTAGTTCATTCATCTCCTCTAGCTGGATGCACTTGTACAACCCAGAATGCTTCAGGCTGACGTCCAAGACAATCAGGGCCTGAAGATGAGCATCGTAGACGACCGAAGCTTGGCTTTCCACCAAATCCTGCCCATTGAAGGTCCAAAAGGCCTTAGCAAGGTTGGAGGTGAGTTGGCAAGGTAGCACCAGGTCCATTCCAACCATCGCGGTGATGTTCTTGGAAATGATTTTGGTCCCTGCGGAGAAGTCAAATAAAAAAAAATGGAGTGGGGTTAATTCTATCCACATTGAGGCGGATGCTAACAATTCACAAATTCAGTTTCTATTAAAAAGGTTCAACATGCACGGGAAGTCCTGAAAATAAGATTGAATAACTGAAACCACACAAAGGAAATCTTTAAATCAACCTACAGAGGCACCTACTTCAGGTTTCATTCTACCCAGGATTCGAAACTTTGCAAAGAACTTATAGAAACAGACGTGAATTATTTAAGAGCGCTGATACTGCATTTTTTCAGCCCAATGGGCACCAAAGTATCTTATGGCCCTTTAAAGCCAAACCCCGGCATTCCTTTTGTGAGACCAGCTGAGGATTATGAGTTCTGAAGTCCAACTCATCTGGAAGAGAGTATCTTGGGAAAAATGGCTGTATGCCTTTAAGGCAGTGGTCCCCAAATTTTCCGGCTTGGTGGGCCAGTGGAGGGAGGGGAAGAGGAGATAGTTCTGTGCGAGTAGTAGGCATGCACGCGAGTGTGCACAGCTCCATTTGCACAAACAGTGGGCACCAGAGGGGGATTCAGCCTGTTCGGGCTGGTTCGGCAAGTCATTTTGGATGTCAGGTAACTGCAGGGACCTGGGAGGGCGAAAAATGGGCCTAACGGAAGTTCTGGAAGTCCAGAAACGGGCCCATTTCCGGCCTCCGGAGGGTCTCCAGAGCCTGGGTGAGGCCGTTTTCGTCCTACCGGAGGCTCAAGGAAAGCCTCCGGAGTCTGGGGAGGGATAAAATGCTCCCCCACCCCCCTGTGATGCAGGAGGCCAAGTAGGCCACGCCCACCCAGCTAACGGGCAGAGAACTGATTGCTAAAATTTCTGAACCGCTCGCGTGATCTGGTTCCGAATGGGACGAAGCCCGGGGTGGGGTGGGGTGTTGGGGACCCCTGTTTTAAGGTCTAGAAATTGTGTCATAAAACGAATAATACTCAGAGCAGAATCTAAGGCAAGATCAGCAGACCTCAGGAAGGTCTATAGTTTATATACTTCAGTATAAAAATCACTAAACTTTTTTTTTTTAATCAAGTGGCATCTAATCTGGGAAAGGGCTGAAGAGGAGTAGATAGCAGTAACCTTCCTTTTACTGAGAATACCAAGTTTGGCTAAGAATCTCTTTGAAAGGAGGAAGATGCTTGAGGGTCTAAGAGCTTGGCCCTTAAAAAGCATCGTTCACGGACAACACAAGATGACTGCGACGTAACATTATTTTCACTTAAATTTAGACCATTAATGGAATGTCATGTTGATTCATATCAGCCCTTCAAGACAGACCAGACTAGGAAGTCTAAGTCATGCAGGCCTATACAGTACTATTTTTATTGTATTGTATTCTGTTATTTTAAAAATGTCAGCAGGGATGTCAATCTCCAGGCCCACGGGCCGGATCCCGCGGGCTTAAATCCGGCCCGCGGGGCCAGCCCAACCTGGAAATATCAAAGGACCAGCCTGCGATGCCTCTGCCGACCAAAATGGGCTGCGTGCAGGCCCGTTTTCGGCCTCCCCAGCCTCCTGCAGCACTCTGCTTCCCCCCCCCACTTCCCCCTAAATCCCCGCGCAGAAGAGAACTACAATGCCGATCCGGCCCTCGAAGAAATCCAATTTGACACCCCTGAATTACAGTAACAGAATCTTGCAAGTCTCAACGTGCTGCACCGCCCCCACCCCTTATCTTCAGGAGAATTAGGGAAGGTTTCGTCTGCTTTCTCAAATTACATTTCTGCCCTAGCCTCGGTTGGCTTTTATCTGGGGGTTGTCTTGGTTGCAACTCTTCTTCCTGTTCTTCCAAGTTAGTTATTTTTTTCTGACTACTCGGTTTCCAGATTGTTATTTAGATGATCTCTAGAATTTTTAAAAGTTTCTCAATATTATATAATCTGGAAATTTTTTTACGAATGGCTAGACAAAAGGAGAATAGCCGAGACAAGGGTGTAGTGTTGAATGAGAAATATATAGGTTATGATGGATAAATATGTATGTAAATTGCATAAATAGGTACAGGTATAGACTGGGGTGGGTTCTAATTTTTTTTTACTACCGGTTCTGTGGGCGTGGCTTATTTTGTGGGCGTGGCTTGGTGGGGGGTTAATGTGACTGGGTGGGCGTGGCCAACTTTCTTTTTTAAAGCATTTTTTTCTACAACCTTTAAGAGGTTGAAAAAAAAATGCTTTTAGAAGCCTCTGATGATCAGGCAACTCAGCTGGGATCGCCAGAGGCTTTTAAAGGCATTTTTTTTTTCCCTACAGCTTCTTCGGCTGAAGAGGTTGCAGAAAAAAATGCTTTTAGAAGCCTCTGACGATCCCAGCTGAGCCGCACGATCATCAGAGAGGTTTTTTTAAAAAAAACTTTTAAAAGCATTTTTTCGACCGAAGAGGTTGTAGAAAAAATGCTTTTAAAAGTTTTTTTTAAAAGCCTCTGATGAGGTGGGTGGGGTAAGCGAGTGGCGACCGGGCCAGGGACCGGTTTCGGGGTCGTGACCAGCCAATGTTATTACCTGTTCTCCGAACTACTACAAATTTTTCCTACCGGTTCGTGTGAATCGGTGCGAACCAGGAGCAACCTACCACTGGGTATAGATTAATAGACAAGTATGCATAATTGTGTATAAATATGATATAGATAGTTAGTATAATGTTATGTATAAATAACATATTAGGTTAAAGAATTACATTATAATATTAACTTTAACACAATTTGTATTAGTTTAAAGTGTTGGAAGATATTTAGATATGTCATATCTATGTCCGATGTTTTTAATTTTGAATGATTAACAAAAAACATTTTTTAAAAAACTCCTGAGGTCACAAACATTGTACTTTGAAGGGTCAGGAAAGGTGGCAACCGAATTTGATCTTAGTAACAATTCTTTTGTCTCCAAGGGTTTTGTGGCTCCCTTGAGTGGGTGCAGTTGCTGCCGCGCAGAGCCATAAACATGAAAATATTTTCCTGGTGAATTATGATGTCAGGGTAGTGTAGATTTAAATAAGCAGGGATATTTGTTGTTATGGCGAATGATTTGTACCGCTGAACCATTGTACACTTAAATGCCTTTTAAAGCTCTGGAAACTTGCACAATTAAATTGCCCAACCGTAATCAATTATTCTTCCGTGCCTGATCCCATTACATCACTTTAATGGGTTGTTGTGACAACAAAAAGGAGAGATTATTCTTATGGTCTAGGGGGGGCATCAAGCTAGGATCAGTTAAAAATCTCTCTCTCAAAATGACCCGTGGCAGTTGAGGGGGGGGGGTCTGCATTGTGGGGGGAAATGCATCCCCTTTTTTCAAGGGTGGGCTTCAAAAATTTTAGCAAGAGGATCTCTGCCCAGTTGCTGGTGGGCGTGGCCACGGTGGGTGTGGCCTAGTTGGCCTCCTGCACCACGGGGTGTGTGTGCGTTTTTGCCCTCCCCAGGCACCAGAGGCTTTTCTCAAGCCCCCGGAAGGGTGAAAACGGCCTCCTCAGGCTCTGGAGGCCCTCAAACTTCTAGTAGGCCCGTTTTTCGCCTTCCCAAACTTCCAGTAGGCCCGTTTTTCGCCTCCCCCAAGCCTCTGTGTGTGCTCTGCATTTACCTGCATCCAAAACAGGCCGTGTGGGTACTCCTGGGAGGGGGGGGTACTCCTGGGAGGTGGGGTGGGTGTGGCCAGCCAGGAGTGGGATTTGGGGGTTCTCTGAACTGCACAGAATCTTCGCTAGAGGTTCTACCGAACCCCCAGCAGCCCATCCCTGGTTGTAACTGTGAAAAACGATCATAAGTCCCATTGCTCAGTGCTGCCTTTGAACAGTCACTGAGTGAATTGTTGTAAGTCAAGGACTATCTGTAGTTGTATAGTGCATGGAAGGTTCCCATGGGGGAGGGGGGGCGTTTTTGCCCTTCCCGGGCTCCGGAGTCTTTTCTCGAGCCTCCGGGAGGGTGAAAACAGCCTCCATGCGCACCCTGTATTTATCTGCATCCAAAACGGGCTGCATGAGGACTCCTGGGAGGGGAGGGGTGGGCGGGGCCAGCCAGGAGTGGGATTTGGGGGTTCTCCGAACTGCACAGAATCTTCGCTAGAGGTTCTACCGAACCCCCAGCAGCCCAGCCCTGTCTTTTTTGATCATGTTGTGCAACTTAAGGCTAGGGTGGCAACATCTTTGCGCTCGGAAGCCTGGGTTGTATATATTTGTAAGAAAGTTGTAGGAATAGAATTTTAGAATACAATCGTGCTGGAAGGGACCTTGGAGGCCTTCTAGTCCAGCCCCCTGCTTAAGCAGGAGGATCTATACTATTTCAGATAGTGGCTGTCTAGTCTCTTTTTGAAAACCTGCAGTGATGGAACGCCCACAGCTTCTGGTGGCAAGCTGTTCCACGGGTTAATTGTCCTCACCATCAGGAAGTTTCTCCTTAATCCCAGGTTGCTTCTCTCCTTGATCAGTTTCCAACCATTATTTCTTGTCCTGCTTTGGAGAATAGTTTGATCCCCTCTTCTTTGTGGCAGCTCCTCAAATACTGTTATCCCTAATCCTCCTTTCCTTTCCTTTCCTTTCCTTTCCTTTCCTTTCCTTTCCTTTCCCCTTCCTTCCCTTCCTCCTTCCCTTCCCTTTCCCCTCCCTTCCTCCTTTCCTTCCTTCCTCCTTTCCTTTCCTTCTTTCCCTTTCCCCTTCCCTTCCTCCTTCCCTTCTTCCTTCCCTTCCTTCTGTTCCCTTCCTCCTTTCCTTCCCTTTCCCCTCCCTTCCCTTCCTCCTTTCCTTTCCTTTCCTTTCCTTTCCTTCCTCCTTCCCTTCCTTCCGTTCCCTTCCTCTTTTCCTTTCCTTCCCTTTCCCCTCCCTTCCCTTCCCTTCCTTTCCTTTCCTTTCCTTTCGTTTCCCTTCTCTTTCTTTCCTTTCCCCTTCCTTCTGTTCCCTTCCTCCTTTCCTTCCCTTTCCCCTCCCTTCTCTTCCTCCTTTCCTTTCCTTTCTCTTTCCTTCCTCCTTTCTTTTCTCTTCCCTTCCTCCTTTCCTTTCCTTCTTTTCTTTTCCTTCCCTTCTTTCCCTTTCCCCTTCCCTTCCTCCTTCCCTTCTTTCTTTCCTTTTTGAATCCAGCTCTGATGTCCTTTAGCCCAGCCAGAGAGAATGCCGATGAATTAAACCTCCAGGTCCAAGCATCCCCATTTCTGAGAAAGAATCCCATTTGCTCTTCTGCACGTCTCTGTCAGTTTTAATTATTTTTATTATTCCGCTCTTCTTGCCTACCACAAGCGAACACGGCTCCCAGAGCTGGGAACAGCTTCAAAATACGCACCAGCAGCTTTCCACGATCGTACCACGTTTCTTGTCTACAAGGATTTAACTCTTGGGGCTTTGCAATTTGAGACCGGAGGCAAGAACCCTCCTGTCCTACGAACAAGGAAGAAAAGGCAACAGCTGCTGTCTGCTCCCATAAGCACCGGGGCTCCATTCCAACAAGATCTTCAAACCCACCGTGGCCCAGCAGCGGATCACCTCCAGCGCTCCTCCCACCCGGCTCCCATGGAGGATGTAGGCGACAGCGTGTGAACGCTAAAGGGAGAAGGCTGGGCCGCATCTGCGCCGACAACGCAACAACTGCTGTGCTCACGGAACGTACAACAATTGTTCCCTCCCGTCCTTGTGATGCTTGTTTCCCTCCAGCATCTGTTCGTTTCTCCGACAGATAGCGCTTCAGAGCAATTATTGTTTCCATGCTCCGTTGAATATAACATATTTGGCGGGTATTTATCAGCTCCACTGATGGGAGCATTCCGTGTACTGTGCAACTACAGTAGTAGTCCTCGACTTACTGGTCAAAGGCGGCACTGAGCAATGGGGCTTATGACCGTTTTTCACAGTTACGGCCAAGGGTGGGCTGCTGGGGGTTCGAGAGAACCTCTAGTGAAGATTCTGTGCAGTTCGGAGAACCTCAAATCTCACTCCTGACTGGCCCCGCCAACCCCTCCCCTCTCAGGGGTCCCCATGTGGCCCGTTTTGGGTGCAAGTAAGTGCAGGGCATGCACGGAGGCTCAGGAAGGGTGAAAAACGGGCCTACCAGAAGTTTGGGAAATTTCTGGCCTCCAGAGGGCCTCTGGAGCCTGGGGAGGCTGTTTTCACCCTCCCAGAGGCTCAAGTAAAGCCTCCGGAGCCTGGGCCACACCCGCCATGGCCACACCCACCCAGCATCCAAATTCAGGTGCTTCGTAATTTAGGACCGTCGTTGTGTTCCAGGGTCTACCTTATGAGACCGTCTCATAAGCAAAGTCAATTGGGGGAAGCGAGATTCATTTAACGACCATGTTACTACTTTATCAACCGCAGTGATTTACTTAACAGCGGTGGCGAGGGAGGTCGTAAAATGGGCAAACCTCACTTACCAAATGTCTCATTTAGCAACAGAAATTTGGGGGGGCTCAATTGTGGTGCGTAAGTCGAGGTCTGCCCTTACTGAAGGGATTTTGAAATTGATTAGACTGGCTTCTCTGGGAACTGACATCTTTTTGAAATTGACCAGCCATCCAGAACAATATTTCTCCACATGTTAACCACTTTTAAGATGTGTGGACTTCAACTGGCTTCATGCTGGCTGGAGGATTCTGGGACTTGAAGTCCACGCATCTTAAACTTGCCAAGTTGAGAAACTCTGATCCAGAGTATCCTACCAAGCATAGCAACCGTATTTCTCAAATTCAGGAAGCTTTTTAAAACATTTGCATTTGAAACATGCATTTGGGGACAGAGGCTAGAAGGGATTATGTCCCTGCACTGGGGAGGAATCTGGCCTGCCTGGTTTTATGTTGTTATGGTTTCTAGGATAACATTATAAATTATGTTGGATTTACTATTATGGTTCATTGCACAGTCACTGGATTTGGTTATTTTTATCCATCTATCGAGCCTTCCCAAAGACGTGGGATAGGCCGATGTGGATGTGTGATGGTGTTAAAGATCTTGTCACAGGATGTAAGCTGTTCTAAGTAAAGCTGCCTTTTGCAATTGACCGATATTGATTTTGTCAATGCCGATTTTGCTCAAAGTGATGCTTCGGCTGTTTTGGGATTGTTTCCGTGGCGCCTGTTATTGGTGTTATCTTGGCTTTCTTTTACCACAGTTGTACTAATAGTTGTTGTTATTGTTATTGTTGTTGTTATTGTTGTTGTTGTTGTTGTTGTTGTTGTTGTTATTATTATTATTATTATTATTATTATTATTATTATTATTATTATTATTCGTTGCACACTCGGCCAGATGTTCAAACTGGATTTGGCATTTTTATCCACCTATTGAGTCCTATTATTATTATTTCATATTCTGGATATAGTAACTTTGCTTTACTACACTGCTACAAACAGTATGTTTTGTTGGCACCCGTTTAGAGTCAGATGATTGAAGGGTCCTAAAACCACTTGCAATAAACAAAACAATGCATTTAAGAGGAAGACAGGCAGACAAACAGAATACAGGATGATGGGAGGAATGCTTCTTTCCCCCAGGGAGCTGGTAGACAAAACAGTTGCCTTCCTTTTAAAAAAAAACAAAACTACTTCAAATATGCAAGGATAAAAGATTCAATGCACATCTGCAAATGGAAAACGGAACTTAAAAGAAAGGGAGGGAGGGAGACAGAGACAGATGATAGATAGATAGATAGATAGATAGATAGATAGATAGATAGATAGATAGATAGATAGATAGATAGATAGATAGATAGATAGATAGATAGATAGATAGATAGATAGATAGATAGATAGAAAAAGAGATTGAGAGAGATTGGGAGAGAAAGATTGAGAGAGAGAGAGAGAGAGAAAGAAAGTGAGATTGAGAGGGGGAGAGAAAGAAAGATTGAGAGAGATTGAGTGGAAGAGACAGGGAGGGAGAGAGATTGAGAAAGAGAGATTGAGGGGGAGAGAGAGAAAAATTAAAAGAAAGAGGAAAAGAGATTGAGAGAGAGAAGCAGGTTGAGAGAAAGAGAGAGACTGAAAGGAAGAGAGACAGAGAGGGAGAGAGAGAAAGATTGAGAGAGAGAGAGAGAGAAATTGAGAGAGAAAGACTGAGAGGAAGAGAGACAGGGAGGGAGGGAGAGAGAGAGAGAGACATATTGAGAGAAAGAAAGAGGAAAAGAGATTGAAAGAAAAAAGAGATTGAGAGGGAGAGAGACGGAGGGAGAGAGAGAAAGAAAGAGAGAGAGAGAAAGATTGAGAGAGAAAGAGAGAGACTGACAGGAAGAGAGACAAGGAGGGAGAGAGAAAAAGATTGCGAGAGAGAGAAATTGAGAGAGAAAGGGATTGAGAGAGAGAAAGAGGAAAAAGATTGAGAGAGAAAGAGAGGCTGAGAGGAAGAGAGACAGATACAGGGAGGGAGAGAGAGAAAGATTGAGAGAGAGTGAGAGAGAAAGAGATTGAGAGAAAGAAAGAGGAAAAGAGATTGAGAGAGAGAGAGATTGAGAGGGAGAGAGGGAGGGAGAGAGAGAAAGAATGAGAGAGAGAGGAAGAATGAGAGAAAGAAAAAGATTGAGAAAGAGATTGAGAGAAAGGAAGAGAGAGCGAGACAGGGAGGGAGAGAGAGAAAGAATTTGAGAGGAAAAGAGAGGGAGGGAGGGAGGGAGGGAGACAGAGAGAAAGACAGATCAAAACTCACAACAGCCCCCAAAGCCTGCGCTGCAGGCTTGCTAGTTGCTAAGAATGTGGCGCACGTTTTTGTTCTCTAGTTTATGAGGTATGAGCCTGCAGCTCGCGTTTGATGCGCAGGTAATACTATGCGGTATTGTCTGCCACGAGCACCCAGCCGCTATGAGAAAGCGGTTGCAATCACAGGGCTGCCTGCACGAGAGGCGACACTTTTGATGCTGCTCCGAGTTCATTTTGACTCACTCACTCCGCCAGACAAGCCGAGGACCTCTAACCACTCTTCTTCCTACCTTCCAGCCACACAGAACTGTTCAGAACAACAAACAGCGCCTAAAAACGCGGATAAATCCTAGACTTCTAGATATAAATAC
This sequence comes from Coluber constrictor foxii, assembly GCA_038048745.1. Lineage (NCBI taxonomy): Eukaryota > Metazoa > Chordata > Lepidosauria > Squamata > Colubridae > Coluber > Coluber constrictor. Next base: position 37,153,526 of record CM075967.1, read on the forward strand.
TGGGGGTTTCTCAATTTTTTTAAAAAAATAAAATAAAAGTGTTTCCACTTAAAAGCCCATCTTCATCGCCGTCCTTGAGCTGGCTTTTTCAAAAGGCCGCCATTGTGTTGATAAGAGCTTCAGAGTTTTATTTCAGGACACTCAAATCAATAGGCGTAAAACTCTCACACACGCAATCAAAGAGGAGAGAGCAGTGAAAATCAGCCAAGGGCAGGGGTGAAATCCAGCAGGTTCTGGAGAACCGGTAGCGGAAATTTTGAGTAGTTCGGAGAACTGGCAAATACCACCTTTGGCTGGCCCCAGAGTGGGGTGGGAATGGAGATTTTGCAATATCCTTCCCCCAGGAGTGGGGCGGGAATGGGGATTTTGCAATATCCTTCTTCCAGGAGTAAGCGGGGAATGGAGATTTTGCAATATCCTTCCCCCAGGAGTGGGGCGGGAATGGGGAATTTGCAGTATCCTTCCCCCAGGAGGGGGAATGGGGATTTTGCAATATCCTTCCTCCAGGAGTGAGGAGGGAATGGAGATTTTGCAATATCCTTCCCCCAGTAGTGGAGAGGGAATGGGGATTTTGCAATATCCTTCCCCCAGGAGTGGGGCGGGAATGGGAATTTTGCGGTATCCTTCTTCCAGGAGTGAGGAGAGAATGGGGATTTTGCAATATTCTTCTTCCAGGAGTGAGCGGGGAATGAAGATTTTGCAATATCCTTCCCCCAGGAGTGGAGCGGGAATGGGGATTTTGCAGTATCCTTCCAGGAGTGAGGAAGGAATGGAGATTTTGCTATATCCTTCCCGTGGAGTGAGGAGGGAATAGAGATTTTGCAGTATCCTTCCTCTGGAGTGGGGTGGGAATGGGGATTTTGCAGTATCCTTCCCCTGCCATGCCCACCAAGCCACACCCACAGAACCGGTAATTAAAAAAAAATTGTATTTCACCACTACTCAAGGGGTTGACGTTTGTTGAGAGGACTAACCTGGTCTGGAAGAACGCAAGGGGTTACACATCATGGGCTCCATTCCCAAATCTTGGAACAATATTGAGGTCCTGTAAAAGCAAAAAACACATTCGTCGTATGATTTGGGGCGTGTGAGAAACAGAACAAAGCTAGGCAACAAGCCCTGAGGAATCATTTAAGGCAATGTTTCTCAACTTTGTCCGCTGGAAGATGCGTGGACTTCAACTCCCAGAATTCCCCAGGAAGTGCTAGCTGGGGGATTCTGGGAGTTGAAGTCCATGCTCCTTAAAGTGACCAAGGTTGAAAAACACTGATGTAAGGATTAGGAAGAAAAGGACCAAACCCAAACTCACTGTCAGACCTGCCACAACTCTGAATAAAAACGATCCTTGACTCCATTCGTTGAGAAAGGTATTGTTTATTAGAGATCAAATATATTGCATTGCTGCAATGATTACTGTTTTCGTCAGTCCAAGAGTAGCTTGGTATGTGGCCCCTCCTTTACCCAGTTGAGTGACCTTGAGGCAGCATCTCAAGGAGACACAGCACTTACTTTCATTTCCCCAAGCATTCCCCCCTTCCCACAGTTCATGGGAGTCTGTGACCCACCCAAGCATTTCCTCCCTTTTCACAATTCATGGCTGCCACCCACCCAAACATCCCCCAGTTCATGGCAGTCTGTCACCCCGTAGTAACTGAGTATAAGCAAGAGTAAGGTGGCAGCCGAAACACACAGGTACAAGTTCCCTGATCGAATGTACCATTTAGCATTCAGTTTAGTTAGTTTAGTTTAGTTTATTAGATTTATATACCGCCCTTCTCCTGACGGACTCAGGGCGGTGAACAGCCAAACATTAAAACATTAAAATACAAACAATATAAAAGTTAAAAATAATCTAAAAATGTAATTAAATCAAATTTTGGCTTCCCCAAATTTAAAATCCCTCCTAAAATTCACCCATTAAAATCTACGTTAAGCCAGCCCGGCTTCCTGGAATAGAAAAGTCTTTAATGCCTTGCAGAAAGTGCGGAGGTCTGGGATTAATCGAATCCCCGGGGGTAACTCGTTCCAGAGGGCGGGAGCCCCCACAGAGAAGGCTCTCCCCCTGGGGGTCGCCAGTCGACATTGTCTGACCGACGGCACCCTGTGGAGGCCCTCTCTGTGAGAGCGTATTGGCCGGTGGGAGGTTATCGGTGACAGAAGGTGGTCTCGTAAGTACCCGGGCCCTAAGCCATGGAGCGCTTTAAAGATGAGAACCAAGACCTTGAAGCGCACCCGGAAGACCACTGGGAGCCAGTGCAGCTCGCGCAGGAGAGGTGTCACATGGGAGCGCCAAGTCGCCCCCATAATCACCCGCGCGGCCGCATTCTGGACCAGTTGGAGCCTCCGGGTGGTCCTCAAGGGGAGCCCCATGTAGAGAGCATTACAGTATTCAAAGGTTAACAGCCTTATTTAGAAAGACCAGGTTTCTAGATCTTATGATTACAGGGAGCAAAAAGGCTCTTTAAAGTGCCCCAGGTGCCTCATTGCATCTTACCCATCGTATGCATCAATCCGGACACAGCGACTTCCATTCCAAGTCCAAGCACAGTAAGGATCCTTGGCGAGAATACAATCAGAGCACGTCTTGTACTTGCTACAATTGGCCACGGGGACCTGGATGACTTGTGTGTTGGAGCCAATAAAGAGGACTCTCTGAGAACAGAAAAGAAGAGTTACAGGTCGTCCTTGCTGAACGACTGATCACTTAATGACTGCTCAAAGTTATGACGGACCCCTTAAAAGACACCTGGGACTGGATTCAAAGTTCTGATGGCTGCCCCCCATCACCGCAGTCAACCATCCCAATTTAGTCAATTAGGAAAGAAAGACCTCTGGCCCATATTTAGTCAATAGTACCATATACTTTACTAAAGCCAAAGTAGCTACAGAAGAGGCAAAGCCGGATCTGAGATTTTCGCACGCAAAAAATATGCTTAACCTTCTCTTGCTCCTGAGCCAACCGGAAGCAACCAGTTATCTATCAATGTTCAACCATGACATCATCACAGTCTGGCCACTCAGCAGCTGGCTCAGCATCCCGTGGTCACGTGACCATGATTTATGACAGTCCCGTCCCGTCCCCACCCCACCTCAAAACAGACATTTACTTCTGGTTTCTGGGAAAAAACCAGCCATTGCGGGCAATAGAGTCACTTAACAGCTATAACATTTGCTTAACAACTGCCTTGAAAAAATGTCATAAAACTAGGTCAGTCATATGGCGACCTGCTATACCACCAGCATGATTCGTGATGGTAATTCTAGGCTCAATTGTGATTGTTAATGTCAAGGACTACCTATAGCAGAGTCTTAACTCTTCCCATCTAGATCCATTCTAATACTTAGGAGGCCTGAAAAAAATCACCCTCCACTTTCTGACAGCTGGGTGGGAGTCCTATGGGCAAGACAGACTATGGCCAAGGCCTTCAGCTAAGCACGGCACCCTGTTTCTCTTTGTCCAGTCACCTAAGTTTCTAGCCCTGATGATTAAAGGAGGCAGACGACTCTGACATCAGAAAGGATCAGTGGCTTTTATAATTCTGATTCAAAGGCCAACATTATGCTGGATCAGAACTAAGCCAGGCTGGGTGGCATGGAGTTCCATGTCCTTTGCAAAACCAGTGCCAACCCTGAAGCGAGCCTGCCTGAGGCCATCTTTGAGGCTTCGTGGTGGCCACAAAGCAAAGGGGGGAGAAAGGGAGGTGGGAATTTTAGATAGCTTGGCTGTCAAAATAAAAAAGTTCATTTGCGGGAACCAAGGTCACTCCGACAAGTGGCTGAGAAGAGGAGGAGTGAAGTAACCAGGCAACTTGCTAACACTCTTCCCGGTCATATTGGACAATATGACCGATGACGGGAAGGGGGAACGTTTACTTTTCAATGAGGTGAAACCCGCGGGGACTTTCAGAGTCGGCTTTCACCACTTGTGCTGATACAATGTATCCAATAAGTGGTTTTTTGAGGAATCTACCTGCCTCAAGTTCTGCTTTCAGTGGGTGCGTTATTTGGAACGCGGACACCCAGACAGTGCCTTAGCTTGTTGGGTGACCCAAACCATCACATTAAACTGGTTGATTCACTTGGGTGCAGCCATATGAGGGGAAACCGAGACATTCTGCTAAGCCACCTTGGCCTCGGGCGCAGCATAGTCTGCAAATCTCGGGCTCTCTGCTATGCCACACCTTCCCAGTTCCTGACGAGTAACTTTCTCCTCTTCTTCAATGGCTTTTGTTCTGCCAGATCCTTATCACCGACAGGCGCCTTTGCATACCAATTATCAGATAGAAGATAGTGGCTTTAAGCTGCCGCATTTATTCTGGGTTGGGTTGGTGAGGACAGCCCTGGGAGGGAAGCATCAGTATTATCTGAAATGTCAACTTTATCCTAGGTATCAATTTTCCCTAGGAGTGTCTGCAGAGGCCCACCATAACACCTCAGGGATGTATCTGAATGCGCCGTCATACAAACACAGCCGCCGAATTCCTACTTCCTGATGTCTGATGCAACAAAACTCATGGCTCATGCGCCATGGCATCTCTGTGCCCACGTCAGCCTGCCAGCTCCCTCCTGAGCCCCACTTGCAGATCCTCCTGTTTTCCCCCCATGGCAGTAGGCCTTCCGATTCTTCGCAAACAGGGTGGCCAAAGACTAAGAAATCTGGAAAGCTTTAGAATTCACCATCTCTGGATCTTTCTTACCTTCGGTACTGATAAGACCAGGCTCTTGATGGGTTGGGCTTCCTCAAAAACTTGAAGTTCTTCTATGAGGTGGACACCTGAAGGCAGGGCCACCGCTTTATGCAACCAACCGTTCTCTACGAAAAAAAACCAGAGCAGGTTTTTCAATTCAGTGACTAGGAAGCAGGAACCTTCCCCTCCGTAGGAGAGTTCATCGCTTGGTGGGAAAAACACCAGCTTTGCATAAGGAATGTCAATCCCAGCATCTCCAAAAAGGCAGAACAAGTTCAGAGATGACTGCTAGTCATTGCTGGGAACTCGGGGCTGGCTGGACCAGGTTTTGACCGAGCAGAAGATAAGCCACAAGGGGAAACGATACGGAGACCATTTGCTGTCCTTAGATCTGACCGCTTCCCTGTCTCATCTCATTTTTTGTTTTGAAAATGCTTTTCGCGAAGGGCAGGTGCCTCCTCAGGAAGAGGTGGTCTTACAAACAACCTGGTCCTATGGAGCTTGAAGGATGACAACCAGCCCCGTGAATTGCACCCAGAAAGAAACTGAGGTGCAGCTCGCACCACCACAGAGTGATGTGAATAAATCAAGGAACACTGGGCTAACTAGCACATTCTGGACCAGTTGCAATTTCAGAAGATCTTTCCGGACATGTATGCAGCATGTCAGGAAGTGACCAAGGCACGAGTGATTGTGAGCGGAGCCTCCCAATCCAGGGGCAGTTGGCACATAAGATAAAATCATGTAAAAGACCCTCTTGCTATGGCTGCCACCTGCTCTTTGAGCATGAGCCCCTGTTCTAACCTAGGCTTCCTGAGACAGTAAAAAGCACAAAATTAGTCCCAGACCTCCTCTTTTTATTTCAACGGCTGTGAATTATGTTCATTCACAGCCCATAATGAGTCCCAAATAGTTTTTTTAAAAAACATTTGATTTCTATGCCGCCCTTCTCCGGAGACTCAGGATGGCTTCCAATGCGTTAAGCAACAGCCTTCATACTTTTGTATATTTATACAAAGTCAGCTTATTGCCCCCACAAACTGGGTCCTCAAGTTTGTAAGGAGTCCGACAGAAGTCTACCACAGTCCTTCGGGATAAGGCTGATAAGCCCCCACCTTTACCTCCCTTGACACGCTGCCAAAGACCTAATTGGCAATTAGCTTTGCAAGGCCACACAGAGGACAGAGTCAAAACGGAGCTTCAGAATTTAAACCGACCAGAACAAAGTTGCTTCCTGCAAAGGCTCATGTCCCTTTGCTCCACCATTATTATTATTATTATTATTATTATTATTATTATTATTATTATTATTATTATTATTATTATTATTTCTATACCGCCCTTCTCCCGAAGGACTCAGGGCGATGCACAGCCAACAATAAAACAAACGCAATACAAAATTTAAAAGCATGTCTTATGGGAGGGACCAATCACCTCCAAGCCTTACTCCCGAGTCGCCCCTTTTGTCTTAACTGCCCTTGCCTTCTGGCAGTTCTGCGCATGCACGCACTGGGAACAGGCTCCCCCTGTTCCTCTGCCTCGCTGACGTCAGATTCTGGAGGCTCCGGAGTCTGCGCATCACTCCCAGATGGCCCTGGCTCCATCTCTGCCTCCGATGTAGAGCCCTCGTCTGAGCCTTCCCCAGACTCCAGGACTGGCCCATGTTCCCCAGCCTCCTCACTGTCTGACTCTGCTGCCAGCTCCGGCGGACCATAACAGCCCCAAGAACTCCCAAAGTGTGCACCAACTCTGTCCATAGATGTAACAACCTCTCTGAGAGTCAAAGATGACACATCAGCAGACCTCAAGGGACCAAAACCTCAAAGCAACTCTCTTCTGCTACGGTTGAGTCAGAGGCGGGTTCCTTCCCGTCTAAAGCCTCACATCTCCAGGCATTGTGTCAATAGCATCACTTGACTGCAGAGCAGGAATCTGGGGCTGGATCTCTCTCCTCCCGCCCCACCAACCCCCCACTGGAAAGGAAGAGAACCACTGCAAAGCAAGTGCCTCCCACTTCCAATCTCCCGAGCAGGTCCAGAAGAAGACCACATTTGATGGTACCCAAAGCCAACGAGAGATCTATGAGGGACCAGGATAATTGCACCAATATAGTCCTGATCTCTGCAGAGATTGTCCACAAGTGCAGCTAATGCCATCTCAGTAGGGCACCCCAGCCTGAAAAGAGTCCAGATAATTTGCTTCATCCAGGGCCTTTGGCATCAGAGTGCCAATCACCCTCTCAACAACCTGTTCTACAAAGCACCTGAAGGCCAGACAAGAAACAATGGATGGAAACTGACCAAGGAGAGATTCAACCTGGAAATAAAGGGAGACATTTTCTGACAGTGAGAACAATCAACCCGTGGAACAGAAGTTGCCTTCGGAAGTTGTGGGAGCTTCATCCCTGGAAGCTTTCAAGAACAGACTGGACTGCCATCTCTCAGACATGGTGTAGGGTCTCCTACTTGGGCGGGGGTAGGGGGGTGGGGTTGGACTAGATGACCTCCAAGGTCCCTTCCAACTCTTGTTAATCTGTTTAAAAAAACCCCTTCCTTAAAAAAGGAAATGTTTAAAAGTGGGCCAAAGTTATGCAACCTTTGTTGAGAGTCCAAGGAGCCTGGATAGCTCAGCAGACTAATGCATTGTGCATTGTGCATTGTGCTTAACTCCAGCTGACTGCAATTACTGTAAGTTCGAATCTCCCCAGGCTCAAGGTTGACTCAGCCTTCCATCCTTTCTAAGGTAGGTCAATTGAGGACCCAGTTTGTGGGAGCAATAAGCTGACTTTGTATAAAATATACAAAAGTATGAAGGCTATTGCTTAACGCATTGGAAGCTGCCCTGAGTCTCCGGAAAAGGGCGGCATATAAATCAAAATTTTAAAAAAAGAAAGAAAAAAGGATGGCCTCTTGAGAAAGCCTCCCCCCACTTCCTTCAGGGCAGATGGTATCACCCCCACTCCCCCAAATTAAGGCATTAGCTGCCACTTGGACCCAACCGTGTGCCGCCTTCCAAGTTCGACCAATTAAGAGAGGCATGGCTTCCGAAACAGAGAACACAGGACAATTTTAAAATTGCACAGTTTGAGTCGGATGGCCATTTAAACGCTTTGAGTAAACAAACAGCCTCTCTTGCCAGATGTGTCCAGTTCCCAAACCATAAATGGCAACTTAGCGTGCCTCCATCCCTCCAGATGAAGGCAGTTCGGCTTCCCTGCATCCGAGCATCCGTCATAATTATTGCATTGCCCGCCAGACCTAATCTAAGCTGGCTTCAGTTAAAGAGACTGCGGCTTTGCAGTCCAGCTAGATGAAACGCAGGAGGCCTGCGTTTCAAAAATGAGCTGTTGGGGTTATTGCAATTTTTATTTTTTTTTACTTCTTTGCTTTTGCTGTTCTTTTTTTGGGCTTTAATCACTTTCTGCTGAACGCATCAAAAGAAGGATTTGTTTATTAAAAAAAATAATCATCATCATCAGCTAAGTGGTTAGAAGAAGCAATTAAAAACAGCGCCTGCCGACTGAAAATGCTCCTTGATGAAGAGGGCTGTGAATTAGTCACTTTGAAATTGCTAATAATAAAAACGGCAGATGAGAAGAGCTCGGTCTCCAAAGGGGCATTTTGTGCACTTGGTTGGCAAACAGGAGAAAAGGGGGCTTCTCGCCCGTCCCACGGACCCTCCTTAAAAATTTGTCTCCTGCCTCTGATCAATTTTTAACTAGCAGAACGGAAGGGAAATATCTGCCGGAGCCTGGCAAGATAATGCAACCTATTTCTCCGATGAACTTTCACGAGAGAGTCAGTGGAAACAGGCTGTTTCCTGCTAGACTCAAAAATGGGGTGTGGGTGTGGGTGCTTGTCGCGCACACATGTGGGGGGGTGATGACACGTGCATGCGTGGGGGTTGAGTGCATTGAATTATGGGTGCGGGCACACACACATGTGACCCTCCTCTGCACTCCCCCCGTTTTTGGCATGTGACTGCAAAAAGGTTAGTTATCACTGCTCTATATCATTTCAGACAAATGGCTATCCAATCTTTTCTTAAAAACTTCCAGTGTTGAAGCATTCACAACTTCTGGAGGCAGGTTGTTCCACTGATGAATTGTTCTCACTGTCAGGAAATTTCTCCTTAGTTCTAAGTTGCTTCTCTCCTTGATGAGTTTCCACCCGTTGCTTCTTGTCCTGTCCTCAGGTGCTTTGGAGAATAGCTTGACTCCCTCTTCTTTGGGGCAGCCCCTGAGATGCTGGAAGACTGCTATCATGTCTCCCCTAGTCCTTCTTTTCATCAAAGTAGACATCCCCAGTTCTTGCAATTGTTCTTTGTATGTTTTAGCCTCCAGTCCCCTAATCATCTTGGTTGCTCTTCTCTGCACTCGTGAATTTCTTTCTATCCCATTCCCTTTAATCACTGTGCCAAACTGGATAAACTCGATAAAATAACTATGGTTAGAAATGGCTCATGCAGCGGAATGCAGCTGCCAAAATTGCTTAATGTACTGTAAGCCGCCCTGAGTCTCCGGAGAAGGGTGGCATATAAATCAAATTAAAAAAAAAACTTTGACCCAGCGAGATACGTTTTTTGGACACCGCTGCAATTTTGACCTCTTTCTGACTTTCCCTCCGTCCATACCTGTCCCGATGTACAGCACTTCGTACGGTTTGCCATCCAATCCGTGAACTCTTTCCACCACGAGCTGGGTGAAGTTGGCATCCTTCTTGACCAGCAAAGGCTGGTTGCCCTGTGGGGGCACGGCCTTATCCATCAGAGGGTGCTTCTTGGCAAAATTCAAGGTGTTGTCTGGGAGCTCCAGAGAAGTGGAGAAACTGTTGTACCGGTGCCAATCCGTGATACACTGGAACAACAACAAAAAAAAGACAACAGGAGCAGGATTTACATTAGAGCTTCACATACAGAAACTTAGCAAAAACTTGTCAATTCAAGAGGAGGGGGTCTCTCTGACAGGGATGGGCCAGAAGAAATGTGTTTTGACCCAGTTCCCCAAACATAACAAACCCTCTGAAATTAACTCAAATATTTCTTTATTAGGATCGCGAGCAGACCCAGCAAAAAGTTTCTCTCTCAACGCAGGCTAACAACTCTGTCCACCACCAGGCTAACAAGTCTTACCACATCTATTCATCTCCGCCCCCTGTCTTTTATCCACAAGAGTTAGGGTGGGGCTTCGCTAGCAGTGGTGGCTCTTCCGTCCCAAGGACCAGCCCATAGATTTCCATTGTTCTCCTCTCCTCTGCTTTCTGTCCATCTGCATGTCAGGCACTGGACCCAGCTGTTCCTCCTCCTCCTCATCAGCCACCTCCAGACCTGGGGGCTGTTGACTCTCCATCTGAGGGCTGACGGACGGCCCAAGCCCTGCCTCTGTCTCTCTCTCTCTGACAGCTCCATTCCCTCTTCCCCCTCGGAGCTCTCAGGTTGCCTTGATGCCAGCCCTGACTCCCACACCTCCTCCTCCTCCTCCTCCAATTCAGCTACTGGAGGGGCCAGCGGGCGACAGGCCACAACAAAGTGTAAAGTGTGATTATCTAGGGCTGTGTTTTTTTCAACGTCGGCCATTTTAAGATGGACTTCAACACCCAGAATTCTCCAGCTAACAATGCGGGGTGGATGGGTTTCCTGCCTCGGTAGGGACATGGGACTTACAGCGCCCGGACGGGGAATGGGTTCCTGGTCTGAGTAACGAATCCACTTCTGAGCAATTTCACTGTATTCCTTGTAGGGACCTTCAAAGACTTTCTGCACATCCAGGATCTGGTACTGGCAAACAGCAGAAACATCTACGTCTCCCCTGCAGGAAATCAAAGGCAACGAAGCGGTTGAGGGTTCAAATTTGAGAAGGTTTATTCCTGTTAAGAGTTCCCCAAACTTTCCAGCTTTGCCGACCGGTGGGAGGGGATGATTCCGAGCGTGCAAGCACACAGCTCCATTTGCACAAGCGGCAGGCACACGCACACACTTCCTGCACAAATGGAGTGCGTGCACGCACACACGTTCACCCGCTACTCACACAAACGGGAATGAACGTACGCGCTCTCCCATTACTTCTGTGGGCCTGGTTCTGAACAGCTCAAGACCCAGGAGTGGACTGCTACCCTGGGTGTTGGGGGGCCCTGTGTTAGATCAATGCAAGTGAGATGAGGCGCTCTGCAGAGAATAGAGTAGAGTAGAGTAGAGTAGAGTAGAGTAGAGTAGAGTAGAGTAGAGTAGAGTAGAGTAGAGTAAGTAGAGTAGAAGAGAAATAGGAATAGAAATAGGAATACAATAGAATGGAATGGAATAAAAGAAGAGAATGGAAAAGGAGAAGAGAAGAGAATAATAAAATAGAAGAGAAGAGAATACAAGAAAATAATAGAAGAGAATAGAATAGAAGAATAGAAATAGAAGAATAGAAATGGAATGGAATGGAATGGAATGGAAGAAGAGAAGAGAAGAGAAGAGAAGAGAATAATAAAATAGAAGAGAAGAGAATACACAAAAATAATAAAAGAGAATAGAAGAGGAGAAATAGAAGAATAGGAATAGAATAGAATAGAAAATATAGAATAGAAAATATAGAATAGAATAGAATGGAATGGAATGGAAGAATACAATGGAAGAATAGAATAGAATAGAATAATAAAATAAAAGAGAAGAGAAGAGAATACACAAAAATAATAAGAGAATAGAAGAATAGGAATAGAATAGAAAATATAGAATAGAAGAGTAGAGTAGAGTAGAGTAGAGTAGAGTAGAGTAGAATAGAATAGAATAGAATAGAATAGAATAGAATAGAATAGAATAGAATAGAATAGAAGAATAGAGTAGAGTAGAGTAGAGTAGAGTAGAGTAGAATAGAATAGAATAGAATAGAATAGAATAGAATAGAATAGAATAGAATAGAATAGAATAGAATAGAATAGAATAGAATAGAATAGAATAATAAAATAAAAGAGAAGAGAATACCCAAAAATAATAGAAGAGAATAGAAGAATAGGAATAGAATAGAAAATATAGAGTAGAGTAGAGTAGAGTAGAGTAGAGTAGAGTAGAGTAGAGTAGAGTAGAGTAGAGTAGAATAGAATAGAATAGAATAGAATAGAATAGAATAGAATAGAATAGAATAGAATAGAATAGAATATGGAAGGGACCTTGGAGGTCTTCTAGTCCAACCCCCTGTTTAGGCAGGAAACCCTACCCCACTTCAGACAAATGGTTATTCAGTATCTTCTTAAAAACCTCCAGTAATGGAGCACACACAACTTCTGGAGGCAAGTTGTTCCACTGGTTAATTGTTCCCACAGTCAGGAAATTTCTCCTTTGTTCTAAATTGCTTCTCTCCTTGATGAGTTTCCACCCATGGCTTCTTGTCCTGCCTTCAGGGGCTTTGGAGAATAGCTTGCCTCCCTCTTCTTTGTGGCAATCCCTGAGTTATTGGAGAATATCTCAGAGAATGGTGAAAAAAAGGTCCGGACAGAAGTCCCGACAGTGTGATGTGATCTCTTCCTGGGGATGCACGGAAAGGATTCCTTCATGGCCTTAATGGAGCACAAGCTCACTTCTTTTTAAAAAGGGGAAATGAATCTACCGGTGTCTCCCGCTTAAAAAAAACGACTGCAGCCAGCCTTCAAACGAATCAGCACTATTAGAGCCCGCGTCCTCTGAAAAACCACGCCGGGCCTTACCAGCGCGCTTGGAAGACCCCGAAAAAGCTGGTTTCACGCCAGTGATCGCCGTTCAGCGTGTAGGTCCCCTGGATTCGGTTGAAGTGAAGCTGCTGCTCTGGGATCGAGCACAGCAGCCGGGCCTTCAAAAACGTCGTCCACCTTTTCTGCAAAGTACGGGCACCGCCGACATCGCCCTGTATCGACCGAAAAAAAAGAAAAAAAGAACAGCGTTTAATCTCTCCTCTGTGCCCGATTGGCGTTGAGATGCTATTTTCTCGTTCTTGATTTCCCAAGCAGGAGCGCCAATCACTGCAATTCCCATGCCAACCTCTAGAGGGAGCCACATGAGGAAAGACCATAGGACACCATCACCGTACGTTACTAGGATCTCCTCGACTTACGACCACAATTGAGCCCAACATTGTTAAGCGAGACAGTGGTTCCGTGAGTTTTGCCCCCATTTTATGACCTTCCTTGCAGCAGTTGTTAAGTGAATCACTGCAGTCGTTAAGTCGGTAACAACTTGTTAAGTGAATCTGGCTTCCTCTTGACTTTGCTGATCAGAAGACTACGAAAAGTGATCTCGTGACCCCAGGACACAGCAATGGTCATAAATACATGCTAGTTGTCATGACTCTGGGACACTGCAACCGTCATAAATCTGAAGCAGTTGCCAAAGATCCGAATTTTGGACCCAGCTTTCAGATCCTAGCCCAGGCCATTCCCATCTCCCCTAAGGTTGTTCTAGAAAAGCTCAGTCCTCAAGATTTGTTCAGAAATCCTTCCAGCCCTGAGGGACACACACACACACACGCACACACACACACACACACACACACACACACCGGAAAAGAGAAGCACCACTGCCTACCTTGCAGATCCGAGCCACTCGGGCTACCACCTGGTCAATGTCGCAATCATATTCCACCGCTCGCTCGCTGAAGAAGAAGTAAACTTTATCGTCATCTCCGATATCGCTGCCTTTACTCTCCTGGACGAATGCTGAGCCCACAAAGTGGGGTTCTACAGAGAGAAAAAGGGTGAAGATAAATACCGTATTTCCCCACACACACACATACAAAACAAGGCCCAACCAGAAAATACATCCTAGCATAGTTTTTCAGGATGCTCGTGATATAAACCCTACTCCCAAAATAAGCCACAGTTAAGATCGTTAGCCAGACGGAGGCATATAGCACAGAGCCTTGGTGGCACAGCGGACTAAAATGCTGTTAAATAGCTCTTAGCTGCCAGCTGCCTACAATTACTGCGAGTTCAAATCTAACCAGGCTCAAGGTTGACTCAGCCTTCCATCCTTCCGAGGTAGGTAAAATGAGGATCCGGATTGTGGGGGCAATAAGCTGACTTTGTATAAAAAAGAACACCGCTTAGGGGGGCCCGAAAGCCCTACTAAGTAGGTATATACAAAAGTATGAAGGCTTAACACATTGTAAGCCGTCCTGAGTGTCCGGAGAAGGGTGGCATATAAATTGAATCAATCAATCAATCAATCACTCAAACAATATTTTCCCCAAAATAAGACCTACTGCAGCTTTTGCAGCAGAAATTAATATAAGACTCGGTCTTATTTTTGGGGAAACACAGTAGAGGCGATTAGATCCCCTCAATTCTCACCAAACAGACACGCAACTATGTTAACTCAATTTTTTTTTTCAAAAAAAAGAAGAGGAAAAACAAATAAGAAAAAAAAACACAAAAAAGGAGGGAAAAGAAGCCGCAGGATATGAAATTCTTATCTGCGCACACATCCAGAATTCATTCAGATGAGTACAGGTCGTCCTCAATGTAGAATTTATGCCATTAAGTGAGACCTTTATTAAGTGAGTTTTGTGCCTCATTTTACCATCTTTCTTGCCACTGTTGCTAAGTGGATCATTGCACTTAAGTAAGTCAAACGGTTGTTAAGTGAATCTGGCTTTCCCCATTGATTTTGCTTGTCAGATGGTCACAAAAAGGGGATCAGACGACCCCGGGAGCAGTGGTGGATTTCTACTGGTTCGCCCCTGTTTGGGCAAACTGGTAGCGGCGGTAGTGGGAAGCTCCGCCCACCCATCTGGACATCATCATGGATGCTCTGCGTCTGCGCAGAAGCGCCACACGCTCGCAGTTCCGAACCGGTAGCGAAGGTAAATGAAACCCACTACTGCCTGGGACACTGCGACCGTCATAAATATGAACCCGTTGACAAGCATCTGAATTTTGATCACAAGTGTGTTGAGCCCAGCAACAGCTCGACACATGTACCGGAGGGGGAGAGACATGACAATGCTGCCATAGTTGTGTGAACAACAGTCACTTTTTTTTAGTGCTGTTGTAACTTTGAACGGTCATTAAATGGACTGTTTATAGTCATGGACTAGCTGAATGTGAAGTTTTACGGAACCGTTTCAATAAAAAGACGGCCGTATTTCATTGTAAACATCCATAGATAATTCAGCATTTAGAAGCCACTCATTCATGAGCTGTGAGTAACAGCAGGTCTTCCGTCCCCTGAGTATTTGGGGACTATAAATTCATCTTCCAAATGTCGAAGGGCTAATCTCCTGGCCGTAAGACGCATCAAACATCCGCTGATCCGTGTCTACCGTATAATCCAGTGTAAAAATCTTGCAGGCCCGTGTAAGATCTCTGCCTTCTCGAGTTAAAGGAGTATGAAATCTCCTTGTCAGATGGGGCACCTAAATCGTCTTAAGATCATGTCAGGGAACTCACTTGTACATGACATTCCTGGGGAGGGGCCGTCTTTAAGGCTCAATTTGTTCCAGGAAACCCAATCAGTTACAAAATTCTCGTCCGGTAGATACCGTATTCACACACACCCCAGAATGTTCTCTACCAGCCCACTTTCCTTGTGCAGTGGGCACCCTTCCAAAGCAAACCCTGGAGTGAAGCCACACACACACACACACACACACACAGACACACACACAAACTCATCCCAATATTTTTATTTTCTAAAAATGCCAGCGAGAACAAGAGCCAGGAATTAGATGGTGCATTGCTTTACAAAATGCCAGAGTTGGGCGGCATCAAAAAAACTGAACGTATAATAAAAATGTCAGCTTCCCGCTGATTTATTTTGGGTTAATTAAAACAAAATTAAAAGTAATTTATCGCAAAGACAGCCTACGCTCCCGTCCGGATTAAAGAGATGGCATAGTAGATTCAGTGCGAGGCCTCTACCCAACACCAGGGATGGGCATGGCGACAACTTCCTGTGCACCCCCCTTCTAATCCAGATGGCAAATTGGCAACAGTTTCACAATGAACTACTCCGCATTATCAATAGATGGCGCCAAAGAAATGGCTGCCAGGAGATGCAGAGAACCCAAACTCTTTGCTGCCATCTAGTGGCTATTGAGTTTTCTGCCACAATCCTGATCTTAGAAGCCCAGCTAAATCCCACATTCATATCACATGACATCCACCATATTCTGAATGAACATCACAGCCTGCCTTCAACAACATGCTACGTCAGTGGCTGGGTTCTCAACATGTATTGACCAGACCGTGACCGTACTCACCTGAATGCAACCTAGCGTGCTATGCCAATCTAGCCAGTGTTAAAGACACAACGATGAATGTAAGTGACCCCAAGCCCAGTAGAGCAATGCAAACAATTGTTCTGAACTAGGCTTCTCCAGGAGCATGAAGCCGAGTCCTCATCCCGATAAATCCCTTTTATTTAATTTACAGTGAATTCCTCTCCAGCAAAGTCTTTCCTCTCCCAGTCTTTTAAGATAGTTCACAATTACTGACCTTTATCAGGCTTGGAGAGTGGCCAGGCTGATATCTTTCAGACGCCACACTGTAACCCACAATACTTGGCAAGAATGCAGGAACAGATCTTCACCCAAATGAACTAATTGTCTCCTGCAAACTCCCTCCCCTTGCTCCTCTCTATTCCCTATGGGAGGGGCCATTCACTGTCCACCTGTGGCTTTACTCCTGAGTTGACCTTTGTTCTTTAGCTGTTCCCTTCATCTGGCAGTTCTGCACATGCTCACACTGGGAGCAGGACCCAGCTGTTCTTCTGCCTCACTGATGTCTGACTTCGAAGGCAGCTGACAACTGTCAGACGGCACTGGCCCTCTCTCTGCCTCTGATGCAGAGCCTTCCCCAGACTCCAGGACTGGCCCATGTTCCTCCCTAACCTCCTCACTGTCTGAATGTGTTGCCAGATACGCTGGCAGCCCACAAGATAAGAAGCATATACATCCAATATGCATCACGTGCATATTGATCCTCCCACTGCCTAGCAACAGAAAACATTGGTTCACAAAGGAAAACCATAGTGTAACTACACTGAGAAGGTCCATGGAGGAAACATCCCCTTTTAGCATCTCACCGTTCAGCCACGTAGGCAGGTGCTCAGTCTTGACGGGATACTGGGGGCCCAGGTTGCGCAGAATCACAGGATCGGTACCCAGGAAGTTGTTATGTGTTGCGGAATACAACTCTTCCTCTGAAAAAGGCAAAGAAAAGGCATTAGCCCAGCTGAAGCCCAAACCTGGAGCTCCTATCAGATTCCAAAAAGTAGATAGGAGGCTCGACTGTCATGTTCCTCAACTTTGGCAGCTTTAAGAGGTATGGATTTCAATTCCCACAATTCAGGACACAGCATATCAGCGATACTCGATCAGGCTCCGGTGTATTGTCAGGGACGCTACACATCCTCTCTGTGACCGGTTTTTCTTTGTTACTTTCTGGGAGGGGGCTTCGCGGCATCTGAAGTAGAACAACTAGATTCTGTAATAGCTTTGTACCATACACTGTCAACCTTCCTAACTCTCAAGGGTTTTGAATGTGTGCTATTGTGTTCACAGAATAAAAGTGACAATAGAGTTTATGGCCTCTCCCTCTTCTCTTCTGTTTTGTTCTGTTGTTCTGTTCTGTTCTATTATTTCTTAATTCCAATATCCTATTCTGTTCCATTCCATTCCATTCTATTCTTAATTCCAATATTCTATTCTATTCTATTCTATTCTATTCTATTCTATTCTATTCTATTCTATTCTATTCTATTCTATTCTATTCTATTCTATTCTATTCTATTCTATTCTATTCTATTCTATTCTATTCTATTCTATTCTATTTTCCAATATTCTGCTCTGTTCTATTCTGTTCTGTTCTTCTGTTTGGTTCTATTATTTCTTAATTCAAATATCCTATTCTGTTCCATTCCGTTCCGTTCCATTCCATTCCATTCTATTCTTAATTCCAATATTCTATTCTATTCTATTCTATTCTATTCTATTCTATTCTATTCTATTCTATTCTATTCTATTCTATTCTATTCTATTCTATTCCATTCCATTCCATTCCATTCCATTCCATTCCATTCCATTCCATTCCACTCCACTCCACTCCACTCCACTCCACTCCATTCCATTCTATTCTATTTATTCCAGTCTCCTATTCTATTCTATTCTATTCTATTCGATTCGATTCGATTCGATTCGATTCGATTCGATTCGATTCGATTCGATTCGATTCGATTCGATCCGATCCTATCCTATCCTATCATTTTCCAATGTTCTGTTCTGTTCTGTTCTGTTCTGTTCTGTTCTGTTCTATTCTATTCTATTCTATTCTATTCTATTCTATTCTATTCTATTCTATTCTATTCTATTCTATTCTATTCTATTCTATTCTATTCTATTCTATTCTATTCTATTCTATTCTATTCTATTCTATTCTTCTACTCTACTCTACTCTACTCTACTCTACTCTACTCTACTCTACTCTACTCTACTCTACTCTACTCTACTCTACTCTACTCTATTCGCCATGGTGGCGCAGTAGTTAGAGTGCAATACCGCAGGCTACTTCTGCTGCCTGCAATTTGGCAGTTCGAATCTCACCTGGCTCAAGGTTGGCTCAGCCTTCCATCCCTTCCAAGATGGGTAAAATGAGGACCCAGATTGTTGGAGGCAATAAAACCACTTACAGAGGGCTGTAAAAGCACTGTGAAGTGGTATATAAGTCTATGTGCTATTGCTATTCTATTTTCCCCATCCCATCCCATCCTAGCCTTTTATCTTATTCTGGAAACTGGCTGGGAAATTCTAGAAATTGTAGCCCACACTTCTTAAAATAGCCAAAGTTGAGAAACCCTGGGGTTATTATCATGAGCAACTAGGCAGGAGAAAGTCTGCAGAAGTTGGATCTTCCCTTTTGCCCTTCTGAGAAATTATCCTCGGCACGATAGTCACATCATTATCTCTTCTCCTTTAGCTCCAAACCGAGCATATACACACACACACAACTCCCCATGGTCACTTACCCACAATGAGGCTCGTGTATCCCTTGGCAGGATCGTACGGACACTTGCCCTTCCCTTCCTCGAAGGAGAACCTGTCCAAGGAGAAGGTGGCCAGATCCTGAAAAGGGCATGGGGAAAAAAAAAACCACAGGCTGTTATTTAACCCCCCACGATGAGCCGAGCTTGCTCCAAGCATATCACGTACGGAAAAAAATGTTTCTGCTCTACTCACAATGTAGCCACATTTGGGCTGGAAGGCGTATGTCCCACAAGTATACATATGAGAGCTGTTATAGGTCTGGAGGAAGCGGATGTAGTTGAAACATTCGGTCTGGGGAAGGAAAGAAATAGGTCTGTTAACAAACCTCCTCACAGCCCACCTGTGCACCCAAGAGGGCCTGCGCTGAGCATCGCTGAGCATCGGCTTCGCGGTTGCACAAGATTCAACATCCTGAAATTGTAGCCGTCTTTTAACAGCGGGTAGCTAATTCTCAAGGCGGCCGAGATTGGCTTGAAGTTAAAAAAAAAAGAGAGAGAGAGAGAGATCAGAGAAAGCTGAGTGGAGAAAGGAATTTAGACATCAGAGGGAAAGCTTCAGCAGCCTGCAGCAAGGCGTCTCTCTCTCCGATCCTTAATTTTAAAGAGCATCTTTAATGGAAAATGCAGAGCGCGCCTTTTCCAGGGCAAAATGTGCAACCGGTTAGCAGGGGGGAAAAAGAAGCCAACATTTAAGTCAACCCTGACTTATTGTACCTTTTTTAAAAATTATTATTATCTTTTATTCATTAAACGTGAAACTCGGTCAACTGAATTGTTATTATGATGATGATCTCTTTTATTCATTAAACGTGAAACTCAAGTCAACTACTTAAAAATGTGTCACAAATACCCTGTTTCTCCAAAAATAAGACATCCCCTGATAATAAGAGCCTGGTGGAGCAGTGGACTAAAGCACTGTTAAAAAGTACTTAGTTGCCAGCTTAGTTGCAATTACTGCAAGTTCGAATCTCACCAGGCTCAAGGTTGACTCAGCCTTCCATCCTTCCGAGGTAGGTAAAATGAGGATCCAGATTATGGGGGCAATAAGCTGACTTTGTATAAAAAAAGAACATCGCTTGGGGAAGGGGGCGAAAGCTCTACTAAGCAGGTATATACAAAAGTATGAAGGCTATTGCTTAACGCATTGTAAGCCGCTCTGAGTCTCCGGAGAAGGGCGGCATATAAATTGAACCAACAATCTTGCTCCACACACCCCAAAATAATAAGATCTCCCCGAAAATAAGGCCAAGCGTTTATTTCAGGGTTCAAAAAAATATAAGAGAAGGTCTTATTTTCGGGGAAACACAGTACCATTGACTGGTGCTAATGGTTGATACAGGTTGCTGCCAGTGTCTTAGGTATCAATTTATTTTATTTATTCATTTAACAGTTTGATTTATATATGCCACCGTTCTCCAGAGACTCAGGGCGGCTTACAATGCATTAAGCAATAGCCTTCATACTTTTGTATATACCTGCTTAGTAGGGCTTTTGGACCCCCCTAAGCGGTGTTCTTTTTTATACAAAGTCAGCTTATTGCCCCCACAATCCGGGCCCTCATTTTACCTACCTCAGAAGGATGGAAGGCTGAGTCAACCTTGAGCCTGGTGAGAATTGAACTTGCAGTAATTGCAGGCAGCTGGCAGCTAAGTACTACTTTAACAGCAGCAGTTTAGTCCACTGTGCCACCAAGGCTCTTAATCAACTACTTAAAATATATGATGTTCCGAGTAGTAACAAAGTTGTTCCCTGAAAATTGCTTCAGTCAGCATTCCTCCTTAAATAGGCTAAGGGAGTGGCCAATTAGCCCCAAGCCTTACTCTTGAGGAGACCTCCTCCTGAGGAGCCACTCCTGCCTTTTAATAGCTCTGCGCGCCCGTGCATCGAGAAAAGGCTCCTCCTCTTCTTCCTCTACACTTAAAGGAGCTTCTTGAGGTTTTGAAGGCTGAATTCCTGCCTCTGGCACCACATCTTCTCCAGCCTCTTCACTGTCCGACTCGAGTGCCAACTGCACAGGCTGCTGGTGCAGCACCACACCAGCCTCCTCGCTGTCAGAATCAGCTACAATCTGCACAGGCCGCTGACGGGCCACAACACCGCCTTGGTTAGTCACCGAAATTCCGGTTCCAATTGTGGTCATAAATCAAGGACTTTCTGGAATCAGCCGTCTTCATCTGGCATCCGACAGCCAACCTAGCATAATTCACTGTGTCTAATGGGGAGGGATGAATCAACTTGGGATCCCCCATCTATTTTTAATGAAAGTTACTTCTGATTAATGAAAAAAATTACTCTGGGCTATTTAAACTGATATTAAATATACATGATTTGATGAAAGTAAAGTGCTCCCAACGCCAGGACTTTCCAGAATAATATTAAACGAGAAGCTGAAAAGATGAAAAACTACGGAACGCGACACAGACTGTGTCCAGCAGTGTAATTTGGGGGTATCTTTGCAGCCCTTAGGCCAGCAAAGAAAGAATATGTCTAGTTCTTGACTTACGACCATGACGGGTCCCCAGTTTTTTGTTGCTGAGCGAGACAAGTGTTGTGAATTTTGTCCCATTTTACAACCTTTCTTGCTGCTGGTTGTTAAGTGAATCACTGCAGTCGTTAAGCTAGTTAAATGAATCTGGCTTTCCCATCGATTTTTTTTCTGGTCGCAAAAAGGGATCACATGACCCCGGGACACTGCAACTGTTGTAAATATGAGCCGGCTGCCAAGCATCCCAATTTTGATCATGTGACTCTGAAGATGTTGCCAGCGGTGAAATCCGGCTCGCCGAACTGGTAGCGCCAGTGGCGGGAGGCTCCGCCGACCCACCAGGACATCGTTATGTCCTGGCGGGTGGGCGTAATTTTTTACCTTCTGCGCATGCGCGGAAGAGGCACACCCGCGAAGGTAGGTGGATTTCACCACTGGATGTTGCATGAGTGGCGTGGTGGCCTAGAGGTGGCGCCGTCACCTCACAATCAGGAGACTGTGAGTTCGATCCTAGGTAGAGGCAGGTATTTCTCTCTCCGTGCACAATGAGATTATATTTACTAAATAAAACTCTGCATTGGCAACAAGAAGGGCATCCGGCCAGTAAACACTCGGCTCCATTCAGTTGCCCAGACTCCACTCCGCAAAAAATTATGGGGTCTATTAAAAGGAGATGATATCCATGGGGAAGTTGCAACGTTCCCAAATGCGAAAAACGGTCGTAAGTCACTATTTTCAGTGACGTTGTAAGTTTGGTCACTAAACAAACTGCTGTAAGTCACCTGTGTTTTATCTGCCCTTAGCAGCAGTCAGCATCACTACTTTCTCAAAAGCTACTCTCGGAGTGAAAAGAATTATCCACAGAATGAATACATCACTGAACGGGGTTAACAGATATAATTATAAACAGATCTGGAACATGATTTCCCCTGTGAGACCGCGGATGTAGCTGAATTGACTAGAAAGCTCATTGTCCCAATATTCAAAGTCCTTAATCATCTAGGCCATCTCAGAGCCTTGTTGGCCAACTACAGAGAAGTCGTGCTGTCACGGAAAAGGCTCCCCAGCTACTAGGTGTAGTACTGAACATCCTAATTAAGGGCCTTTTTACCTGCCGCAAACTACAACCTGGATGGAAAGGGAGCTATAAAATGTGCAATGCTAACGTCAATGAAGCTCCTATCAACTTGGAGAGAAGAGAACTAGCGTCATAGTATGAGCCTTGGTGGCGCAGTGGTTAGAACGCGGTACTGCAGGCTACTTCTGCCGACTGCCTGCAGTTTAGCAGTTCGCATCTCACCAGGCTCAAGGTTGACTCAGCCTTCCATCCTTCCGAGGTCAGTAAAATGAGGACCCAGATTGTTGGGGGCAAGAGGCTGATTCTCTAAACCACTTAGAGAGGGCTGTAAAAGCACTGTGAAGTGGTATATAAGTCTAAGTGCTATTCCTTCCTTCCTTCCTTCCTTCCTTCCTTCCTTCCGCCCACTGCCAGCAGTTCAATCCTGACCGGCTCAAGGTTGACTCAGCCTTCCATCCTTCTGAGGTGGGTAAAATAGGGACCCAGATTGTTGGGGGCAAGAGGCTGACTCTGTAAACCGCTTAGAGAGGGCTATAAAAGCACTATGAAGCGGCATATAAGTCTAAGTGCTGTTGCTATCAGCATCTCAGAAGCTTCGTGGTCAAAATGTTACCGATGCAATAAATATAGTTTGGGATTCAACTGTGGATTCCTTGTTCTTCTCTGAGCTCCGTTGTTTGCCTACAGATGTTTCATTAGCCAATTAGTGTGTCACTGCATCATCGGTGGGTGATGAGGTTATCTGACTGAGTAATGAAACATCTGCAATCAAATGTCTATGGAGATTCTCGGGTCGTCCAAGTCATCGTGGTTGTCCCAAAAGGTTTTTTTTTTTTCCAACAGGACTTTCTGGTTTTTCTTTGAAGACATTTGAAGCTTCTTGGATGAGACACGAAACGTCTTCAAAGAAAAACCAAAAAGTCCAGTTGCCTCTTGAAAAAGTGCCTTTTGGGACATCTGCAACCCAACAACCCAGCTCAGAGAGCAGCAAGGGCTACATGAATGATATTGAGCCAGGAGATCATTTTTGGTGGTGCACCTCTACCGTTTCTCCTTGGCCCACATCTAGTTAACCTTTAGCATGCATTGAATTTCTTCTCTCCCCTGAAGCATGCAAAGATCTAGTCTGCCAGGGCTGAAGGAGAAGCGTGAACTGTAGCCAGCAACCAGTTCTAATCAGGGGAACGGAGTGCCATCTTTTCTCCAGGACATGTTGAACATGATGGTCTTACCGATCGTCACCCAAGATGCCTTCTGACATGTTACATTTTGGCAGCTCTTCCGGTCCCAGCGCCCAACTTTATATCTTTATTGACTGCACCCATGGGGAGGAACAAAGCAACTAAAGAGGTACCAACTATCCACGAAGAAGGTATGGCCTTGAAGCACAGAGTTCCTCAAGGCCACCTCAACTGGGATGACAGAAGACCCTGTCCTTCATCATTGGCCTCTTAATTCCCCTCAGAGGAGCAAAATGATTCAGCTAGCAAGGACCAAGAGTGATGGCCAGAGAAGCTGTCATCAATTAACTAATTATCGGAGTGGATTAGAGGAGCCTTTGTGAGGAAGAAAAACTTCAAGGTGGGGGAAACAGAAAGGGAGGGAGGGAGAGAGAGACAGAGAAGGTGGGAAGGAGAGAGGGAGGGAGACAGAAAGGGAGAGAGAGAGAGAGACAGAGAAAGAGGGAGAGAGAGGGAAGGGGAGAGAGATGGAGGGAGGGAGGGGGAGACGGATGGAGGGGGAGAGAGATGGAGGGAGAGAGGCAAAAAGGGAGGGAGGGGGAGAGAGGGAGGGAGGGAGAGAGAGACAGAGGGAGGGAGGGAGACAGAGTGGGAGAGAGTGGGAGAGAGACAAGGAGGGAGAAGGAGGGAGGGGGAGAGAGACATGAGAGAGAGGGGTTAGGGTTAGGTTTAGGGTTAGGGTTAGAGAGACAGAGAGTCAGAGAGACAGAAAGAGGGAGGGAGGAAGACAAAGAAAAAGGGAGGGAGGGAGGGAGAGAGACAGTGAAAGGGAGAGGGAGGGAGGGAGGGGGAGAGACAGAGAGGGAGGGAGGGAGCGGGGAGGAAGGGAGGGAGGGGGAGAGACAGAGAGGGAGGGAGGGAGCGGGGAGGGAGAAGGAGGGAGGGGGAGAGATAGAGAGGGGGAGAGAGACAGAGAAAGAGGGAAGGAGGGTGGAAGACAGAGAGAAAGAAAAAGAGAGGGGGAGGTAGGGAGAGAGACAGAGGGAGAGAGGAAGAGACAGAGAAAGAAAGAAAGAGAGGGGAGGTAGGGAGAGACACAGAGAGAGTCTTAAAGTAAAGAGGGGACTTGCTTTGTGGACTCTTAAAGACGCAGCATGCGTGACTTTGAACGGATCCTAACAGAAGAGAATATATGTCGGTCCGAACTGAACGGTGGGGTCTTTGGTGATTTCATTACCCACCTAGGTAATATCATCAGTGCTAGAAAGGAGCAGGGGTTTGGTTTATGAGGTGGGATTGGTCTACTGTCTCACAGACCAAACCCAAATCATGCTTTTCTAGCACTGATTACCTTATCTGGTCAGGTAATGCAACTCAGAGAAGTACCAAGAACCTTCTGAAAGAGGTCCTGGAATTCCCAAGGGACATTCCCACCCTTTCTCTCATGGGGGGAGGAGGGGGAGGGGGAAGAAAAGAAGGAAGAAAATGGAGTTGGCCATCAATGTTTTCTTAAAGCGCTTAAACGAAAGGCAGTTCCCCCCCTCCCTTCCCCAGTCTCACACCATCAATCTGTTACTGCGTTATTTGTATTTGCCAGCTGAGCTTCCATTCTAAACATGACAGTAGCTTGCCAGAGAACTTTATCAACAGAGATAAGACTGTCTTGTGATTTATGAGCTACTGCGCATGTCTACATTCTTTTTCTTTTCCAACTTCCTGATTTATATACTTCCTTTGTTCGTCTCTGAGATGTCACTGCCGGTAAAATGCAATTAGCTATTTTTTTTTCCTTTTATAATCAAATGTTTCTTAGAATATATACTTCGGGTTTTCTTTCTTTGAGAGTATACACCACGGAAAACAAGATCTATTCACCTCTAATTAATTACAGTTTCCCCAGGGGGGGTTATCGTCCTTCTCATCAGTACCATACCTCCATAGGGTCTGGCGGGGTTGGACTAGAGGACCTCCAAGGTCCCTTCCAACTCCGTTTTTCGATGTTCTAACGTTAAGGGAATTCTTCAGAAGGGAAAGACGAAACGTGGCGTTTTCAGAAAGCGCTTACCTGATTACTTCTGCCTTTCTGGATGCATTCTGCTTTTCTCTCCGCTGGAGCCTCCCAAAGTATCTGCAAAAGAACAATTATTCCTCTTTAATTACCCTCTGAGCAACAGCATTTGAAGGTTGACCCCACCCTGTCTCACCAGCCTTGGGCTGTTTTGCCAGTGTTGATGGGAAGGAAAGCTGATTTAGTGCCCATAAACCCCAAAGGGATCTGCCCTTCCATTAATGACCACGCGGACAAGGCAGATCCTATTTATTTAACCGGGAATTAAAAACAGCCAGCAGGACCATCCCTCACAGGTCCAAATCCACCTGTCTCTCGTATATCTTTATACCTTTGGCTTATAGAGTGAAGTGTTTTGAAGGTGTGCACAAGGCACCGAACCCATAAAACCGTGGTGAGTTTCAAACACACCGGGCTATCCAAAAACAAGATTAAAAGAGAAGAGAGCCGGCACGTGGGATTAAACGTGGGTGCTGAGTCTTTAAAGGATCCTGAGTTCCATGTTTGAAATATTGGTGTTGCAGTTAGTTGCGAAGTCGCGTCCGACCCATCGCAAATGAATGACTCAGCAAATGAAATGCCGTTTAGTTTTCTGACTGTTGTGATATTTCAAACTCAATCGCGACCCATCGGGTCGGACTCGCGATGGGTTTGAAACATTACGACGGTCAGAACGAAACGGAATTTCGTTTGCTGAGGTTTTTGCGGAACGGGCGGAGAGAAAGAAGTCCATGCTTCAGACCTGGCTAGGGAAGGTGAGTAGATTTCACCCCGGTCCGAACCCATTCATTCTTCTACTTACCGCTTCCTCCATCTCCATGGTGCTGATGCTTAAGGCAAAGATGGCTTCGCGGGCTCCAACGTAGAGCAGTCCTTTGCGGTCAGCCAAGGTGAGCGTTGTATAGTTGGACACTCCTGCCATGGAGAAACGTTTGGTCCCTTCTTTCAGTTCTGCAAAGGGAAAGGTGGGCAAGC
This sequence comes from Coluber constrictor foxii, assembly GCA_038048745.1. Classification (NCBI taxonomy): domain Eukaryota; kingdom Metazoa; phylum Chordata; class Lepidosauria; order Squamata; family Colubridae; genus Coluber; species Coluber constrictor. Next base: position 37,179,987 of record CM075967.1, read on the forward strand.
TTGAGAAAGTGGTCTTTGGTTGACAGATTCACAGAGTTGGAAGGGACCTTGTAGGTCATCTAGTCCAACCCTCCCCCGCCCAGACAGGAGACTCAACACCATTTCTGACCAATGGCAGTCCAGTCTCTTCTTGAAAGCCTCCAGTGATGAAGCTCCCACAACTTCTAAAGGCAACTTCTGTTCCATTGGTGGATGGTTCTCACTGTCTGAAAGTTCCTCCTTATTTCCAGGTTGAATCTCTCCTTGATCAGTTTCCATCCATTATTCCTTGTTTGTCCTTCAAGTGCTTTAGAAAATAGCTTGACCCCCTTGTCTCTGTGGCAGCCCCTCAAATATTGGAACACTGCTATCCTGTCTCCCCTGGTCCTTCTCTTCACTGGACTAGCCATGCCCAGTTCCTGCAACCGTTCTTCATATGTTTTAACCTCCAGTCCCCTAATCATCCTGGTTGCTCTTCTCTGCACTCTTTCTAGAGTCTCAACATCTTTTTTTTATAGTGTGGTAACCAAAATTGGATGAAGTATTCTACATGTGGTCTTACTAAGGCTTTATAGAGTGGGATTAGTACCTCCCTTGATCTTGATTGTATCCCTCTGTTAATGCAATTTACGATTCCATTGTTTTTTTTTTGGCTGCCACTGCACACTGCTGGCTCATCTTTAGTTGGTTGTCTACTAAGACTCCCAAGATCCTTCTCACAGTCACTGCTATTAAGACTGGTTTCACCCAAACTGTATGTGTACTTTTTTCTTGCCCAAGTGTAAAATTTTACTTTTCTCTACACTGAATTTCATTTTGGTCTTCCCTTCCAGCCCCAATTCCACCAACCGAAAACCTGCGAGAGGGGTCTCATTGTCCACAGAACGTCTTCTGTGTGAGCAGACCTGTAGGAAGTCCTTGAATGCACAGGCCCATCATTGTCTGGCTGTCCCAGCTAACTAACAATGGCCAACAAGCTAAGGACGTTAGCTAAGGATTGTCAGTGGTGACATCTTCTGCTTTAGAAAATCCTACTAGGAGAAATATGCCAATTGTCTTCCTTGAATTGTTTTGTTATCTTTTTTGGCATTGGAGATTCTCAGTTCGGATTCAGTTCAGAACTTAAGAAGCTTCTTGGATGAGGAGCAAAATGAGGAGAAAGAAAACGAAGAAAATCCAGTTGCCTTTTGAAAAAGCACCTGTTTTGACCTCTAGGCTTCCTGACAAAGCATAAATCACAATTTTAGTCCCGAAAAACCTCTTTTATTGAGACAGCTGTGAATTATGGTCATTCACAGCCCCTAATGAGTCCCAAGCAGTTTGTGAATAGTCCAACAGAAGTCTGCCACAGTCTTTCGGGATGAGGCTGATAAGCACCCACCTTTATCTCCCTTGACACGCTGCCAAAGATCTAATTGTCAATTAGCTTTGCAAGGCCACACAGAGCACAGAGTCAAAACGGAGCTTCAGAATTTAAACCCACCAGAATGAACAAAGTTGCTTCCTGCAAAGGCTCACGTGCCTTTGCTCCTCCTTTATATCATCTCCAAGCCTTACTCCTGAGTTGTCCCTTTTGTCTTAACTGTTCTTGCCTTCTGGCAGCTCTGTGCATGCACACACTGGGAACAGGCTCCCCCTGTTCCTCTGCCTTGCTGACGTCGGACTCAAGGCTCTGGAGTCAGCACATAACTCCCAGATGGCCCTGGCCCCATCACTGCCTCTGATGCACAACCCTCATCTGAGCCTTCCCCAGACTCCAGGACTAGCCCATGTTTCTCCCCAGGCTCCTCATTGTCCACCACTGCCAGCTCCACAGGCTACTGGCGGACCACAACAACACAACTTTGGGACTCAGTTCCCAGAAGTTCTAGCTAGCACGGCCATGGATGAAAATCCTGGGATTAGATATCCACACATCCATTCGAGGTTCAGCTAAGCCTTGCTTTGTTTTCCATGATTGCCAATGTCATCTGCATGAATATTATTTCATTTATAAGATGCATGTATGAGTTTAGAGGTGGAGATTCACATTTTGAATAGCAATTCTGGTTTCGATATTGAAACTTAGCACATCCAACTATTCCTTCCCTAGTTTTTCTGGGACTTTTCTGGATGACATGATGGAGGGTGGAGATGAAGGACATGTTTTCCAGGACAAGCCTCTCCACACCCTTGTCTCGTGGCCTTTCTAAACAAGGCAGGCTTCTACATGAATCTTGTTGTTATTGTTTTAAGTCACCCCGCCAGAGATTCTTGGCTCTTTATTCCAGCACCCCAGTATGCTTCTTCTCCAGCAGGAGAAACCAAATTAATATAATAAGACAAGGCTATCTCCAAATGGTCCCATTTTGCAGCAGCAAAGATCATCTCCCTCTAGAAAACCACTGTGCTGGTTTCTAGATATTTCTGCAGAAAACCACAAAGGAATTTTCTGCAGCCATGGTGCTGTGAATTTATTTATTTATATTTTTTAATCTGGAGGGGATGTCCAGACCAAGCATTTTATTCCCTTTCTCTCTCTCTCTCTCTTTTTTTAATTTTTATTTTCCATTTGTCCGATTTACATGACAATAAACATTTTTTAACAGAACTGTGTCATGCGTCTCTTACAGTTATTTGCTTTTATTTTTATACATTTTTGTTTCTCTGTTCTAACCAATTATACCACTTATCCCACACCTCATAAAATTCTGTTTCTTCCTCGCCTTTCATTTCTAACATGAGTTCATACATCTCGGCACATTCTTATATCTTATGTATAATCATTTCATTAGCTGGTATATTTTCAAGTTTCCAACACTGAGAATAAACAATTTGTGCTGCCGTTACTATGGGTAAAATGATATACTGGAGTTGCTCTTCTTTATCTTTTGATTAATTATTCCTAATAAAAATAATTCAGCTTTAAATTCAATTTATTCTCCTGTTATCTCCTGTAACCATCTCCTTATCTGTTCCCAATATTTCTTTGCTTTGAGGCATTGCCACCACATGTGACAAAATGTTCTATCCTTATATTTACACTTTCAGCAGTCCGGTTTCATATTTGTGTACATTTTGGCCAATCTCGCCTGTGTTTAATGCCACCTATAAAACATTTTGTATTGATTTTCTTTATATGCAGTCAACAATGTTAATTTACAGTTTTTGTTCCATACTTTTTCCCATTCCTCTAAATTTATATAACGGCTGACATTTTATGCCCATGCTATCATTGGACCTTTCACTACCCTGTTTCCCTGAAAATAAGGACATCCCCTGATAACATTTGGGTGTCCTCCTGGATTCACGGTTGAGTCTAGAAGATCATATAACGACCGTGACCAGGGGGGCATATGCCCAGATCCGTCTGGTGTGCCAGTTGCGTCCCTACTTGGACCGAGATGCCCTACGCAGTTACTCATGCGCTAGTCACCTCACGAATTGACTACTGTAACGCTCTCTACATGGGGCTGCCCTTGAGGGCCACTCGGAGGCTTCAGCTGCTACAAAATGCAGCCGCGCGGATTGTGATGGGAAAATCCCGATACTCCCATGTTACACTCCTCTTGCGTGACCTGCATTGATTACCGGTTGCCCTCTGGGTGAGTTTTAAGGTGCTGGTGATGACTTATAAAGCCCTACATGGCTTAGGCCCAGGATATTTGGCAGACCATCTGTAGCCAGCAATGACATCCCATCGCCCGGTCCGCGCCCATAGAGAAGGCCTGTTCAGGGTGCCGTCGGCTAGACAGTGTCGGCTGGCGGCCCCCAGGAGAAGAGTCTTCTCTGTGGGTGCGCCCACCCTCTGGAATCGACTCTCCTTGGAGCTCTGATTGGTTCCTGACCTTCGCACCTTCCGCCGCGAGTTAAAAACTTGGTTATTCCAGTTCCCCGACATGGACTGATGGGGTTTTTAGGGTTTAAATTTTAATGGGTCTGATCAGATTTTAACTTTGTGTTATGGCTTTGTGGATTTTACTATTGTGAGTTACCCTGAATCCATTGGAGATAGGGTGGCATATAAGCCATATAAAATAAAATAAAAATAAATAAATAAGCCCAATTGGGCTTTTGAGCTCATGCACTAAAAATAAGCCTCCCCCCCGAAAATAACCCCTCCCCGAAAATATTTAAATGCAGAGCTAGAAATCCAAAATAATAAGACCTCCCTGAAAATAAGGCCAAGCGTTTATTTCGGGGTTCAAAAAAAATATAAGACAGGGTCTTATTTTCGGGGAAACGTGGTATTTTATTCCCTTTCTCAAGAGGGCTCCCATTTGCATCTTTAAAAATAATACAATACTTTTTTTTTTGAAAAAAAAAATAGAAATCTGGCTTACAAAAATCTCCTTAAACGTCTCCGGTTTCAGTGGGTGTGAATTGCATTTGTTATTCCAAAAATCTCGAGCTTTTAATTCCAGGCACAGCAACCTTTCACGAAATGACGCGCTTGAAATCAGAAACTTTTAAAACGATAACTTTGCAAGCTTGAGAACATAAACAACGGCATTTGCGTCGAGGAATATAAAACGGGGGCAGAAAGACATCGCTCCAGGAACAATCTCTTCTCCATTATTTTAAATGTCACCAGGGACTTAAAATTGGGATGGAGATCAGTCGATGTTGGGACACACGGCTGCGAATTTAATTCTTCTGAAAGGCGACGCACCCCCCAGCTTGGATGGAAATGGAGCCTGGATAGCTCAGCAGACTAAAAGCATTGTGATCTATACCAGCTGTCTGTAATTGCTGTGAGTTCGAATCTCACCAGGCTCAAGGTTGACTCAGCCTTCCATCCTTTCTAAAGTAGGTAAATTGAGGACCCAGTTTGTGGGGGCAATAAGCTGACTTTGTATAAAATATACAAAAGTATGAAGGCTATTGCTTAACGTGTTGTAAGCCGCCCTGAGTCTCCGGAGAAGGGCGGCATATAAATCAAATTAAAAAAAGGAAGGAAGGAAGGAAGGAAGGAAGGAAGGAAGGAAGGAAGGAAGGAAGGAAGGAAGGAAGGAAGGAAGGAAGGAAGGAAGGAAGGAAGGAAGGAGAACATTCAGCTGCCTGCAATTACTGTAAGTTCGAATCTCACCAGGCTCAACCTTTGACCTGAGTCAAGGTTGACTCAGCCTTCCATCCTTTCCAAGGTGGGTAAATTGAGGACCCAGTTTGTGGGGGCAATAAGCTGACTTTGTATAAATATACAAAAATAAATATACAAAAGTATGAAGGCTATTGCTTAACACATTGTAAGCCGCCCTGAGTCTCCGGAGAAGGGCGGCATATAAATCAATTTTTTAAAAAAATGGTTATCGCTAAGAAGAAAACAGGAGGAGGAAGAAAGAAGTGAGATGGGAGTTGGGAATCTGGGCTCCGATCCCTCTGCAATGCAGCAGGCAGGTGGCTCTCTAGTGATCTGGCTTTGTTCTAGCTCGCAAGGAAGAAGAAATTCATTTAGCTGTGCTGTTTCTGTGAACCTCCTGATGGAAAGGAAGATCCTGGAATGGATATGGGCTCATTACTGTCCGGAGAGCTAAGATTTACCGCGGTAGGGCCGGTGTGAAGCCTGAGAGGCAGCAGCTGGAGCTACTGATTGGTTTTCATGATTCCCACGTGTGAAGTTAGGCGGAGTGGTGGCTCAGCGGGTAAGACGCTGGGCTTGTTGCCTGGAAAGCAGGCAGCCCAAGTTCGAGACCCGAGTGTCATGTGACAGGGTGAGCTCCCATCCTCCCCTCCAGCTCAGGGGTGTCAAACTTAATTTCATTGAGGGCCGCATCAGGGTTGTGTTTGCTCTCGGGGGGGGGAATGAACATGGCCGGGGTGGGTGTGGCCAGGGTAGGCGTGACGAGCTGGATGTCCTGCAGCCCTCTGCCAGTGAAAATGGAGCCTGGGAAGGCCAGCAGAGGCACCGCAGGCCAGTCCTTTACTATTTCCAGGGTAAGTTTGACACCCCTGGCTCCAGCTCCTACCAACTTAGCAGTTTGAAAGAAGAATGCAAATGCAAGTAGATAGATAGGTACCATTTCGGTGGGAAGGGCTCCGTGATGTCATGTTGGCCACATGGCCACAAAAATGTCTTCGGACAGCGCTGCCCCCTATAGTCTGCCATGACTAGTGGAGTAAAATCCACAAGGACTCCTTTATCTTTACCTTACTTACACAGGAAGTTAGGCTCTTCCTGCATAGAACAAAGGCCAAAGATTACATTGGCCGGTTCAGAGCATCATCAAGGCATGGAAACATTGTAAGGGACAGCCATTCTAGTTTTCCTTGGTGTAAGTGAGTTGGGAATGTTTAACTGTGCCCATCGTGATATTCATTGTATGAATTGGTAACCCTCTGGTGATGGACGTTTTAAGATAAGATAACCTTTATTGTCATTTTTTTACTGTGAGCACACTGGCACACATTAAAAATGAAACTGTTGCCTCCTCTCAAAAGAAAGTATATACAGTATCTACCCATATTCATACATAACACACATTTACACATGCTAAATACATCTATCTATCTATCTATCTATCTATCTATCTATCTATCTATCTATCTATCTATCTATCATCTATCTATCTATCTATCTATCATCTATCTATCTAACATCTATCTAACATCTATCTATCTATCATCTATCTATCTATCTATCTATCTATCTATCTATCTATCTATCTATCTATCTATCTATCTATCTATCTAACATCTATCTATCTAACACCCATCCATTCATCCATCCATCTATCCTAACATCCATCTATCCATCCATCCATCCATCCATCCATCCATCCATCTATCTATCTATCTATCTATCTATCTATCTATCTATCTATCTATATCTCTAATATCTATCTATCTACCTAACATAACATCCATCCATCTATCTAAACATCCGTCTATCTAAACATCTATCTATCTATCTATCTATCTATCTATCTATCTATCTATCTATCTATCTATCTATCTATCTATCTATCTATCGTCTATCTATCTAACTTCTAACATCTATCTATCTATCTATCTATCTATCTATCTATCTATCTATCTATCTATCTATCTATCTATCTATCATCTATCTATCTATCTATCATCTATCTATCTAACTTCTAACATCTATCTATCTATCTATCTATCTATCTATCTATCTATCTATCTATCTATCTAACATCTATCTATCTAACACCCATCCATTCATCCATCCATCTATCCTAACATCCATCTATCCATCCATCCATCCATCCATCTATCTATCTATCTATCTATCTATCTATCTATCTATCTATCTATCTATCTATCTATCTATCTATCTATCTATCTATCTATCTATCTATCTATCTATCTATCTATATCTCTAATATCTATCTATCTACCTAACATAACATCCATCCATCTATCTAAACATCCGTCTATCTAAACATCTATCTATCTATCTATCTATCTATCTATCTATCTATCTATCTATCTATCTATCTATCTATCTATCTAGCTATCATCTATCTATCTATCTATCTATCTATCTATCTATCTATCTATCTATCTATCTATCTATCGTCTATCTATCTAACTTCTAACATCTATCTATCTATCTATCTATCTATCTATCTATCTATCTATCTATCTATCTATCTATCTATCTATCTATCTATCTAACATCTATCTATCTAACACCCATCCATCCATCCATCCATCTATCCTAACATCCATCTATCCATCCATCCATCCATCCATCCATCCATCCATCCATCCATCCATCCATCCATCCATCCATCTATCTATCTATCTATCTATCTATCTATCTATCTATATCTCTAATATCTATCTATCTACCTAACATAACATCCATCCATCCATCTATCTAAACATCCGTCTATCTAAACATCTATCTATCTATCTATCTATCTATCTATCTATCTATCTATCTATCTATCTATCTATCTATCTATCTATCTATCTATCTATCTATCTATCTATCGTCTATCTATCCTAACATCCATCTCTCTCTCTCATCTATCTATCCATCCATCCATCCAGTTAAACACACATATACAAACACACACCTTTATAACCTGGCATATACCCATTCATATATATACAATATAAATTTTAATCACTGTCCATCTTGAATACATAGCAGAAAGAGGAAGCTTGAGAGTTTCAAGCTGTCTTGAACAAGGTTGATACGGTATGGAACCAAACTGTGACCGAATGTGGATGTTCTGCTTTGGATACCACGAAGCCCCCTCCCAGAAGGTAACAAGGAAAACAAGTCGCAGAGGATTGTGTAGCGTCCCAGACAATCCTTTAGACCCTGTTCAAGCACTGTTTATGTACCATGTCCCACATAGAAGGGAGTGAACTGCCAGTAATCTTTTCTGCTGTCCTCACCACTCTCTGCACTGCCTTCCTGTCCGAAGCGGTAATGCTTCCAAACTAGACAGTAGTGCAATATGACAGGATGCTCTCGATCGTCCCTCTATAGAAAGTGGTGAGGACAGGGGGAAGAAGATGTACTTTTGTCACATGACGCAGAAAATGTCGGCGCTATTGTGCCCACTACATCAAGTGTCTCTGCTGTTGAGCGACCAAGCTAACCTACTCATTAAGCTGCACACCCAAAAACCTGGATGCTACTAGCCACCTCCACAGGTGAATCATGAATTCACAAAGGTGTGTGGCTGTGCCTGTCTTTTCTGAAATTGACAACAATCTTTTTAATTTGTCCTGTGTTTAGAACGAGGCTATTTTTATTACACCTGTTCACCAAACATCTTTAGCGATTCTCGAGTCATCCAGTCATGGTTGTCCCAAAAGGTGCTTTTTTTTCAAGAGGCCACTGGACTTTCTGGTTTTTGGTCAACAACCCTCTAAAAGGATGCAAACATCCAACTGTATGCAAGGAACATAAAACCTTCCATTCCCCGCCATCCAGTCAGAGCTGAAGGAGCTTCTTGGATGAGAATTGACACGTCTTTAAAAGAAAAACCAGAAAGTCCAGTTGCCTCCTGAAAAAGCATCTTCAAGGACAGTTCACCAAACCCTCTACCTCTTCACGGTAAGAGAGGTGGGTTTCACATACTGTAACAACCTTTTCGCCCAGCAACGGAACTGTGAGAGAGAGCGCCATCCGCGCATACGTGCAACATCAAACAACATGGCAATTCGCTCACACGTGCCGTCCGCACATGCCTGCAGCGTCAAAAACACAGCAATATAGGATGGGATTGCACCTGGGCAGGTGGGAGGGCCCACTTGGAGGTCGTCACTACTAGTTCGAACCGGCTGAATACCAGCTCTGCACAGTAAGCACCCTCATTGTCATACTGAATAAGGCCCACTATTGTCGTCTTGTCCGTGTACTTCACAATATGGTTGGTGATAAAACTTGCACAACAGTCCTGGGTTCAACAGGGTGAACAACAGCGGACTTACAACGCAGCCGTGAGGAGAACCTTGTGCTCAAGAAAACGGTGTTAGAAATATTAATCCCAACTTGCACGCCTCCTTTTGCGAGGGTGCTCAGTGCACTCTAACGCAAGTCCAAATTATATCCACCGCCTCAGGATGGATATTCCTCATGCAATGTTGTCCTCTGGAGTTCTTTTTTATCAGAAGCTGTCTAAATATTGTCCACAAAGATGTCCGATTTCTGCTGGACCAGCCGTGGAGTTCATTTCAGTTCCAAGGGGGTTTGTTTTGCACTGCGCACATCCTCGTGACCTCTCCAGATAAGGATTTTGAAATGTTCCACTTTTTTAATCGAAAGAAAAGGATAATAAAGTCTGTTTATGCAACAGAGGCCCAGGGCAAAGACGGGGCTGCCAAACCAGAGCTCTGGGGAGGGGAAGCCAATCTTAGGAGGGGGAAAAAAAATCTGCTCTTTTCTTTGTCCCTTCTAGTTCTTAACCACAACTGTCTGCAAGCACTTTTTTTTTTTTTTTTTTTTTGCAAAGCTGTGATATTAGCCTGAGCCAGGGGTAAAAAAAGGAGCCTGAGTAGCACAGGGGGCTAATGCCTCCTACTAAAGGCAGCAATTAACATCCAGCTGCCTGTAATTCTGTGAGTTCGATCCTAGCCAGGCTCAAGGTCGACTCAGCCTTCCATCCTTTCTAAGGTGGGTAAATTGAGGACCCAGTTTGTGGGGGAAATAAGCTGACTTGGTATAAATATAAATATACAAAAGTATGAAGGCTACTGCTTAACGCATTGTAAGCCACTCTGAGTCTCCAGAGAAGGGCGGCATATAAATCAAATTAAAAAAAAAATCTACTTACCTTCCTTACCGGTTTGGAAGCATACATGCCGCTCGCATGCATGCATCTTCTGTGTATGCACTGAAGGTAAAAAAAACATTACTTCCTGGTTAAAACCAGGAAGTAATGACACCTAGGCGGCGATCGCTATCGGATCGCCGAACCACAGGGAAAAATCGCTACCGGATCGGGCGATCCAGTCCGATCCGGGAGCATTTCACCCCTGGCCTGAGCACAGAAATTAATCCCCTGATCGTTCTTTGGATGGACAGATCCTGAAGCTGAAAGCTGAAAGATTTGGGCTACAAAATGAGAAGAGAAGGACTCCTTGGAGAAGACCTTGATGTTGGGAAAAAGAGGAAAGGAGAAGGGGAAGGCAGAGGACGAGATGATTAGATAGCGTGACCAACAAAGCCAACAGGGAAGCCAAATTCATTTAACAACCGCTAACTTTCAACAACTGCAGGGGTTCACCAAACAACCGCGGTAAGGAAGGTCATAAGATGGAGCCAGACTCGCTTAACATCTGTCTCGCATAGCAACAGAAATCTGCGGCTCAATTGCGGTCCTACGTATAGGACTACCTGTAGACAGACAGACAGACACGCACACACAGTGAGGCCCATGATCCACTCTCTTTCCTCCTGGCAAGCATCCATCCCAGCGTCCTCCCAGTATCTATCTGGCAAGCCAGCTTCATTCACATGATCCGTCTCCCAGGGAAGGCTCATCAAGCCCAGGGAAGGTTAATCTCCAACCTACTTCGTGCTCCTAGCTCCCTGATTAACAAATTAAGTCTCTCTGTAGGCCACTAGAAGCTGCAGAGGCAGAGAAGAAGGAAGGGGCGAGACCAGCGTATTTTTCTGGGCAAAACAAAATGAAACCGAAGAGAGCCAAGGCACCATTTAAGGAATTTAAGAGGACGTCGTCCATTCAGACACCATGGGGGGGGGGTTGGCACAAGGAGTCAACTTAAGTCGAAAGCCTTTCTCCATTTCTGGCTCTCCGAAGGGTCACACCAGGCCACCACATACAAGCTGCAAGGAGTCAAGAAAACATTCTAGCAAATGCATCTCCTAGTGAGGAATATGGGTTGCTTATGAGGACAGGAGAGACTGCTTTGGATTCTAACCACTCTACGTTGTCCGTGGAACTCGTGTCTTTGACCCGGACCACAGGGACGGCTCAAGATTCTCCTGGCTTTGCTCTCTGAAGACCTTCTGGTGAGATGGGGGGAAACCTTATCCATCTGTCAGAACAGGGGTGTCGAACCAGGGGTGGGCTCCTGGGGGTTTGGCAGTGTTCGGGCGATCCTCTAGCTAAGGATCGTTGAGGTTCGGCGAACCCCCAAATGCCACCCCTGGTTGGCCACACCCGCCCCACCCTGCCCTTCCCAGGAGTCTTCATGTGGCCCGTTCATCATTCCAGGTAAATGTAGAAGCCACGTGGAGGTTCCGGAAGTCCAGGAACGAGCTTGTTTCTGGCTTCTCCAGACGGCCTCCGGACCCCGGTTGAAGCAGTTTTCACCCTCCTGGAGGCTGAAGGAAAGCCTCCAAAACCTGGGGAGGGCGAAAAACGCCCCACCGCCATGGTGCAGGCAGCCAACTAGGCCAGACCCATTTTGGCCACGCCCACCCAGCCTCCAATGGGCAGCGAACCCATTGCTAAAGGATCTGAAGCCCACCCCGTGTTGAACTCAATTTCATTGAGGGCTGGATCAGCATTGTGGTTGTCCTCTGGGAGGGGGATGTCGGGGGGGGGGGCTTGGCGGACTGGGCACGGCTTGATGACCTACAAGGTCCCTTCCAACTCTGTGAATCTGTTTATTGCCTCAAGCTACTGCTGATGCTCAACTCTTGCTGGGTTTTTTTTTTCTTTTCTGTTTGTTCCTTAAAAGCAGCATCTCATATACTAAAAGTGCCACAGGCAGATCTGGAGCTGAAGAAGTGCTGGAACTGAGCCACACCTATCAGGTCCACTGTCTTCCCGCAAGGCTCAGAGCAGGATGGTATCTGGCTTTCCATCCGTCCTCGTGGAGAATGACACATCGGGAGGAAGAAAACCACAGCCACATGCTGGGTCTCCGAGAAGCCTCTGTCTGCTGCGTCAGGCTTTTCCCAACCTGCAAGCTCCAGACGGGATGGATTTTGGCTAGCCGCCCCGTCCTAGATGGCGCAGAGCAAACGGGGTGACGTGCGTTCCGATGATTCCTCTGCACACCTACTATAGGCTCAACAGCCCTTCCTATCACTTGGGGAAGAAAACACCAGGCATACAACAGCCAAATGCAGAGATTGGGGAATCATCCAAGGAGGGAAAATATTTTTTTCTACGCTGAAGGTAAACCGCTACGTAAAGCTCGATGGGAAACATCAAGCATGAGAATACAGGCAGGAAAACAAGAAAGGAAGGAAGGGAGAATATGTTGTTCTTAAGATAACGCTTGAACACCTCCGGCATTGACAAAATCCCTAATGGTCAATTGCAAAAGGCAGCGTTACATGGAACAGCTTACATCCTACAACATACTGCTAACACCCTCAAACAATAACATCTCCCTATTCTAGGCCCTTGGGAAGGACTCGATAGGTGGATAATTTGAATCATATGACTATGGGGATGCTACAAGGGTCATAAGCAAAGATGGTATTCAGCCGGTTCGGACCGAGCGAATAGTAGTGGTGACTCAGTAGTGCCGACCAGACACAATCCCATCCTATATCGCTGTGTTTTTGATGTGTGGATGGTGCATGTGAGCGAATTGTCATGTTTTGTGATGCTGCATACATGCACAGACAGTGTGAGCATGAGCGAAGTGAGTGTACGCACACATGCACTCATATTTCCGGTGCTCGGCGAACCGGTTGCTACAGTATGTGAAGCTCAGCTCTGGTCATAAGCCCAAAAAATGGTCATCCGTTGCTTTTTCCAGTGCTGTTGTAACTTCGGTCACCCGACGAACAGTTGTAAGTCGGGGACCACCTGTAGTGTAGGATTGGGATTCCCAAGACACTTTTGAGGAGCACCCGGGGTCCGCTCTGAGTACTAGCAAACCATCAGCCTCGTTTCTCACAACTTCCAGAGAGAGAGAGAGAGAGAGGGCTAGTATGGACTTGAGAGAGTTGAAAGAACAAAGTAACACCCTAGGAGGAAAAACAGCCCCACCCACTCTGTGCCACTGCCTCCAGGCTCCCCAAACAAGCCCAGGATAGCCTCTCTTCACCCATGTTTGCCGCCTCCTTTCGTTAAGCCCCCACCAGCCTTTCTGCCAACGTGATCCTCTCAAGGGCGGCAGGAGCAAAATCAACCTAACGTCCCGAAAAGACAGTTCCAGAGAAGTTTTCAAATCCAAGTTTTGCAAAACACACGGAGAAAAAAAAAACACTTGGGGCAAAGGAATAGGGGTGCCAGGCTGGGTGCCCAAAGTTGATGGGAAAGGAGGGAAGAGACAAGCAGGCAAGGCCAACTGAGTTGCACATGGCATGGATTCTGCGACGCTCCCACCCCACCTCTCTCGCCGCAACCGCTCCCTGCACATTTGGGGCCCTTTGCTCTCAAAGAAAAGGAGGAGGGAGGGAGGGAGGAAATCAGGGGTGCCACGCCTGCCCTGCCCGTGCCCCAAAACTACTTTGCAACTCTGCCAATGCTGCTGACTCAGCGAAGGACTAGATGGGTGGGTCCCAAAACCAGAAAAGTGCCCCAGAACACTTGGGCGTGCAACTCTCTTTTCAGAGGAGTGTGCAAGAAACCAATTCAGCCAAAAAAACGGGACTCCCGTTCCAAATTATGGGGCTAAGGTGATCTATGCCTAGCGCATCATCCATCTTGCATTGCGTGGTCACGTGTTTTTAGATCGCGCGGCACACAATTTGAGGTTGTTGGGGGTTTTTTTTTTAGCAAGCTAAGCGAACCAACTATGACAATTAAGCAACTTGGCTCAATTTTTGTAGTCCTGCACCTGGCAGAGGGGGGCTGGAGTAGATGATCTTTGTGGTACCTTCCGAAGTCCTAGGACAGTGATGGCTAACCTTTTTGGCCGTCGCGTGACAAAAACAGGGGGAGCGCGCGTGAGGTCGCGTGCACTGTGCCCACACCCATAATTCAAGGCCCCCCACCGTGCCGCACCCCCCTGCGCATGCACGTACGACCCCCACCTCGCACTCACCCAGCTTTTGGCACGCAAGGGCAAAAAGGTTATCGGTGGGCCCAGTATGGCTGTTTTTCACCCTCCCCAGGCTCCAGAGTCTTTCTTGGAGCCTGGGGAGGGCGAAAACGGCCTCCCTCATGCCGCCGAGGCCCTCTGGAGGCCAGAAACAGCCCGTTTCCTGACTTCTGGTGGGCCCAGAAGATCCAAAAATTAGCTGGCCGGCACACACATGCATGCTGGAACTGAGTTAGGGCAATGCTCATGTGTCCACAGATATGGCTCCGCGTGTCACCTGTGGCACGCGTGCCATAGGTTCGCCATCACGGTTCTATGCTGTTCATGTTCTTATCAGAACGCAAGTAGCGGCGTTTTGCTTATCGCAGATATGTTGAGCAAACCCACGATGCCCAGCCGGACTGCAGAAAACAAGGGGAAAATTCTGCCTAGAAAAGCCAAATTCTGTAAACACTATTGAATTTTTGATTGGCAATGAACCCCAAACCACCAAATCTGTATATTTTCTTCACTCCTGTTTGGCTGGCAACCTCACCCTAATTCTAAAGAAATCCAAAAAAAAAAAAGCCTTTTTTTAAAAAAAAGTGAAATATGCCATAGTTTGGTATTTGGTATGAGCCACGGTGGCGCAGTGGTTAGAGTGAAGTACTGCAGGCTACTTCTGCTGCCTGCCAGCAATTCAGCAGTTCAAATCACACCAGGCTCAAGGTTGACTCAGCCTTTCGTCCTTCTGAGGTGGATCAAATGAAGATCCAGATTGTTGGGGGCAAGAGGCTGACTCTGTAAACCACTTAGAGAGGGCTGTAAAAGCACTGTGAAGCGGTATATAAGTCTAAGTGCTATTGCTATTTTCCTTCCTTCCTTCCTTCCTTCCTTCCTTCCTTCCTCCCTCCCTCCCTCCCCCTCCCTCGCTTGCTTGCTTGCTTCCTACCTCCCTCCCAGTGGTTAGAAAGCAGGACTGAAGGCTAACTCTGCCCACTGCCAGCAGTTCGATCCTCACCAGCTCAAGGTTGACTCAGCCTTCTATCCTTCCAAGGTAGGTAAAATGAGGACCCAAATTGTTGGGAGCAAGAGGCTGACTCTGTAAACCGCTTAGAGGGCTGTAAAAGCAGTGTGAAGTGGTATTTCCTTCCTTACTTCCCTCCCTCCCTCCCTCCCTCCCTCCCAGTGGTTAGAAAGCAGAATTGAAGGCTAACTCTGCCCACTGCCAGCAGTTCGATCCTCACCGGCTCAAGGTTGAACTCAGCCTTCTATCCTTCCAAGGTAGGTAAAATGAGGACCCAGAGTGTTGGGGGCAAGAGGCTGACTCTGTAAACCGCTTAGAGAGGGCTGTAAAAGCTCTGCGAAGCAATATATAAGTCTAAGTGCCGTTGCTATTCCCACAATCCTTTGCTTCTATTCCTCCGGAATCCCGAGGTCATTTATTTCTACTCCATTAGAAACATGCCTCCCGATGGCCACACGGCAATAAGGGCAGCGCCTGACCCCAAAAAGATTTCAAAAGTGGAAGAAGCGTACCAATGCTTTAATTAAGCGATTTAATGAACGGTTCCATTTGAACGAATGGGCCTAGGTCGCTTCCAATACAACCACATAAATTTGATTGGCAGATTATCCCATTTCCTGGGTTCGCCGAAGCCGTGGAACAAAATGCCAAACCACAGCCACCAAATAAGGCAACCAAGCATAAGTGTTGTGTATGTGTGTTTGTGTGCAAGTAAGTAAGCGAGCAGGTAAAACCTCGTCTATCGTATATTTTAAGAAGATACTTGGTTGATACCTAGGATGCTGGCAGCAACCTGTATCAGCCATTAGCACCAGTCAATCATATGTGTGACACATTTTTAAATGTTCAGTTGACTTGAGTTTCACGTTTAATGAATAAAAGAGATAATAATAATAATGATACAGTACATTAAGAAATTGCAGCTTCCTGCACTAACACCAACACTATGCGTTGTAATTATAATATATTCTATTGCATATCAGTATACATAATACTAGGAGACGGGGTGGCTCAGTGGCTAAGATGCTGAGCTTGTCGATCAAAAAGTCGGCAGTTCAGTGGTTCGAATCCCTAGTGCCGCATAACGGGGTGAGCTCCCGTGACTTGTCCCAGCTTCTGCCAACCTAGCAGTCCGAAAGCACGTAAAAAATGCAAGTAGAAAAATAGGGACCACTTTGGTGGGAAGGGAACAGCGTTCCATGCACTTTTGGCTTTGAGTCATGCCGGCCACATGACCACGGAGACGTCTTTGGACAGTGTTGGCTCTTCGGCTTAGAAACGGAGATGAGCACCGCCCCCTAGAGTCAGGAACGACTAGCACAGATGTGCGAGAGAAACCTTTACCTTATACATAATACTGTTTTCCCCATTTCTACTTCCCACCCACATTTTCGTCTTCTTTGCCCAATGCACAGGTGACACACAGGTGAGCAGACAAAAGCAACTTCATGGCAGCACAAGAGCGATCACCATGGAAGCCTTGGCGGTGCACACAGAACCCCCGCAGGGTGTTATGTCTGGAACTAAAATTAGTCTGGGTGGCCACAGAGGCCCAGAGAGATGATTGCTAACTCCCTCCCTACGGCCAACCTGCGCATCAGGGTAGTTAGCATCACCCGCGAAGGAAAGAGAGGCATCCGTGGGGAGACAGAGCATGAGATCATGCTCGGGTGTTTATGACAACGTTGGGAATCGCCTTGGGAGAAGAGCACGACAATTCAGGGGAGTACACACACACACACACATAGAGGAAGCTCGTGGCAAGCATGGAAGGAGGCGGGAGAGAGTAAGAAGCCACCGATTGCTCAGGAGATACTCCCGAGACAAAGCAAACACTCCAGTCGCCCAACTGGGCTTCCAGAAGGACTGGACTTCCAACTATGGTGATGGTGGTGGCGGTAGTGATGGAGGAGGATGGGAGTTGAGGTCCAACACATCTGGAGGGCTTCAGAGGTTGGGGAAGGAATTTACTCCAAGGTTTTGCCTTATTTTTATGAAATGCAACCCTGAAACAGGAGAAGCCCTGATCCAAATCCTCCCCTCACACCTCAGCTCAGCGGCCTTTCCTTTCCTTTCCCTTCCCCCCTTCCTTCCCTCTCTTCTTTCTTACACAACTTTTTCCTTTTTTCTTTCTTCCATCCATCTTTCTCTTTTCCTTTCCTTCCTTCTTCCTTCCTTTCCCCTCCCTTCCTCCTTCCCTTTTTCTTTTTCTCTTTCTTTCTTATCCCTCCTTCCTTCCCTCCTTCCTTTTCTTCCTTTCCTTTCCCTTTCATCTCTTTCTTTCATCCATCTTTCTCTTTTCCTTTCCTTTCTCCCTTCCTTTCCTCCTCCTTTTTCTTTTTCTTTTCCCTCCTTCCTTCCCTCCCTCCCTCTTCTTCCTTTCCTTTCCTTCCCCTCCTCTCCCTCCTTTTCTTCCTTTCCTTTCCTTCACCCTCCCTCCTTCTCTTTTCCTTCCTTCCTTCTTTCCCTCCTTCTTTCCTTTCCTGCCTCTATTGCTTTTATTAATCAAGTGATGGAAGTACCTAATACTCCTTCCTACTTCTATTTTCCCCACAACAATCACCTTCTGAGGTGGGCTGGGGAGAGGGAGAGAGAGGAAGAGAGGGAGAGAGAAAGAGAGAGAGAGAGAGAGCTGTACCAGGCTACCCATTTATTTTTGCAGGCACTGATCTACTCATGTATTTTTGCAGGCACTGATCTACTCATGTATTTTTGCAGGCACCAGTCTACTCATTTGTTTTCTTTTAACACTGATCAGCTGTAGGGCGGCCCTTTGAAGCCCCACGGCAAGAATTTAAACAGTTTTTTTCCCTCTAGCCATCAGCTGGGACTCAGGAGGCAGCAATAGATTGTGGGTGGGGCCAAATAAAAGGTAAGAATAACGCGGGGGGTGGGGATGGGGGTGGGGCACGGGGAAGGCTGGGGGGGGGAAGAACCGTTTCGGTGACGTCATATCGTCACCGCTACCGGTTCGGGAGAACCAAGCCGAACCGGAAGGAACCCACCACTGCTTCCCTCCCTCTATTGCAAAGGGACATTTGAAACACACACACACACAGAGAAAGAGAGAGATGAATTCCAAGAATTCTAGTTACCCTGTTCTGCTACATAGATACACTGTCTTCATCAATAACATTTTTAAGTTTACAGCACTGATCCTTTTCCAAATATTTAGTCAACCGCTACCAATCCCTCATAAAGCTGTCTCCACCCCCACCCCCATTTTCCAAATTCAGCTCGGATTTGTGCATCAACTTTTCCATTATCAAGACCTTCCCGTAGCTTATTAATGCAATCCGTCTCGTTCAATGGCTAGAGACACTTCCTGGGCTGCCTTGCTACCGAGTGACATATTTTAGATTAAATTTTAATGAGAGCAAAGCGGTGGCAACACCGCCAATATGAATTTACCATTTTGAGGAGGGGAAAAAAAAAACACTCTGTCCTATCTACTCTTTTTTTTTTATCTTATCTACTCTTTTTTTTCCTGATACACGACACAATCATGTATCACAATCGAGAGAGTCCAGAGGTATTTCACGAGAAGAGTCCTCCATTCCTCTAACCGCAATAAAATCCCTTATGCCACCAGACTTCAGATTTTGGGCTTAGACAACTTAGAATTACGCCGACTTCAGTCTGACCTAAGCGTAGTACATAAAATTATCGGCCACAATGTCCTTCCTGTCAATGACTACTTCAGCTTCAACCACAACAATACACAAGCACACAATAGATACAAACTCAAGGTAAACCGTTCCAAACTCAATTGCAGAAAATACAACTTCAGCAACAGAGTGGTCAATGCCTGGAATGCACTACCTGACTCTGTAGTTTCTTCCCCAAACCCCCAAAACTTTAATCTTAAACTGCCTACTGTTGACCTCATCCCATTCCTAAGAGGTCTATAAGGGGCGTGCATAAGCGCACCAGCGTGCCTACCGTCCTTGTCCTAATATTCCTTTTTACTTATTCCTTTCATGTATTCCAATTATGTTTATACTTTTACCTGTTATCTTATATATGCTTGATAAAATAAACTTCTGACTTTTGACTATACAATGGCCTTGCAATAGAACTAGGGGAGATAAATCAATCTGCAGGGATTGTGTATCTTTTCCCACGTGCTTTTATATATACACGAAGGATTAACAACTAAAGGCACTTCATCAGAACTCGGCCTTCCTTGGAAATGAGGTCCCTGAAAATGACGTCATGAAAATGATAAAATCCCACCATCCCCAATTAAATTAATTGCTTACAAATAAATGTTGGAGTGAGCCAAAGATTGTGAGACACCTGAACTTTGTTGTATGAGAATTTGGCAATCTCATGAAATCTTGTGACGTTCGAGCAAATTTTATAAGAGGCAAAACTCGGGAGCATTTTAGGACAAAAATCTCAGGATTGCAAGATTTCAGGCAGCTGTGATTTGGGGTTTGGAGGGGAACCAAAGCATCTTGCCAGCTTGCACAATCACACCGTCGCCTGAAAAAATCGATACTCACTAATACTGACCCCATCTGACCCCAATTTTACAGATTTCTCTGTTGCCACATCTTGCTCATCTGGATTTTTACAGCCCAGATAGGATAAAGGTAAAAGTTCCCCTCGCACATATGTGCTAGCCGTTCCTGACTCTAGGGGGCGGTGTTCATCTCCGTTTCAAAGCCGAAGAGCCAGCGCTGTCCAAAGACGTCTCCGTGGTCATGTGGCCGGCATGACTCAACGCCAAAGGCGCATGGAATGCTGTTTCCTTCCCACCAAAGGTGGTCCCTATTTTTCTACTTGCATTTCTTATGTGCTTTTGAACTGCTAGGTTGGCAGAAGCTGGGACAAGGAACGGGAGCTCACTCGGTTACGCGACACTAGGGATTCGAACCGCTGAACTGCCGACCTTTCGATCGACAAGCTCAGCGTCTTAGACACTGCTCAGTATTTAGGGTAACCCTATTCTAAACAGGCATATTTAGAGAAAAAGGGGTAGCCTCATTGAAACCCCATTGTTTTGGAGCCAGTGCACACATGGAGATTTCCACAGATATGTTACAGAAGCAATCACAAATGGTTTATTTATTTGTATCCCATCTTTAGTGGTGATGAGGAGGATCAGCGGTTAAGAGGCTGGTCTTGTCAGCTGGAAAGCCAGCCGCCCAGGTTCAAGACCCAAGCTCCACATGACAGGGTGAGTTCCCGTCCTCCCCTCCAGCTCCTGCCCACCTAGCAATTCGGAAGAATGTGAAGGCGAGTGGGTAAATAGGTAACATTCAGTGGGAAGGTAACAAAGCTCCCTGATGTCACGCTGGCCACATGACCACGGAAATGTCTTCGGACAGCGTTAGCTCTATGGCCTTGAAACGGAGATGAGTACCGCCCCCTATAGTCAGCAATAACTAGTGGAGTAAAATCCGCAGTGACTTTTTATATTATTTTTACAAATCACTCAAGGCAGCAAATATATTCAGCCCTTGTTGGTGAGCCCACCACAAAAACGACCACACAATGAAAGACCAAGAAAAAAGCATGGGCTTTTGCTAAACCCAACGATGAACTTTCCAAATGGTATTTATTTATACAACCATTTATGTGCTCCCCAACACCAAGACGTTCGCAGCAATACATAAATGGCTGCGTAAAGAAATAAACAATAAATAAATGATGTCCCCAGGCATTTTTGCAAATACAGATTACGCTCCAAGCTAGCTCTTCAGCCTTGCTCCCTATTCATTTTCACTTCATTAAATGCGAAAGGGAAAAGATTACATTTAGGCATGAGCCTCGGTGGCGCAGTAGTTAGAGGGCAGTACTGCGGCTGCCTACAATTTGGCAGTTCAATGTCACCAGGCTCAGAGTTGACTCATCCTTCCATCCTTCCGAGGCGGGTCAAATGAGGACCCAGATTGTTGGGGGCAAGAGCGCTGACATTGTAAACCACTTAGAGAGGTCTGTAAAGCATTGTGAAGTGGTATATAAGTCTAAGTGCTATTGCTATTTTCCTTCCTTCCTTCCTTCCTTCCTTCCTTCCTTCCTTCCTTCCTTCCTTCCTTCCTTCCTTCCTTCTATTGCTCCCTCCCTCTCAGTGGTTAGAATTCAGTATTGCAGGATAATGCTGCCCACTGCCAGCAGTTCGATCCTGATCGGCTCAAGGTTGACTCAGCCTTCCCTCCTTCCAAGTTGGATAAAATGAGGACCCAGATTGTTGGGGACAAGAGGCTGACATTGTACACCGCTTAAGAGAGGGCTGTAAAAGCATTGTGAAGCGGTATATAAGTCTAAGTGCTATTGCTATTTTCCTTCCTTCCTTCCTTCCTTCCTTCCTTCCTTCCCTCTATTGTTCCCTCCCTCTCAGTGCTTAGAATTCAGTATTGCAGGATAATTCTGCCCACTGCCAGCACTTCGATCCTGATCGGCTCAAGGTTGACTCAGCCTTCCCTCCTTCTAAGGTGGGTAAAATGAGGACCCAGATTGTTGGGGGACAAGAGGCTGACTCTGTAAACCGCTTAGAGGGTGCTTTAGAGCACTGTTGAAGCGGTATATAAGTCTAGGTGCTATTGCTACTGTAAGGGCCAAGGAATACTAGTAGGCAGTTTGCCATTGCAGATGCGCCACCTCGGGATTCTTTGGTTGCACCATTAGAGGAGTGAGATCCACAGAGATTTCTGGAGCACCTCTGAGCCCTCCCCCCTTAAAGTTTACCTCCCAAAAGGGGCAGAGTCAATCAAACACATAGCCCAATCTGTGTTTTATTTCTCAGTAATGCACAAAGATTGAAAACAAAAGCTGTTGGACACACAAGGTTTTGCAGCTCTTAGAGAGGAAGCACAGGAGTGTCGTCAGATTGGACCCTCTGCCAGCTGATTCAGCTTCACTTCCACTTCCTGTCCTTTCCTCCCTAAACATCCTAGAATTGTATTTGCAGCCTTTCATTCATAACATAAAGCAGGGGTGTTTATGGCAACTTTAAGCCTGGTAGACTTCAACTCCCAGAATTCCCCAGCGAGCAAAGCTGGAGGACTTCAACTCCCAGAATTCCCCAGCCAGCAAAGCCGGAGGACTTCAACTCCCAGAATTCCCCAGTCAGCAAAGCTGGAGGACTTCAACTCCCAGAATTCCCCAGCCAGCAAAGCTGGAGGACTTCAACTCCCAGAATTCCCCAGCCAGCAAAGCTGGAGGGCTTCCACTCCCAGAATTCTGGGAGTGGAAGTCCACCAGGCTTAAAGTCGCCAAGGTTGGAGACCTCTGACATAAAGGATTTTCCCCCAGGCTTCTCAACCTGTTCTCCTTTCACCCTCAGGCCATGTCCTATGTTACACAACTTGAAGTCCAGCTGTTTGAGATGAGACCAGTTTGGAGAAAGGTTGGTGAGATCAGAACAAATCAAGAAGTTATGCCCTGTTCGCTTTCCTCATCCCCACCCCCACCCTGTGAATTCCCTTAGACACCCAATTTTTGGATATTCCATCTAGCTTTCTTTCTTTCCAGAGCATGAGGTCATTCTGTTTCAAACCATGTAATTTTCCACTTCTCATCGGTGCCACTGGCTCTTAACTCAGTGTCGCCTGTGAATTTAGTGCACTGCAAACCAACTGCTTTGTTTCTAGCGGCCAAGACGGTTACATAAGTGAAAATTAAAATGCAAAATCCAGAATCGTTTGGGCCACAGCTTCCCTGAAGTTAAGGTTTGTCTACTGCGTTTAAAGCTGTGCCTCTTGGATAAGTTTCCTCAGAGAGCTAGGGATACATACTTTCAGCGATTAATGCTGCCACTATTCATAATAATAAAAACACCCATCGGCATTGACAGAATACCCATCGGTCAATTGCAAAAGGCAGCTCTACTCGGAATAGCTTACATCCTGCTAACACCATCAAATATCAACCCCTGCCTGTCCCAGGATCTTGGGATAAATGTAGATAAAAATGCTAAATCCAATCTGATCATCTGTCTGATGGTGTGACAAACCATAAGACAGATAAACAAACAAACAAACAAAATCTGGATAGTGGACAAACCTGGACAATAGAAGAGAACGAATTGCAAATAAATGTAGAATAACTAAAAAGGCAAAAGTAAGTACCGATAGTGATAGATGCCTTGGTTCCCAAAACTCCTCATGTACCACTTGAAATGCCATCAGCATTGACAAAAATCACCATCAGTCAATTGCAAAATTCCAGCAGCTTTGCTTGGAACAGATGCCATCCCGTGACAATATCTTTAATACTGTTAAACAATAACATCTGCCTATCCCAGATCTTTGGGAAGAACTTGGTAGGTGGATAAAAATGCCAAATCCAGTCTAAACATCTGGCTGACTGTGCAACCAACCAACAATAATAATAATAACAATAACAACAACAACAACAACAACTGTGATATCTGGCGTGTTATGTTCCAAATGACGATCCCTCTGTATTCGAAAATCCCAAAAGATCTTCACCGTCTCATTTTCGATAACTTTTCCCACTTTGTGCTCTCATGACTTTTCAGATATAGGTAGGTCGTATTTTTTTTGTTAAATTAGTCCACTGGTCATTATGTAAAAAATACGACCTACCTGTATCCGAAAAGTCATGGGAGCATAAAGTGGAAAAAGTTATCAAAAATGAGACGGTGAAGATCTTGTGGGACTTTCGAATATAGACGGATCGTCACTTGGAAAACAACACGCCGGATATCACAGTTGCCGAAAACCGAAACGTACAATTAATTGACATCGCGGTACCCGGAGATGCCGGAGTCAAAGAAAAAGAACTGGAAAAAATCATGAAATATCGCAACCTGGTCATCGAAACTACACGGCTATGGATGAAACATGTAAGTGATACCCACTGTCATCAGGGCACTTGGTACCATGTCCAAGAATTTTACAAAACACGTCAAGAAACTGCAGCTTCCTGCAATAACACCAGTAGAACTGCAAAAACTGTGCTACTGGGAACATCGTATATTTTAAGAAGATACTTGGTTGATACCTAGGACGCTGGCAGCAACCCGTATCAGCCATTAACACCAGTTGGTGGTATTTGTGACACATTTTTAAATGATCAGTTAGTCAGTTTTGTATTTAATGAATAGAAGAGATAACTACTACTACTACTACTACTACTACTACTACTACTACTACTGAAGCTAGTATTCCATGAAGGCTTACTGAGTACTAGAGAGACCAAGTTAGCTTACAAGAAAGACCAAATAAGGAATAGAAAAGAGACATGGCAAGGCAAAATTATTACATTTTTAAAAAAGCAGACAAAGCAGATAACAAGACTTGGCAATGACTAAAAGCAAGAAAACTGAAGAAAGAGATGGGATAATTCTTTCTGGCTACATAAGACCAAGCCTTAAGAACAAAGGCATACAAAGCCAGAATTGAGTAAACAGCAACAGGCAGTAAATGCCGCCTTAGCAAAGCCGAAGAAACAGTGGATCACCTGTTTAGCTGCTGTAAGACGATTGCCCAGACTGACTACAAACAGCGGCACGACAAAGCAGCAACAATGGTGCATTGAAATATCTACAAAAAATACCGTTTGCCTGCAAGCAAGAATTAGCGGCACCATAAAACAGAGAAATAGAAAAGGAAGGAAAGGGGTGACACGGTGGCTCAGTGGCTAAGATGCTGAGCTTGTCGATCAAAAGGTCGGCAGTTCAGCGGTTCGAATCCCTAGTGCCGCGTAATGGAGCGAGCTCCTGTTACTTGTCCCAGCTTCTGCCAACCTAGCAGTTCGAGAGCAGGTAAAAAATGCAAGTGGAAAAATAGGGACTACCTTTGGTGGGAAGGTCACAGCGTTCTGTGAGCCTTTGATGTTGAGTCATGCCAGCCACAAGGCCACGGAGACGTCTTCAGACAGCGCTGGCTCTTCAGCTTCGAAACAGAGATGAGCACTGCCCCATAGAGTCGGGAACGAGTAGCACATATGTGCGAGCCACAAGGAACCTTTAGCTTTTACCTTAGAATTTATATAGAATTCTATAGAATCCATATTGAATTCAGGCAGACAGGCACCTGTCATATAACAATCCAAGCTTAATAATTGCCAATTAAAAAGAACAAAAAAAAAAAGGCTAAATAGTGGACATGGTAGTACATGGAGACAGCAGAAGAGAAGAGAAAGAACGAGAAAAATCACAAAATATAAAAAACCCCCAACAGGCGTAGAATGACTATGGCAAAGGAAAGTAAATATAGCATCCATAGCGACTGGAGCTTTGAGTGTAATCCCAAAACCTCTGGAGCACCACTCGAAATACCTTTGACATTGACAAAATCCCCATCAATCAGTTGCAAAAGGCAGCTTTGCTTGGAACAAATTACATCTTACCAGGGTAACTTTAGCACCATCAAACAATATCACCTCCCTCACCCGGGTGCTTGAGCCGAACTCAATAAGTGGATAAAAAATGCCAAATCCCGTCAAAATATCAGGCTGACTGTGCGATGAACCGTAATATTAACTTTTAAAAATCGGACCTGACTGAATTGTGCAGGAAACAAAACATGAATATCAAAATAACGTAATAAAAAGTTGAAAATAGAACGGTGGCAAGGAAAAGCATCACACAGTCAATTTTTATTTTTATTTTTTTTACAAAAGATGGAAGGGAAAGTGGATAAAGATAAAATCTGGCAGGGGCTTAGAAAAAAAATCTGTGCATTGACAAAAATTTTCCATCTGTCAACTCTAAAAGGCCACGTTGCTTGGATCCACACATAGACTACGCCAACACATTAAAACATCACATCACAATATCACCGCGTAGATTCTGGGGAAGAACTTGCTGTGAACGGAGGCCAACGCCAGCTAAAGAACTAGCCGTTGTGATTTCACACCGTTGTGTCCAAAAGGAGGAGAATTGTGAGCCATTATTATCAAAATCAATGGCGTTTTCCATACGTTTTGTTCGAGCCAACAACAGGCATCCTTGCTACGAGATGCTTACAACTTAAAAATTGAGAGCAATGAGGAAAGGAGAGCAGCAGATCGAAAAGAAACAAAAGGGAAGAAAAGAGCAAATGCAATTATGACCAAGCTTCATTCCACTTTGGGGAAACTGGGGGAGCCTCTTTTGGGCGTCCACAAAACTTTCTGGAGGCTTGGTACCAATGGAAAGTGGTTAAGGCATGGGCCGACTCCGTCCTTTATGGTTTTGAGGGCCAGGCACTAGAGCTGATATTCAGCAGGTTCTGACAGGTTCTGGAGAACCAGTAGCGGAAATTTTGAGTAGTTTGGAGTAGGTGCAAATACCACCTCTGACTGGCCCCAGCCCCAATCGCCCCAACCCTTCCAGGAGACCCCACGCACCCCATTTTGGCTCCCAGGAGGCCTAGCCTGCAAGACTGGGGCACCCAATTGATCTATTCACTGCCTCCCAGCTGATCGGCGTGGTGGGTCTATTGCTGCCTCCCAGCTGATCGGTTGAGTCTTCTTTTGTTGCCCTGCACAGGAGAACGGAGCTGGAAAGCAGGTTAATGGGGTGGAGAGGGAATGGGGATTTTGCAGTATCCTTCCCCCAGGAGTGGGGAGGGAATAGGGATTTTGCAGTATCTTTCCCCTGCCACGCCCACCAAGCCACGCCCACAGAACCAGTACTAAAATTTTTTGAATCCCACCATTGCTGGGCACAGATTTCTCTTGACTTAATATCTACTTTAGGAGTTACTCTATGGCCAAATTCACACAAGATATTCACCTTCAACCCAGGTTGACAAGACACATGGCCAGGTTAAAGCTAAACAAATAAACCATGTTTTGGTTTGAAACTCGGTGGCTTTCACGTTAACAGATTCAGACAACCGTCGAGTCCCCTCAAACTAGCAAAATCCATTTTAGCCTAATCGAATCCACTGTGTGAATTGATCTCATATGTCTCAGTCAATTACTCACTCCAGGGAATACTGGAACAGGGGAAAAGAATGTCCTGAGGAAATTGTTTTTTTGTGAAGCTTTCCACCCTTTGGAGCTCATACAAAGATTTCAACCCCAACTAAACCTTTGCATGTGGCGTGATTGACTGCTGAAAAGTCAAAAGAAAAATCAGTACAGCTGAGATTTAGTTGGGTTTAACCAAGTTGGAAATGTTGACTTTCCCCTCCTCCCCCCTGAAAAAGCAAGGGGGAGAATCTTGAATACCTGGCACCTGTTCTATCCAAAAATGTCATTTTATTATAGCCCTAGCGATGGTAGTAGCCCTGAGCCACTGGCGAGACGAAAACAATCACAACTCTCGGACACAGTACTAAAATCTGAATTATTGAGTCTGGTTTTCCCAAGCCACTGGCTTTTCAAAATTAGCGTTTTCCTTTTCCAGCTGCTCCTCCTTCCACAGCCTCCTGTCCCTCTTCTGTGCATGTAATTAACAGCGACTCCCAATTTAATTAACAGCTTCTAGGGAGCCTCAGTTAAGTCTGCATCTAAAGTGCCATCAGACCACAGCTCTGGCCTGCTCTCCATTTATCTTCTCCCTCCCTTGTCGAAGGTTTCCTTTGAAAAGGAAACAGGTCAAGCTAACATCACACATGCCCAAGCTGGGTCAGGTGTGGGGCTCTACTGCTGATGACACTGAAGAGAAGCCATTCCAGAATGAAGGCTACGGTGGGTGAGTTGGGCTTGCCCGTCAATGAGGGACCCTTCCCTCGATGTGAGAATAGGACGAGCAGGAGAAGTATCTGGAGCTCAAAGTTCTTTTTTCCACCTCCCCAAGTTTTTTATCTTTTTATTTAAAAAAAAATCAAATCAATAACATGAACAGTGTGACATCTGGATGTCGCATATTCAAATACAAATATCAAGTATCCTGTTTTCCTGAAAATGAGACATCCCGATTCGGGCTTTTGAAAGCATGCACTAAAATAAGCCTCTCCTGAAAATAAGCCTCTCCTGAAAATAAGCCCTCCCTGAAAATAAGCCTACCTCAAAAATAAGCCTACCTCAAAAATAAGCCCTCCCTGAAAATAAGCCTCTCCTGAAAATAAGCCCTCCCTGAAAATAAGTTTTCCCTGAAAATAAGCCTCTCCCGAAAATATTTAAAGGCAGAGCTGGAAATCAGGTAAGACGGCAAGAGGAGCCCCCTCTTGCTTCATGCACCCCAAAATAATAAGAACTCCCTGAAAATAAGGCCAAGCGCTTATTTCGGGGTTCAGAAAAACATAAGATAGGGTCTTATTTTGGGGGAAACACGGTAATAAAATTGATCATAATTATTACGTTCAGTCAAGTTATATATTTCTAATAATAATACATATTTACATTAAGCTATAGTCCCATCATTATTCCATTATTCCATATTATATTACTTTTATTATTATCCAGTGTATACACTAATATTCCCCCCCTTCTCTTACTTCTATCACTTATTCTATAGCTTTTGATCAGGTCACACTTTATTAAAAAAAACTGTTTCTGTCTATCCTATCTAAGTTCTAGTCATGTAAAAAAAAACATAGGTAGATTGAAAACCCAGCAGGATCTCCCAGTGTTTGAGATTCAGGAGAGACTTGAGAAGGTGCAACTTGCAGATCACTTTCTTTCCTTCCTGTTCTGTCCTCTGTTTGCTGTCCTCTTCTCACCCAACCATAGCAGATTCTAGCCAACATGGGAGAGCTGCACCCTTGAGGGACATCACCACCATCTCTGATGTACAGAAATCAGAGATGCTAAGCATGGGTCAAATTCTAAGGAAGAAACTTCAGATTTTGGCTTAAAATAGAAATAGCAATAGCACTTAAGACTTACATGCCACTTCACAGTGTTTTACAGCCCTCTCTAAGAGATTTACAGAGTCAGCTTCTTGTCCCCAACAATCTGGGTCCTCGTTTTACCCACCTCGGAAGGAGGGAAGGCTGAGTCAACCTTGGGCCAGTCGGGATCGAACTTCTGGCGGTCGGCCAACTTAGCCTGCAATACTGCATTCTAACCACTCACCAACACTCATTCCTTCCTTCCTTCCTTCCTTCCTTCCTTCCTTCCTTCCTTCCTTCCTTCCTTCCTTCGCAATAGCACTTGAACTTATATATCGCTTCACAGTCTTTTACAGCTCTCTCTAAGCAGTTTACAGAGTCAGCCTCTTGCCTCCAACAATCTAAGTCCTTATTTTACTAACCTCGGAAGGATGGAAGGCTGAGTCAACCATCGAACTCCTGGCAGCGGGCAGAGTCAGCTTGCAATACTCCATTCTAACCACTGAGGCACCATGGCTCATTGGGACCTTGGCTTCTGCTCTTAGAAAGCGCTCATAAAAAGGAGTGAAAGACCACTCAGTCCTAAGCCCGTGTAGAAAAACTCCATTTTGTCAAAGGACTGCCTCCTCAGCTGGTGTGGGGTAGAATAAAATCCCTCAGTTTGCTTAAGGAGGTGAGAAGACTGGAGACCCTCCTGAGATCTGCTGCAGGAGGTTGTGGCTGCCAAAAACGGTGCTCGGGAGCCCGTTTTCGCTGGCAGAGCACTTGGCCCACCACAAGCGCCCCCAACCCGAGTGACGTTGAGCTGGCCACGCCCACCCTGGCCACGTCCACCCCAGCCCCAGCCCCTTTGAGGTCAAACACAACCCTGATGCAAACCCTTAATGAAATCGAGTTTGACACCCCTGGTTATAGGGGTTATAGAAATTCAGTGTTCCTCTGACAACAGGGTTGGAACCAAGCAGCAAACGGCATGACTTACACTCATTTCGTGCTGGAACACACCTGTTAATGTAAATTATGAGCTTGGCAGAGTATGTTTCTGGCTTTCTGTTCTCAAAAGCTGACAACTAGCCAGGAGGATAACATTCTGGTTGAACAGGTACACAGGCTGGGTATAGAAACACCAGGCACGTCCTCATCGTAGCTTCCCTCTCCTCCTCCTCCTCTTCCTCTCTTGTGCCAAGAAGGTGGCAGAATCATGCATCTTACAAAGAGACTGGAAAATGGCCCAGCACCATCCGCTGAGTCCAACCTTTCTGTTATACGGTTCTTTTCCTCCTTCTCGGTAAATAAATAAGGATCTCTAGGAGGTTACTACCTGCGGCTCAATGATCTGGAGCTACCCTGTAATCTTCTCGTGGCACCTGGCAACCTCCGTGCCCCAATCTGATTTCTTAAACTTCATTACTTCAAAAGCATTGGCAGGGCCTGCAGGCGTTCTGCAAAGCTAATTCCACCCCGAAGAATCATCATCATCATCTTTAGTTTCCAGGCATGCTTCTGGATCATGTCTGAAACGAAGGTATTATTTAAAAAAAGAAGACCGACGAGATTTAGCTGTTGACAAAAGGGTTTGCTTATAAGGATGCTCATCCAGCTAGGACAAAACAAAAGACAAAAATAAGATGGGATGGGAAAAGGTATTGGGCACTCCACCATTTTGTTTTTGTAGTAGAAATGTTTTGTGACTGTATACGTCCATCATCACTTTGAACTCTGCTGCTGGAGAAGGTTCCTGCGAGTCCCTTGGACTGCAAGGTGATCCTAGAGGAGATCAACCCTGACTGCTCTTTAGGAGGCCAGATCCTGAAGAGGAAACTCAAATACTTTGGCCACCTAATGAGAAGGGAGGATTCCCTGGAGAAGAGCCTAATGCTGGGAACGATGGAGGGCAAAAGAAGGGGACGGCAGAGAACGAGGTGGCTGGATGGAGTCATTGAAGCAGTCGGCGTGAGCTTAAATGGACTCTGGGGGATGGTAGAGGACAGGAAGGCCTGGTTGTCCATGGGGGTCGTGATGGGTCAGACACGATTTCACAACTAACAACAAATAACAATGTCCATCATGGCATCTGTAACATGTTTTTGGAACGTAAAACAGAGAATCGTGGCTGATCCTGACGAGGAGGCTGGTGTGGTGTTGCGCCAGCAGCCTGCGCTCGCGTCGGACACCAAGGAGGCTGAAGAGGTGCCAGAGGCAGAGACTCAGCCTGGGCCTTCAGAACCTCCAGAGGCTCCTTCAAGTGGAGAGAGCGAAGTGGAGGAGCCTCTCCTCAATGCTCGAGTACGCAGGGCTGCCAAAAGGCAGAAGTGGCTACTCAGGAGGAGGAGGAGGAGGTCTCGAGAGTAAGATTTGAGGATAATTGGCCACTCCCTTAGCCTATTTAAATCACACACAGTTAGTAATTTCTTGCTGGAAACAACGTGTAATTATTAAAGAGCATTTTGGAGAGTGAGTGTCTTATCATATCTTGTTTTCTGGGCTGGTTGCCAAACTTTTCTGGACTTTGTTTATTCTTGGTACCTTATAACTTTGATAAGGACCGTTGATGTGTGTCCCAATCCTTGGGAATCCAGAGCTGGGGCAGAACACAGGAGATCTTATACCATCCTGACCATTAAATGGCTGCCCAATATTTTCTCAAAAACATCCAGCAACGGAAAACCCCCAACTCTGGAAAGGAAGCTGGTTCCATTGATTAATTGTTCTCACTGGTAGAAAATTTCTCCTTCATTCCAGGTTGGATCTTACTTTCATAAGCTTCCATTTATTACTTCTTGTCTTGCCTTCAGGTGCTTTGGAGAATAACTCCCTCATCTCTATGACACACCCTCAAGTATCAAAAGACTACTGTCATTTCACCCCTAATCCTTCTCTTCAGCAAGATAGGCGTACCTAGTTCTCTCAACTGTTCATCATATATGATTTTTGCCTCCAGACTCTTTAATCTAACAAATTAACAAACTTGGAAGGGACTTTGTAGGTCATCTAGTCTAACCCCCACAAACAGGAGACCCTACACCATTTCTGACATATGGCAGTCCAGTCTCTTCTTGAAAGCCTCCAGTGATGGAGCTCCCACAACTTCTGAAGGCAACTTCTGTTCCACGGGTTGATTGTTCTCAGTCAGGAAATTCCTCCTTATTTCCAGGTTGAATCTCTTCTTGATCAGTTTCCATCCATTATTCCTTGTCTGGCCTTCAGGTGCTTTGGAAAATAGCTTTACCCTCTTCCTCCTCTCTGTGGCAGCCCCTCAAATATTGGAAGATGCTCTCCTGTCTCCCCTGGTCCTTCTCTTCACTAGATTAGCCATGCGCAGTTCCTGCAACTGTTCATCGTATGTTTTAGCCTCCAGTCCCCTCATCATCTTGATTGCTCTTCTCTGCACTTTTTCTAGAGTCCCCATTTTTTTTTGTTATGTCACGATAACCAGAACTGAATGTATTATTCCAAGTGTGACCTCAATGGTGCAGTATAAAGCATTACTATCACTTCTAGTGATCTTGGATACTCTGTGGATGCAACCTAGGATTGCATTGGCTTTTTTGGCAGCTGAACTCTGAAGAGATTAGAGAAAACGCCCGGCCAAGGAAACTATGGCCAACGGATCAATTAAGGCGCCACCCAAGCCTAGATGTAATGATTAGAAGGACAAATTTCCAAGTAAAAAAATGGAAAGCTTGATAGTTAAGATCTTTCTTAACTATCAAGCTTTCCATTTTTTACTTGGAAATTTGTCCTTCTAATCCTTACATCTAGGCTTGGGTGGAGCCTTAATTGAGGACTATCTCAAGTCCTCAACCCTTGAGAGACGCTAAGAGATGATCACATGACCACGGGGATGGAGCAACAGTCGTTAACGGACTAATGACCATGTGAAAAATGGTCATTAGTCACCTTTTAAGCCTGTCATAACTTTGAACGGTCATTAAATGAGCTGTTGTAAGTCGAGGTCTACCTGTACCGACATCCTAGCTTCTTTACAAGAGAACTTGCACAGGTACAGTATAGGTGGTACCTGGCTCAATAGCAGTAACCGTGAGAGGGATCTTGGAGTCCTAGTGGATAATCGCTTAAATAGGAGCCAGCCGTGTGCAGCAGCTGCCAAAAAAGCCAACACAGTTCTAGGCTGCATCAACAGAGGGATAGAATCAAGATCATGTGAAGAGTTAATACCACTTTATAAGGACACACTTGGAATATTGCATTCAGTTTTGGTCGCCACGATGTAAAAAAAGGTGTGGAGACTCTAGAAAGAGTGCAGAGAAGAGCAACAAAAAGGATTAGGGGACTGGAGGCTAAAACATGTGAAGAACGGTTGCAGGAACTGGGTATGTCTAGTTAAATGAAAAGAAGGACTAGGGGAGACATGATAGCAGTCTTCCAATATCTCAGGGGTTACCACAAAGAAGAGGGAATCAAGCTATTCTCCAAAGCACTTGAGGGCAGGACAAGAAGCAACGGGTGGAAACTAATCAAGGAGAGAAGCAACCTAGAACTTAAAGAGAAATTTCCTAATAAGTCAGAACAATTATTCAGTGGAACAACTTGCCTCCAGAAGTTGTGAATGCTCCAACACTGGAAGTTTTTAAAAAGAGATTGGATAACCATTTGTCTGAAGTGGTGTAGGGTTTCCTGCCTAAGCAGGGGGTTGGACTAGAAGACCTCCAAGGTCCCTTCTTCCAACTCTGTTATCCTACCCTACCCAGCCCTATTCTATTCATGCGAACTGAGCTGAGGTCGCTAGGGGTTCAGTGGCAGTGCTTGAACTGCCTACCTGATATTCTTCTTTCCTTTACCCAAACCCTGAAGTGATTCTCCACTTCCTTTTCTTGTTTTAATATGGCTGTAAACCGCCCTGAGTCCCCTCGGGGAGAAGGGCAGTATATAAATGCAATAAAACTAAAACTAAACTAAACTTGTGCTATTTGTGCCTCTCATTCATGTCTTGGTCTCCTCTTTAAAAATGCTGAGCATACTTAAAAGAAAACTTCCAAGGGTAATATAATGCACCACCACCAGCGCTGGGGTTGATCATATGACACTAATACCAGCAATTCCAGTTCTATCTTCTCTGAAAAACTGATGCAAGCTAGGAAGGAGGGAGAAATTAAGGTCAGGGAGCCACAGGGGAAAAATTAAACTGTTAACCCAAAGCAGTAAAATTGCTTGTCTTGCTGTTCTTATTGATGGGTGGAGCTTCCTACCAAGCCTCCGTTCCATTCCAACTTCAAAAGCGTGAATGGGACGCTTCCAAAGCTTGGATATCGTGCTGATGTAAGGTCTAATAAAAACCCAGGCATGTGCCTTTAAAGAAGAGGGGGAAAAAAAATGCAGAATTCTATTCCTATCACACCTTCAGTGTTATCACTACCGCAACTTTAAAGACGGGCCTTCATTTCTTGAGAGTGAAAACTGAGGTGGTTCTGAAATGAAAGCTCGGACGAAGGCTCTGTGTCGGAGGCAGAGAAGGGAGTTAGACAGCAGCGAGGCAGAGGAACAGCTGGAGCCTGTTCCCAGTGCGTGCATGTGCAGAGCTGTCAGAAGACAAGAACAACTCAGAAAGCCGGCTCAATTTGGGAGTAAAGCCACACCTTGGAGGTGATTGGCCCCTCCCATAGGAAACAAAAGAGGAGCGAACGAGGAGGGGGCTTTTGCAGGCAACAATTAGCTCATTCTGTCGTTTCAAGAGTGGAAACTTCTGTTTGTGACTCTAAGAGACTCTGTGCCAAGTTTGGCCTTACACTGCGTTTGGAAACTAGTTATCTGGCAGCTTTCCAAGCGAGATAAGGTTTGTGTTGATAAATATTCCTCTGAAAGACTGTTTGCCAGGCCTTGCTGACTGTGAATGGAAGGAATTCAGTCGTGTAAATAAAAGGGGTTTTTCCAGGACCAAGACTCTGCTTCATGCTTTTTAAGGAAGCTTTGGTCATAACAAGTGCAAATCTGTAATTTAAAATAGCAAAGGAATGGAGAGAGTTCACTACAAAAGAAGCCTTGGTGGCGCAGCAGACTAAAGTGCTGTTAAGTAGCATTTAAGTAGCACTTGGCGCCAGCTGCCTGCAATTACTGTGAGTTCGAATCTCACCAAGCTCAAGGTTGACTCAGCCTTCCATCCTTCCGAGGTAGGTAAAATGAGGACCCGGATTGTGGAGACAATAAGCTGACTTTGTATAAAAAAGAACATCGTTTAGGGTGTATATACCTACTAAGCAGGTATATACAAAAGTATGATGGCTATTGCTTAATGCATTGTAAGCCGCCCTGAGTCTTCGGAGAAGGGTGGCATATAAATCGAACCAATAAATAAATAAATAAATAAAATCTCACAATGTTTTCTTGTTGATAAGTATTAATTTTAGGAACTGGATTATCCACCTTAAAGCCAACAGGCTTTCCCATCAGATTCATGGAAACGTTTACAGGAGTCCCAATAATAAGATGCCATCAGAGCATGTCCTACCTACTACCCATCCATTCACATGTCTGCCAACAGCATGATGCGTTCAACACTGGTAGTCCTGTGTAAGGATGATGCTCGCTTAGATGTTTTGTCCAAACGTGAGATGAAGGGAATGAAAATGAGAACCGTCCAAACAAAACTAAATGTAGGAGATGACTAGGCTGAGCCTGAGGGAGGGGTCAAACGCATTGTCAGCCTCGAGTCCCTTCGCGCCCACAAGAGATCTCAGAGCCCAGCCCACTTTGAATTCCGTTGATTCTTTATCTACCGCCAATCTGCTTTGACTGTTAGTAGTTCAGATTCTTGTAGAGAGTGTTAGCATACAACAAACGTATCTCCATTCAGATCGCCTGGACTCCTGATTTCCTGAACTTGACACTAAGGATGGAAGTGAAGAATGCACAGCACTCTAGAGGACATTTTAAGGAGGAAACACCTGCAGACATCACAGTTGGCATGTCTGTTTTTATCCATGCCGTACACAATTCAGCAAAAGGATGCTCTCTCTTTTAGCTATGCAATTTGGGATGAAGACCCTCGGAATGGTGTGGGAGCAGGAGTGGATTTCCAGAGGAAAATAATTGCAGACTACAGGAACCATTTGCACCACTCAAGTGACTCTGAGGACACAGATAATCCTCTAAGCGCTTCAAGGACCCTCTAAAAGGATGCGAATGACCAGCTGTCTGCAAGGAATATCAATCCTTCCAGAGCTGAGGAATTTCCCCAGAGTTGAAGAAGCTTCTCGGATGAGAAGCAAAACGTCTTCAAAAGAATAAAAAATATAGTAAGTCCAGTTGCCTCCTGAAAAAAAGCATCTGTGGGACAATCACAATCTGGATGACTGAGAATCTCTACAAACTTTGAGTCTCTGGGAAAAGACACACTACTCACCATGGTAGGGCACTGTTTTCCTGGGCACCAAGTTCCACCAGTTGCTGATCGCAGAGGCCTCCGTGCCAAGAACCAGCGATGTTAAGAGAAACACGCTCAGGGCCACTGGAGAAATCATTCTGCTGGGGAAGGAAGATTCCCACCGTAGTCCGAGAAGAACCATCCACGCCAAACAGCTCCTGCTACGGCTGCTGTTACAATTCCTTTCTTCCTCGGTGAGTTGGCCTGGCAAGGGGGAAGAGGCAAGGGGTTAGTTGGCTAAGGTTACAGTGACATCAACCACATGTGCCCAGCGTCCCGGTGGGACCGACCAGGAAGGAAGGTGAAAAGGAAGGGGGGGGCACGCGGGAACAAAGGAAGCCCCGAGGGAGTTTCCATTTCGGGTACCAGTTTTCTACTCGGAAGCTCAATAGGGCCCTGGTGATTCAGCCAATGAGCAACAGGAAGTGGAAATGTGAGAATCTCTGTTTTCCCACCCACCCCCCTCCTCTCCAGCCCCACCACTCCTTGCTAGCCCACACACTCCGGTTTCCCATTATTTCACAATGTGCGCTTCCTGTATATCTCTATTAAAGTAATCTCTGTACGTTTCCCAGAAAGAGGCTGGCCTGGATAATATAAATTTGGTATAAAATGGGTTTGTCGTGAATACGACTGCTTGAGGGCTCCTGGGTTGGAGCTGAAAGGCGAAAGGGAAGCAGTATGCTCCCTCCCATATTGGAGTAGACCAGGTGCTTGGATAGAAAAACACTTCATCTCTCCCCTGGCTCAAGCTGATGAAGGGAGGAGAACTTGTGGCTCAGAGGTTAATACAACTGCCTAATATGCAGGCAGCCCACGTTCGAATCCGAGTAAGGGTATGGCTAACTGATGAGAACTAATAAGCTTGAAATAGATCTATACCAGTCCCCCTTTATTTCTTTATCAGCAAATATAAATTCGGTATAAAATGGTTTGTTGTAAATGTGTCTGCTTAAGGACTCCTGGATTGGAGGTGAAAGGCGAAAGAAAAGCAGTATGGTCCCTCCCATATTGGGGGGCTTCGACAGAAAAACACTTCATCCACCATAGAGACCAAAGTGAAAGACAAATAACATATATACAACTTACACAGTGCTAGTCTTATACAATTATTTTTGACCAACGTATTCATTCTAATACATATATATCTCATTTCAGGTCTACTTAGACTAATTTTTCCATGTTCCGACTCCCACCTCATGTTTCCAGCCATTGATAAAATCTATTCCATGTGTCGTGATATTCTGTCTCTCCTTTGTTTTTTATTCTTTTTTTAAAAAATAGTTTTTATTAAGCTTTTTGCTTTTAAAACAGGAAAAAAAAGAACAAGGACAAAAACAGAGTGAAAAACATGACAAACATAACAATACATTATTATACATGTTTGTTACGTTTATTTTTTAATTCTAAGATTAGTCTACCCGTTTCTGGGCTTGTTAATATCTTCCTTCAGAAAAGGAGATAACAAACTTGCAACAAGGAGAATTTCCTCCCCAGGTTTTATGAGACCGGAAATGAGGACTTCAACGGTGGGCAATTCTGAGGGCAGAAGCCTCCCACTCCCCAATCTGTTGCAGTCTATTGTCTCTTAAATTTACAACCAGGTGTAAAAGGCAGCCAAATGAAGCTTTCCGGTCTCCCAAATTTAACATTGTACAGCGATCCTGTGAGGTAGGCTGAAGAAGAAGACAGTTGCTCTGTCTGGACTAGGGGCGACATGATAGCAGTCTTCCAGTATCTCAGGGGCTGCTCCAAAGAAGAGGGAGTCAAGCTCTTCTCCAAAGCACCTGAGGGCAGGACAAGAAGCAACGAATGGAAACTAATCCAGGAGAGAAGCAGCTTAGAACTAAGGAGAAATTTCCTGACAGTGAGAACAATTAAGCAGTGGAACAACTGGCCTCCAGAAGTTGTGAATGCTCCAACAAGGGAAGTTTTAAAGAAGATGTTGGATAACCATTTGTCTGAAGTAGGGTTTCCTGCCTGGGCAGGGGGTTGGACTAGAAGACCTCCAAGGTCCCTTCCAACTCTCTTATTCTATTCTATTCTATTCTATTCTATTCTATTCTATTCTATTCTATTCTATTCTATTCTATTCTATTCTTCCAGTCTTCAGTT
Organism: Coluber constrictor foxii; assembly: GCA_038048745.1. NCBI lineage: Eukaryota > Metazoa > Chordata > Lepidosauria > Squamata > Colubridae > Coluber > Coluber constrictor. Next base: position 37,218,529 of record CM075967.1, read on the forward strand.
CTATTATTCTATTACTCTTCCATTCCATTCTATTCCATGTTCTGTTCTGTTCTGTTCTGTTCTGTTCTGTTCTGTTCTGTTCTGTTCTGTTCTGTTCTGTTCTGTTCTGTTCTGTTCTGTTCTGTTCTACTCTACTCTACTCTACTCTACTCTACTCTACTCTACTCCTCATCCCAGGTCTTCAAATAAGCTTCAACGCCTGAATACGGACTGGGTCTCTCCTGTTGTAGCCTCAAATATTAGTCACTTCTTCCCATGGACTCCAGACCCATCATTCCCATCCAGCTATATCTCACCTAAACCAAAGCCATTTAGAGGGCACCAAGCTGACGTTGGCTGGAATGAAATGGAAGCAGAGGATTTTGTCTCAGCTCATAATATAGAACAGACCATAGGAGAATAGAGGGGTGGAAGGGACCCTTGGAGGTCTTCTAGTCCAGCCCCTTGCTTGAGCAGGAGATTCTATGCCATTCTGGAAAAATGGCTGCCCAATCTCTTCTTGAAAACCTCCAGGGATGGAGAAGCCACAACTTCTGAAGGCAGGCTGTTCCACTGACCAATTTTTCTCACCGTCAGGAAATTTCTCTTTAATTCTAGGCCGGCTGTCTCTCCCATACATTATTTCTTCTTTCCTCAGGTGCTTTGGAGACTAAGTCGGCTCCCTCTTTTCTGCGACAACCCCTCCAATATTGGAAGGCAGCTATCATGTCACCTCTTCTTCTTCATGAAGGAGAGAAGAACCGAGCAAAGAAGCAACCTAGAATTAAGGAGAAACTTCTTGACAGTGAGGACGATTAACCAGTGGAACAGATCGCCACCAGAAGTTGTGGGTGCTCCCATCACTGGAGTTTTTAAAGAAGAGACTGGACAGTCACTTGTCTGAAATGTTGGAGGGTCTCCTGCTTGAGCAAGAGGTTGGGCTAGAATAATAATAATAATAATAATAATAATAATAATAATAATAATAATAATAATAACAACAACAACAACAACAACAATAACAACAACAACAACAACAACAACAACAACAACAACAACAACAACAACAACAACAACAACAACAACCAGCCTCAAAGACTGTGAATCTCACTACAGATTAACCAATAATAATAATTTTATTTCTATACCTCCCCTCTCCCGAAGGATTCGGGGCGGTGCACAGCCTAATTAAAAGCACAAGACAAACAACAATTTAAAAATTAAAAATATTAAATAACTTGGCTCAATATAAAACCCCAAATTTAAAAATCCCAGATTAAAACAAATTTAAAAATCTTCACATCGATAGCTCGGCCTGGCGGAAGATCTCCAAAATCCCTCCCAGCTCTATTCCGATCGATTAAACCAGACATACCTCAACCATTCATCGCAGGGTTTAACCTCCAGACACCTTATCATCCAACCAGGGTTAGAAATAAGTTCATTTCTCCTGGTTTATTTCAACCATCCAAAACTCACTGGTGAACTGATGCCTACTGAGTCATTAGGCCAGGGGTCTGCAACCTTAAACACTCAAAAGAGTCATTTGGATCCGTTTCCCACAGAAAAGAAAACACCGGGAGCCACAAAACTCTTCCCGTGCCTGACTATTTCTTGAGCGGCCGCAAAACTAGCATATGTAGTTGAGTTAAACGTTCTGTTTTCTTCTGAAACTTTTCTTGGATTTATCCATGGTTGTCCTATTGGGGGTTGAAAAACTCAACAAATTGTGTGCTAGCAGCTGTCATACATTGACGCTTGTGACACATATTTTGAGTGACAGGGAGCTATAGCAGATGGGTGAAAGAGCCACATGCGGCTCCAGAGCCACAGGTTGCCGATCCCTGCATTAGGCTGAAGTCAAGCTATCTTTTCTTACGAAGAGTTGAAAGTCAACAGCCAGCAAAACAGATTGGTGAGACAGACTGCTCCATTCTCTTTCCCCAAAATGTTGGTTCTTCCCCCCACCCCACCAAAAAAAGTGACCCCCAAAGCAGTGTCAGTTCCCACAACAGTTGTTACGCACACTCTTTGAACTTCTTTCAAGAGAGGGACTATCTCATGCAACTCTTTTCCTAAAGACTTCTTAAGTCAAGCAACAACAACAACAACTAGTATCTTCCAGCAATCAATGCTTTGTGACGGAGTACCGAAAACTGCCTAATCTCAGCATCAATAACTCAGCTTCTCCGAAACCGATGTTCTCCAAAACGCCTGGATATATAACGCTCACGGATTCTCAGATTTCTCTTCCAAAAAGCTTTGAGCATCATTAAGATTGTAAAAAGATAGACCGGCCGGTATGAGTGTAATAAATTTATCTGCCTGTGGATATCTGCACAGGAATTGTAAAAGCCAGCTCTACAGTCTCCTAACCAGATTTTAGTCATTCGGGAGAAGTATCAAGCCCGCTAGATATGGAGTCATTGATATGCATACATGCGCGGCTTTTAAAATATGGCTCGTACGATGCTCAGGAATAAGTAAGTGGCTGGGGAGGGGAGGTTTCTTATGAGAAGAGGGTGCATGAAACAGGAGAAAAAATGGTTTATTTCAGATTCAAAACAACTAGTTCTAAATTGGAGGCCCTGCCCAACTCTTTCGGTTCAGCACAAATATCGATAGTCCTTGATTTACAACTACAATTGAGCCCAAAATGTCTGTGGCTAAGCAAGACAGTTCTTAAATGGGTTTTGCCCCATTTCTTGCCACGGTTGTTAAGCGAGTTGCTGCAGCTGTTAAATTAGTAGCATGGTCGTAAAGCAAATCTGGCTTTCCCCGCCCCCCATGGACTTTGCTGGTCGGAAGGTCGCAAAAAGGGGATCATGTGACCGCAGGACCCTGCGACCGTCATAAATAAGAGACCGTTGCTAAGTCGTTGAATTTTGATCGGAGGGCCACAGCTGCAACGGTCGTTAAGTGTGAAAAACGGTCGTAAGTCACTTTTTTTCCAGTGTCGTCGTAACTTTGGTCACTGAATGAAATGCTTGTAAGGCGAGGAATACCTGTAAATTGATTTCAGAATTAACTGGCCAAGTAACCCCCTCCTCCCCATTTACCCAGGCCGGTCCCTCACTCTCAGACCAACCCACCCCACAAGGTTGTTGTTATGGGGAAAATAGCAGGGAAAAGGAGTAAGCCTTATGTATGTTTGCCACCTTGAGTTACTTATAAAAAAATAAATAAAGGCAGGCTAAACATAACTAAAGGGGCATGGTGGCTCAGTGGCTAAGACACTGAGCTTGTCAATCTAAAGGTCGGCAGTTCAGCGGTTCGAATCCCGAGCTCCACGTAACGGGGTGAGCTCCCGTGACTTGTCCCAGCTTCTGCCAACCTAGCAGTTCAAAAGCAGGTAAAAAATACAAGTGGAAAAACAGGGACCATCTTTGGTGGGAAGGGAACAGCGTTCCATGGGCCTTTGGCGTTGAATCATGCCAGCCACATGACCACGGAGACGTCTTCGGACAGCACTGGCTCTTCGGCTTTGACATAGAGATGAGCACCACCCCGTAGAGTCGGGAACGACTAGTACATATGTGCATGGGGAACCTTTACTTTTTACCTTTATACATAAGTAACTAACTAACCCCCCTTGCCTTAACTGGCCCCACAATATCCTTGCCTTTTTTCCCTGTCCTGCCTCCCACCATTTCTGGCTGGGGCAAAACTCTAGAAAAAGTGCAGAGAAGAGCAATGAAGATGATGAGGGGATTGGAGGCTAAAACATATGATGAACGGTTGCAGGAACTGGGCATGGCTGGTCTAGTGAAGAGAAGGACCAGGGGAGACATGAGAGCAGTCTTCCAATATTTGAGGAGTTGCCACAGAGAGGAGGGGGTCAAGCTATTTTCCAAAGGCCAGACAAGGAACAATGGATGGAAGCTGATCAAGGAGAGATTCAACCTGGAAATAAGGAGGAATTTCCTGACAGTGAGAACAATCAACTGATAGAACAGAAGTTGCCTTCGGAAGTTGTGGGAGCTTCATTCCTGGAAGCTTTCCAGAAGAGGCTGGACTGCCATCCGTCATAAATGGTGTAGGGTCTCCTGCTTCGGTAGGGGGTTGGACTAGATGACCTACAAGGCCCCATCCAACTCTGTTAATCTGTTTCACTCCCTGCACAGCCTCAGACACACACATACCCAACCCTGCCTGTCTCGTCTCGTGTCAGAAATGCAGGGACGAGAAAAAGGGGAAATTATTAATTTAACGTTTCTAAATGTTTTCAAAAGCTTCAATCGCCGTAGCCGTTGTTCCACCGTGCCTGCGAAAAACCACTTCTGCGCGAGGAGTCTTTTAACCCTTCTCAACTTTCCTTTCCTTCCGAGACTTTTTCACAAGGCTGCTTAAACCTTTAAAAAAAAAAACATTTTGACTTAAAAATAAGTCCCATCAAAAACTGGTGAGTTAGTCCAGGCATCTCCGAAAGGCCCCGATTGGTCCTTTTTTTTAAAAATAAAAATAAAAATACTTGGACCGGGGAAATGTTTCTGGAACCTTGCCCCTTTTTTGAGATATTCAAAAGTTCAACTTTCTGACGTGGCACAGCCCCGATCCGGTCTCTCGAGGCTGCCGGATGCCAGTTGGATTCTGTAGCAGCTAGCAATGCCTCTCTCCAACTGGCAGAAAAAGCAAGCAGATTATTATTATTATTTTGCACAGGATATACCTACTCCAGCTAGCCTGATGTTTTTTTCTTCTTCTCTTCCCCACCCCCAGAATTGCCTTCTGTCAGAAAATGCAGGAAATTTACTTGTTTTCCTACAGGCCACCACCTGATAGACTCCTTAAAGTTGAATTGACTTGGTGTCATTTTTCAAGATATATTATTTACCCAGCTGATTGTTTGAAGCCCAGCAACTGACGTTGATGGGAGGGCAAATGGCCCAGGAAGGAATGTGCAAAAACAGCAAATGGAAGAGGAGGAGGAGGAGAGAAAGCTCTCCTACCCAATCTCAGCTTTGGAATATTTTTTGCAAAGGAAGGGCAAAAATGTCGAACGGCTGAGCAGCTGGTCAACCCTTCCCAGTCTGTTTTTTTTCCCCTTCTTATATCCTCCGTGCAAAATTCTTCACTTACGGGAAGGTAGGCTTGGACAGATTTGCAGAACCAAATTTATATAAACCAACGATGTTCATGTTTCCGAAGTTACTTCTTTTATTTCTTTTATGTTATTTTATTTTATTGAAAAGATAGTGCCATGTCAGGATTAACAATGCAAATAAGGCAGAGCCAGAGAGAAATCAATGGTAAATCTACCTAACATACAAGCTAATAACTATAACTGTACTATGTTAAAAATAATTACAGTAATACAACTAAAAAAAAGAGAGAGAAAATAAAAGAAAACTTCAACTAAATTTCTACTTACATTAGCTTATTTACAAATTTTTCCATATTATATCCATTGTTTTATCCATTGTCTTTGTCGTCCGCACTAACAACTATTGACATTCATAAACTTCCCTCTCATTTCTACTTCTCGTCTCTATCCATTCATAAAATTTATCCCATGCCCTTATAATCTTTCGAGTCTTCTTTATCTTTAATTTTAAGTACTTAAGTTACTTCTGATAGACTGCCACTAAGCGTGGAAGTTCTATCCTAGCTAAAGAGCTGCGGATGGAGTAATCCGCCCCACAGGATCCTCCTAACCTTCAAAATCCTACGCAGTTAGACCTGGGAGGAAAACCATTTGCAACAGAACAAATTATTATTCTCTCTTTCTTAATCCCCGGCCAAATTAGATTTCCCAATCCGTGACAGTTTGAAAATAAATCAGTTGCAAAGATATGTTTTTGGTATCGTCAAAAGGCAAGGGAACCAAAAAAGCAGGGCCGAAAAAGGAAGGGAAGGAGGCAGTGGTGAAATCCAATTTTTTTTTACTATGTTCTGTGGCTTGGTGGGCGTGGCTTGGTGGGTGTGGCAGGGGAAGGATACTGCAAAATCCCCATTCCCTCTCCACTCCTGGGGAGAGGATATTGCAAAATCTCCATTCCCACCCCACTCTGAGACCAGCCAGAGGTGATATTTGCCAATTCTCCGAACTACTCAAGATTTCCGCTACCGGTTCTCCGAACTGCTTAATATTTCCGCTACAGGTTCTCCGGAATCTATCAGAACCTACTGGATTTCACCCCTGGAAAGAGGGACAGAATTTGTTCTAGTTTTTGTTCCCTGCTATAGGACACACACACACACACATTAACATTTCCAGGAGGTAGGGAGAAAAACAAACAAACAGAAAGAGTATTATTTAATTCCAGGATTTTGTAAATCCGGGAAGGTCTCTTTTTTTGGAAAAAAATCAGCAAATTTCTCTCTCCGGAATCTCTTGCCAACTCAAAAGGGCTGAGATTTTCATGGCTTGGAAAAAGTGCATTTGGTTTCCAAGCTGGAGATGGACTTCTTTTTTTGAGGGGAACGGGGGAAACTTTCCAAAACATTCACTGTTCCCTTGAAAGCTTTATAGCAGGGACTTTTCCAGGCCGAAGGCCACCCTCCCCGAAAAGGGTGAGTCTGTGACGAAAACACTGGGTGAGGCCAAAACAAAAACAGCAAACAGATATTCTTCCTTAATTTAACCGATACGCCTACTGAATTCCAATTTAATTTAGCTCAATCCAGCTGATAGGACCCAGCATCTGCAAAATAATTTGCTCCATCCAGGATATTATTATTATTTTTTTGCTCCTTTTCTCAATTCCTATTCAGCTTTGTTGTTTATCTCTTGTTTCTTTCGTGTTGTTTTTGCATTGTTCCTTGTTTTGAAATGTTTGTAACAATTGAGAAGCCAGGCAGAAACTGAACACATGTCTTACTTAACAACAAACATTTTAGGGCTCAATGGTGGCCGGACGTTAAGGGCAGACAATCTGGAGTTTTTGCACATTTGCTTTCCTGCATCTCTTTGCTCACTAAGGAAGCTGGAACTTTTACATAAGGTGCAAATGAAACAAGGAAACAGAAGGAAGAATTAGCTTCACATTCTGGCTGGCCAGCTTTTGAAAAATATCAGCAAGAGGAAGCAAAGGGCTAGGCGAGACAGATCAGTGGCCCTACCCCGTGATTTATAGATTGGGGCGCTGCCACTCCTCCTCCCATAAGATTCTCCACGTACACCAGTGAGCAACTGACCCTGTCATCTCTGTAGTATGATATGAATTATCTCTCCCTCCTCATCCCCTAAGATGAGCAGAGTCAGTAGGTTATCTGCTTGCTTGGCCCCATTTACAAGCCATTTGTCTTGTGTCAACAGGCCCCAATCCTAGACATGGAAGCAATAAGGGAGACTCTTCCGTTTCTGGCTGAAATTTGAGCTCTTTGCCAACTGCATATGGGTCGCAAAGAGGTAAAACAAAAAAGATTTTATATGTGTTGTTATTAGAAGTCGTGTCCGACCCATCGTGACCCCATGGACAATGTTCTTCCAGGCCTTCCTGTCCTCTACCATCCTCTGGAGTCCATTTAAGCTCCCGCCGACTGCTTCCGTGATTCCATCCAGCCACCTCGTTCTCTGCCGTCCCCTTCTTCTTTTGCCCTCCATCGTTCCCCAGCATTAGGCTCTTCTCCAGGGAGTCCGTCCTTCTCATTAGGTGGCCAAAGGATTTGAGTTTCCTCTTCAGGATCTGGCCTTCTAAAGAGCAGTCAGGGTTGATCTCCTCTAGGACTGACCGGTTGGATAACCTTGCAGTCCAAGGGACTCGCAGGAGATTTCTCCAGCACCAGAGTTCAAAGGCCTCCATTCTTTGGCGCTCAGCCTTCCTTATGGTCCAACTTTCACAGCCATACATTGCAACTGGGAAAACCATCGCCTTGACTATACATACTTTCGTTGGCAACGTGATGTCTCTGCTTTTTAGCATGCTGTCTAGATTTGCCATGGCTTTCCTCCCCAGGAGCAATGTAAATATAAGTTTTATACTTATATGTCTTTGGTTATTCGAGTCTTCTCCCGCATAAAACTGGAAGTGTCTTGGTGTTGTTTTGATGAAGTCTCAACCCCCCATCCAATCAGAGCACAGCCAAGCCCCCAACCAATCAGAACACACCTCCACCCAATCAGAACACAGCCAAGCTCCCACCCAATCAGTTCACACCCCCACTAGCAGTTAAAAGGAAGAAACAGCTGCAATCTCACATTGCTCCTAGAAGTATGAAGCCGAAAACACCAGCCTGAAGATGACGAATGAGACTTCGTCGAAACGTCGCCAAGACACTTCCAATTTTACACGGGAGAAGACCCGAATAACCAAAGACCTACATACAAACACCCACGAAAACCTCAGAAAACAGATATATATATATATATATCCAAAGCACCAGAAGGCAGGACAAGAAGGAACAGATGGAAAGTAATCAAGGAGAGACGCAACCTAGAACTAAGGAGGAATTTCCTGATGGTGGGAACAAATTATTCAGTGGAATGGTTCAGAAGTTGGGGGCGCTACATCACTGGAGGTTTTTAAGAAGAGATTGGACAGCCACTTGCCCAGAATGGCACAGGGTCTTTTTCTGCTTGACCAGAGGGTTGGACTAGAAGACCTCCGAGGTCCCTGCCAACTCTGTTATTCTGTCAAGATGGCCCTCAGGAGCCAACGCCAAAATTTCACTTGCCTTCATTACAAAGGCAATTCAAATACTACCGTTGGTCTAGGACAGTGATGGCTAACCTTTTTGCTATCACGTGCCAAAAGTGGGGGGAGCGCGGGGAAGGTCACACACGTGTGCCCACATCCATAATTTTATGCGCCCCCCAATGCTCCTCCTGCTTTTGGCATGTGATGGCCCGGTGGGCCCGGGAGGGCCATTTTTTGCTCTCCCCAGGCTCCAGAGCCTTTCTAGGAGCCTGGGGAGGGCAAAAATGGCCTTCCCCACCTCCTCAGAGATCCTCCGGAGGCCAGAAACAGTGTGTTTCCTGATTTCTGGTGGGCCCGGAAGGCCTGAAAATCAACTGGCCGGCACATGATGTGTGCCGGAACTGAGCTCGCATGCCCATCAATATGGCTCCACATGCCACCTGTGGCACCTGTGCCATAGGTTCACCATCACAGGTCTAGGAGGTGGCTCAGTGGCTAAGACACTGAGCTTGTCGTTCAGAAAGGGTGGCAGTTCGGCGGTTCGAATCCCTAGTATAGGTCTCCTGAGTGAGCAGGGGGTTGGACTAGATGAATCCAACTCTGTTACAGTTATCTGATTTATACAGTATGAAAAACTTTTCTCCCTGATGGATATCCCTTCCAAGTTTCCAAGAAGGAGTTCCTTGGTTTTATCATCAGATCCACTTTTGAAGCCCAAGCTAAGGAACAGCCCTTTTGCCCATGGGGTAAAGCAAATCCTATTTTCACGACAATTACCACCTAGGATGTGTATATATTTATAATTAAAATAAACCCATTCCCATAAAACAAAGCCTTTTCATTTGGGACTTCAAGTGCTTATTTAACCTACACAATTTACAGACCCTTTGAGTAGAGTGACCATTTTTGGGGGGGGGGAAGGAAGAATGAAAGGACAAACTTGAGAAAATCAGAAAGGATTGAAGATCGAGATTAAAAGGAACCTAATTGTGTTCTTATCACTTGGCTTTACCAAGGAAAAATTCAAGAAAAACTTCAAAAACGCACACGCTAATTAAAAGAAAAAAAAGAGGCTAAAATCAAAGGCGACTTTTAAAAGACCATTCCCATTTCCATTTTTTTTTTTCTCAAAAGACCAGGCATTAAGTGGTACCATTTGTACGGTAAAAGTTTTAAGGACCAAAATAAAGGGACAAAGGAGTTTTTTTTTTTTTTTAAAGGACATCTTTCTAGCTAAGGGAAATCTAAAAGACAGCTTTTTAAAAGAAAGGCCTGTTTCTTTTGTAAAGCGGTGCTTTGCACAAATTGTTCGAAGAATCCAGATTGGCCTTTGCAAATATTCTCTGATGGAGAATATTTAGCTCCCACCAGACCAGGGGTCTGCAACCTTAAACACTCAAAAGAGCCATTTGGACCCGTTTCCCACAGAAAAGAAAACACCGGGAGCCACAAAACCCTTCCCGTGCCTGACTATTTCTTGAGCAGCCACAAAACTAGCATATATAGTTGAATTAAACGTTCTGTTTTCTTCTGAAACTTTTCTTTTCTTGGATTTATCCATGGTTGGCCTAGCAGGGGTTGAAAAGCTCAATAAATCGCATGCCGCACGTTGGCAGCTGTGACGCATATTTTCAGTGCCAGGGAGCTGCAGCAGAGAGCTGAAAGAGCCACATGCGGCCCCAGAGCCACAGGTTGCTGACCCCTGCATCATACTATCTTACCACAACCAGGCCATCTGGAGGAGTCAAGATGCACACACACACACACACAACTGGTTGGAAATGATAACTGAGCAAAATATTGAATTAAACCAGAAACAAGTCTTTTAGGTATACTATCAGAAAATTATGATAAAGCAACTATCTATTTAGTGTTACATATATTGACGGCAGCAAGAATTCTATATGCTAAATATTGGAAAAATATGAACACCCCATCAGACGGGGATAAAATTAGGAAACGTTGAGCCTGGTGGCTCAGCAGACTAAAGCATTGTGATTAACATCAACTGTCTGCAATTACTGTAAATTCGAATCTCCCCAGGCTCAAGGCTGACTCAGCCTTCCATCCTTTCTAAGGTAGGTAAACTGAGGACCCAGTTTATGGGGGCAATAAGCTGACTTTGTATAAATATACAAAAGGATGAAGGCTATTGCTTGGCGCATTGTAAGCCGCCCTGAGTCTCCGGAGAAGGGCGGCATATAAATCTAATTTAAAAAAAAACTGGATAGACTAACTTTAAAATTTACGATAAAGAAGACTCAGAATATTATCGGACGTGGAATAACGAATGGATAGAGAGAGACAAGAGGTAGAAATGAGAGAAAGGAAGAGTATGAATGTTAATAATTGTTAGTATGGAAAATAAGGATATGTAAAACGATAACTATAGGAAGGGACAAAAATGTAAATAAACTAACGTAAGAAGAAATTTATACTATTATAATTACTGGTACCCTGTTTCCCTGAAAATAAGACATCCCCTGATAATAAGCCCAATTGGGCTTTTGAGCTCATGCGCTAAAATAAGCCTCCCCCCAAAGTAAGACCTCCCCGAAAATATTTAAATGCAGAGCTGGAAATCAGGTAAGACGGCAAGAGGAGTCCCATCTTGCTCCATGCACCCCAAATAATAAGACCTCCCCGAAAATAAAGGCTTATTTCGAGCGCTTCTTTTCGGGGAAACACCGTTATTATATTATTATGATCGTTATTAGTTTGTGTGTTAACATTTACTATTAATTTTTCTTTGGTGTTGCACTATTTGTAAACGTTACCCTGACAAGGCACTGTTGTTTTTCAAAAAAAATAATTTTATTTAAAAAAAGATGCACACACACACACACACACACACAAAAGGGATGTTGACTTTTCTGAGCTCCCTGGGAATACCTTTCTCTCTACCCTTCTTGACATGCTTTTTCAAAACTTATTTCCATTTCCAAGAAACGTAATTAAATGGAGTGAATGCAATGCCGCCCCCCGAGGCATTCATAGAAAATCAAAAATAATGGGCAGGGTGGGGAGAGAGAAGCCACAGCCCCAAGCTGTTTAATTAATTTAATTTAATTAATTCAATTTATATGCCGCCCCTCTCCGAAGACTCAGGGCGGCTCACAATACATTTTAAAAAATCATGATCAAAAACATTTTAAAATTAAAAACATTAAGAACATTAAAAACCCATTCACACCATTCATGGCCGGATCTCGCCAGATCACAAGAGAGAGATCAATGGCCCCAGGCCTGCCGGAAAAGCTAGGTCTTCACCGCTTTTCAGAAGGCCAATAGGGTGGGGATGGTCTGGACCTCAGGAGGTAACTGGTTCCAGAGAGTCGGGGCAGCCACAGAGGAGCCCCTCTTCCGTGGGCCCGCCAGCCGGCATTGTTTAGCTGACGGGACCCGGAGGAGACCAACTCTGTGGGATCTTACCGGTCACTGGGAGCTATGCGGTAGAAGGCGGTCTCGAAGATAACCTGGCTCTGAGCCATGTAGGGCTTTAAAAGTTAACCAACACCTTGAATTGTGACCGGAGACCAATAGGGAGCCAGTACAGCTCGCGGAGAATTGGTGTAATGTGGGTATACTTAGGTGCACCCACGACAGCTCCCACAGCTGCGTCATGGACCAACTGTAGTCTCCGAACACTTTTCAAGGGTAGCCCCATGTAGAGCGCATTGCAATAATCTAACCGTGAGGTGACAAGGGCATGAGTGACCGTGAGGAGAGCCTCCTGATCCAAGTAGGGTCACAATTGGTGCACCAGGCGAACCTGTGCAAAAGTTTGCAAGTCGTTGTCCCCCCACCTGCCTTAAAGAAAGGAGACAGCCAAAGGAGAGGCTGCAGAGAGAGAGAGAAGGAGGGGGAGCTTCTCCCCACGAGAGCCATTGGACTGAGGTACTCTCGACTCGGTTTTTCAACCTGACGTGCGCCTACTCGCCCCAAAAGAGAGCGTGACCGAACTTGCATGGGCTATTCCACACGGGGCCTCCCACTTTCCTCTAAAAAACCCGGGTCCTCCGTGGATGTAATTACGATGATTTACTTTCCGATAATTCTTTTTCTCTTTTTTTAAGAGTTTGGAATGTTGCTCCTGCACATCGAGTCCCTGGCCAAGCTTTGCAAAGGAAGGTTTTGCAAAAAAAAAAAAAACCACCTCCAAATGAGGCATTAGGAGCAGAGACATGGAGCAGAAAGCCAGCTTTTAATATTCACTTTAATTAAACTGAAATCTGGGTGCGGAAAGTTAGCCAGCGAGCCAAGGCTTTCTGGAGACAGGCGTTTCGGTAGCCTCTTGCAAAGTGGTGAAAAGGAGGAAAAATTCCAATTAGCTTTGAAGGGCAGGTACCCTGTTTCCCCGAAAATAAGACTCCCCTGATAATAAGCCCAAGTGGGCTTTTGAGTGCATGCACTAAAATAAGCCGCCCCCCAAATATTTAAACCCATGTGCAGATCCCTGCCATTTCCTCTGGTTTCCTCCACGCCCCCCAAAATAATAAGACCTCTCCGAAAATAAGGCCAAGCGCTTATTTCGGGGTTCAAAAAAAATATAATACAGGGTCTTATTTTCGGGGAAACACGGTAGGACTAATGACCGTCCAGGTGTGGATGTGAGATGAAGAGGTAAGATTGGAGGATTAGGCTGGCATATCCTTCTGGATGGCGGATTGGCTGTTTGAAATAGTCCTCGACTGCCAACGGTCCATTTAATGACCATTCAAGTTACAACACCACTGAGAAAAAGGAACTTATGACCGTTTTTTTCAGACTTATGACCATTGCTGCAGCCCCATAATCACGTGATCAAAATTCAGGACGATTGGCCAACTGACTCGCATTTACGACGGTTGCAGTTTCCCGCGGTCATATGACCCCTTTTGCGACCTATTAATAAGCAAAGTCAATGGGGAAGCCAATCTCGCTTAACAACCGTGTTACTAACTTAAACTGCAGTGATTCACTTAAGAACGGTGGCAAGAAAGGTCATAAAAGGGAGCAAATCTCACTTAATAAGGGTCTTGCTTAGCAACAGACGTTTTGGGCTCAGTTGCGGTCGTAAGTCGAGAACTACCTGTATTGTTCAGTTAAGGATACCTGGCCTATAGGCTAACAATGCAAGTTAGAATAGAAATAGAATAACAGAGTTGAAAAGGGACCTTGGAGGTCTTCTAGTCCAACCCCCTGCTTAGGCAGGAAACTCTACATCACTTCAGACAAATGGTTACCCAATTTCTTCTTAAAACCTTCCAGTTCTTAAGTGCTTCTTTCTAATTTCATTTCACCGGCTTCTTTGAATTGAAGCAGCCTACAAGCCCAACGAGAAAATAGTGCCATACAAATGGAACTGCTCCATACATTTCGACCCAGCTCATCCACTGGCCTTAAGGGGGTTTTCCGTACCACCAAGATCAGATCTTTGCTCGGAAGATACTCACTCCTCTTGCCCTTCTTTCAGACTCTCATCTCGCCCTTCGGAAGAACATCGTTGGGCATTTAGGAAATCTGAAATGTGTCTGAATATTCGTAGCTCAGGTTGGTAGTTAGGCTGTTGGTTTGAGCTCCGAGATTGGCAAACATTTCGTCACCTTCCGAGGAGACGTCGTCAGTGCGTTTCTCCCCCTTCTTTCAGACTCTCATCTCGCCCTTCGGAAGAGCATCGTTGGGCATTTAGGAAATCTGAAATGTGTCTGAATATTCGTAGCTCAGGTTGGTAGTTAGGCTGTTGGTCTGAGCTCCGAGCATGGCACAATTTAGCTGCGAACGTTTTGTCACCTTCCGAGGAGACGCCGTCGGTGCGTTTTGAGTGGTGCTCGTCTGTCAGAACACAGGTCTTTTTGTATACCTTTTAATGGTATATAAAGGTATTTTTTTATAAAAAGGTATTTAATTTGTTTTCGGTAAAAGGTATTTTCAGAAAAGGGTATTTAAAGACCTGTGTTCTGACAAACGAGCACAACTCAAAATGCACCGACGATGTCTCCTCGAATGGTGATGAAACGTTTACAGCAAAACTGCCAAGCTCCGAGCTCAAATCAACAGCCTAATTTAGGAAATCACCAAGGCTTGAAATTGCCAATATATATATATATATATCTGCCTCTTCTGTCTGGATGGAGTCTATACGCTGAGCCTGGTGAGATCTTTGGAACAAGGCAGGTGTTCAACAGAACCTTGAATCTTTCAGCGTGTTCACCGGCGGAGCCAACCTGAAATTTGTCTATCAACCTCAGGTGTACAGATAAACAACCCCCTCCCTTTTTTCTTCTTTTACTATTTTGGCAAGCCGCCTGCAAGCAGGAGCCAGACAGGTTGGGCCTGTTTTCTCTTGGCTGGCTGGCAGCACCCAAGCCCTTGCAACCAGTTGTAAACAGTCCCTCTGCCCCAAGGAACAGAATCTACACATGGGGCGGCCAGGAGAAGCCTTCTCGGTACTTTCTACAGGAAGAGAGAGAGAGAGAGAGGAAGAGATTGAGAGGGAGGAAGAGAGAGAGAGGGGGGAGAGGGAAGGAGGGAGGGAGAGGAGAGGGAGAAAGAGTGAGTGGGGAGAGAAAAAAGATATTGAAAGAAAGAGAGGGAGAGGAAGGAGGAGGGAGAGAAAGAGGAAGAGAGGGAGAAGGGAGAGGGAGAAAGAGAAAAAGAGGGAGAAAGAGAGAGGAAGAGGGAGGGAGGGAGAGGGAGAGAGAGAAAAAGAGTCGGAGAAAGAGAGAGGAAGAGGGAGGGGGGAAAGGAAGAGAGAGAGGAAGAGAGAGAGAAGAGGAGGAAGGGAGGGAGAGGGAGAGAGAGAAAGAGGAAGAGAGAGAAGAAGAGGAAGGGAGGGAGGGAGAGGGAGAAAGAGAAAAAGAGAAGAAGAGGGAGAAAGAGAGAGGAAGAGAGAGGGAGAGAAAGAAAGAGAGGAAGAGGGAGAGAGAGGAAGAGGAAGAGAGGGAGAGGAAGAGAGAGAGGAAGAAGAAGAGAGGAAGAGGGAGGGAGAGGAAGAGAGAGGAAGAGGGAGGGAGTGAGAGGGAGAGAAAGAGAGAGAGAAAGTGGAAGAGAGGAAGAGGGAGAGAAAGTAAGAGAGAGAGAGAGAAAGCGAAAGAGAGAGGAAGAAGGAGAAGGAGACAGGGAGAGAGAGAGAGAGAGAGAGGAAAAAGATCCCAACTTTTCTGCACAAAAGAGAGAGGTTTTGGAAAAGCCAGGAACAATCTGGCTGCCACAGCTGTTCACACCGCAAATTACAACCAGATCTCTTGGCTGGGCCGGCCAGCCAGCTGACCAAACTGTGCTCCACGCTCCAAGATGGGACCCTTTCCTCTCCCCACCCAAAACGACACCCATTCGCCTTCTTTTTTGTGGTTTCCTTCCCCCCCCCCCCCGAACTTTTAACTGCTTCCTGCTTTGCATGAAGCCCAGTGCTGAGTCAGCTCCGTGCAGGATCGGGGAGGAAGACGAAGGAGGGAGAGAGACCAGGAAGGAACTGGATGCAATCATAATTTCCCCCTCAAAGCAGGAGGATTTTCCTTTTTTTTTTTTTTTTACAACCAAGTTAAGATCCGTATCCTCATCTACTCCCACCTCCTGGGAACGGACTGTACTCCCCGGACAGTGAATTATTACAGACCTTCCTGGCCACATCCTCCCCCCTCACACACCCCAAAACAGGCAGGAAGGGAGGAGGTGGACGAAGGAAAGTGGAAGGGCAGGGAGGTGAGGAATTCATTTCCAATGCATTTCTTTGCATGTCAAGAGGTCAGCTAGCGACCCAGCGTTTGGCCATCATGATAAACTGGGTTAATTTGAAAGCGGGGTGGGGGTGGGGGAAAGGATGATGGTTAAGCACGTTGTGTGAACTCAACTAATTTGGTTAAGTTTAGGGATGGGGTGGGGTGATATGCATTATAATGGCTAAATATGTCGAGCAAAATGCAGCCTGTGTCCAAATTATTCATGCTTAAGAAAGAATAGAGCGGAGTGGAATGGAGTAGAGAGAAGGGAAGGGAAGGGAAGGGAAGGGAAGGGAAGGGAAGGGAAGGGAAGGGAAGGGAAGGGAAGGGAAGGGAAGGGAAGGGAAGGGAAGGGAAGAGAAGAGAAGAGAAGAGAAGAGAAGAGAAGAGAAGAGAAGAGAAGAGAAGAGAAGAGAAGAGAAGAGAAGAGAAAATAGAGTAGAGTAGAGTAGGGTAGAGTAGAGAGAAGAGAAGAGGGAGTGAATAGAATAGAATAGAATAGAGTAGAATAGAATAGAAAATAGAGTAGAGTAGAGTAGAGTAGAGTGAAGAGAAGAGAAGAGGGGTGAATAGAATAGAATAGAATAGAGTAGAATAGAATAGAATAGAATAGAATAGAAAATAGAGTAGAGTAGAGTAGAGTAGAGTAGAGTAGAGTAGAGTAGAGTAGAGTAGAGTAGAGTAGAGTAGAGTAGAGTGAAGAGAAGAGAAGAGAAGAGAAGAGGGAGAGAATAGAATAGAAAATGTGGAAGAATAGAACAGAATAGAATAGAATAGAATAGAATAGAATAGAATAGAATAGAATAGAATAGAATAGAATAGAAATAGAAATAGAAATAGAAATAGAAATAGAAATAGAAATAGAAATAGAAATAGAAATAGAAATAGAAATAGAAATAGGGAAGGGAAGGGAAGGGAAGGGAAAGAAGGCAGGCAGGCAGGAAGGAGAGGGAGGGAAGGAAGAGGAGGGGAGGGGAGGGAAGGAAGGAAGGAAGGAAGGAAGGAAGGAAGGAAGGAAGGAAGGAAGGAAGGAAGGAAGGAAGGAAGGAAGGAAGGAAGGAAGGAAGGAAGGAAGGAAGGAAGGAAGGAAGGAAGGAAGGAACCAACCCTGCTATAGCCCCTCTGCCATGGAGTGCCTTGCTGAAATTAACTGCTTCCAACTGCTGTTTTTCAGCCACATGGGTTTTTGACTACTTTCCGGGACAAAATAATCCCTCGACAAGGTGTGTTAAGCCTCCAGGCAGCTGATGGCACCCAAAGCTAACGAAAACCCCCGACCGCCCGTCCTCCATCTGGCGACATCACAACTTCAAGACGGGAGAATAAATTATACGTTTGCCGTGTTCTGGCTGTTCCCATCTTAGAAACCAGGTTTCTGTGTTTCTTCCCAGCTTCAAACAGAGCAGCTGGCTTTGCAGAGGTCCACAGTTAACAGAAACGGTAAAATAAAAAAAAAAAAAATCAGTAGCCTACAGAAAGACCTCAATAAATTGCTTTTTCTGAAAGGAGAAAAGTTTGTTTAACAGATTAATAGGGTTGGAAGGGTGTAGATGACCTACAATAGGGTTGTAGGTCATCTACTCCAGTGGTGGGTTTCAAAATTGTTTACTACTGGTTTTGTGGGTGTGGCTGGGTGGGCGTGGCATGGTTTGGTGGGCGTGGCAGGGGAAAGTTACTGCAAAATATCCATTTCCTCCTGATCAGCTGGGACTCGGGAGGGAGAGAATCGATGGGGGTGTGGCCAGTCGGAATTTTTATTACTGGTTCTCCGAACTACTCAAAATTTCTGCTACCAGTTCGCCAGAACCTGCTGAAACCCCACCTCTGATCTAGTCCAACGCTTCACCCAAGCAGGAGACCTTACACCATTTCTGACCGAGGGCAGTCCAGTCTCTTCTTGAAAGCTTCCAGGGATGAAGCCCCCACAACATCTAAAGGCAACTTCTATTCCATGGGTTGATTGCTCTCACTGTCAGAAAACTCCTCCTTATTTCTAGGTTGAATCTCTCCTAGATCTGTCTGTCACCTTACTATCAATTCATCGCTTACTCGTTGGCACAACTCAGCAATTGCAAGCCGTCCAGGAAGTCACTGCATTGAAGAAGCCTTCTCCAATCTGGTGGCCTTTCATACCCTTCATATACCGTATTTTCCGGCGTATAAGACGACTGGGTGTATAAGACGACCCTCCTCAGAGCCATTTAAGGCTCGTCAGAGCCTTATGGGCTGGTCTGCCTGGTTACAGGAGAACGAGACCTGGCGTATAAGACGACCCCCGACTTTTGAGAAGATTTTTGTGTGTTAGAAAGTAGTCTTATACGCAGGAAAATACAGTATTTCCAATCTCGTGGCCTCCATAAACTTCACTTCCCACCATCCCCAACCAGCACCGTTCAGTCATGATGCCCATTCCCTGCCACCTTTTTTCCCCAAATCAGAAAGTTCCCTCCCACCCACCCCCAAAATAACCCCGGTGTGGGTTTGCCCCTTCTTTAACGCTGCAGATTGATAAGAACTGGTCAAAATAATCCACAACACTCTTTCTAAACGCAATCCTACCCCAGAGCGGTGGCTCTACCACACACGCACAAAAAGGAGACTTCTCTTCTCCAATCTGAGCTACGCCACTTTAAATCTGCATTTCATGCTTCATGTTTGAAAAGGAGCTCAATCGTTCAGGAAGAGTTTGCTGGCCGCAGTTGAGCTTCACTGCTTTGGGTTTTCAATTCAAAAGGACATGTTCAGGCAGGTGCATCATTTTAGGATCCTCTAATATGGTACACGCGGTGGCAATATGCCCATAGATACCTCCGGTTGGCACCTGTTCGGCTCTCTTTTCCATCTGACTTGGTGCAATTGAAAAATATTATTTTAATTTAAGGCCTGGCCCAGTTATAAGCGAAGGTCCACTAACCAGCATCTGTTTTGGTTCTGGGGATACCCGTGGCTTCCCATATATTCTTAAGGAAACCAAATGGCTAAAAGACCATTATCCACTGCTCACAAAAGGGTCAACCTACAGTAGTGGCCAAAATTGTGGAAACTTTTTGGGGAAAGTATATTTTCTAAAACTAGCTAGTAACACCACTGTTTGTTTTTTGGAGTAGTACCCTAAAATTATGTATCAATGGAAAGATATTTAATCAAGAATGTAATGCAATCACTTTTAGGAAGGATTTGCTATTAGAATAGCAGTGACAGAATAAAGAAGAAAAGTGAAACACGTAGAAAAAACGAGATATACAAAAAAAGGTCACCATAGAGAAAATGAGATAGGCAAAAATTATCCCCACGTCAGTTAATACTTCGTTGGGTAACCTTTCGCATGAATGACGGCCTTACAATGTCTTCCCATGGAGTGAACCAAGTCTTTGAGTTCTGCAGCTGTTCTAATGTGAAACCAAAATTGAATGATGGCTTCTATGAACTGGATTTTATTGTTGGGTTGCTTCTGACTAACAAGTTTCTTTAGTCAGCTCCATAGATTTAAGGTCTGGGCCAGGGGTCTGCAACCTTAAATACTCAAAGAGCCATTTGGACCCGTTTCCCACAGAAAAGAAAACACCGGGAGCCACAAAACCTGGGTGGGCGTGGCCAACTCAATGTTACTCACTTCTACTAGTCACATGACCACCACACCTAGCCACGCCTACCCAGCCAGTCATTAGAGCAGAGAACCAGTTGTTAAAAAACACCGGGAACCACAAAATCCTTTTGACATCTCTCTCTCTCCCCTCCCTCCCTCCCTCTTCCCTCTCTCTCTGTATCTCTCTGTCTCTCTCAGCCTCTCTGTATCTCTCTGTCTCTGCCCTGTCCATTTCTCCATCCCTTGCTGTCACCTTACCTGCTCAGGCCAGACGAGGAGTGACTGGGAGGGGAGGGGAGGGCCAGCCAGTGGTGGGGTCACCTGACAGGGAGCCACAGCAGTGGGCCCAAAGAGCCACATGCGGCTCCAGAGCCGCAGTTGCTGACCCCTAGTCTGGGCTATTCCTAGGCCATTCTAGCAGTGGATTAGGATTATCTTGAAACTCAAAAAAAAAAAAAGTGGTGTTATGAGCCATCAAACCTCCAAAATACACTTTTCCCAAAAGTTTTCCACAATTTTGGCCACTACTTTTATCTGACCGTCGTTTGTAAGCGTCCCAGCTGGCGTCCGACAAGCCAAGTCAATGTAGGAAGCCAGGTGCACTTAACAATTGCATGATATCGTGCAATTGTTAACTATTTAACTTTAATAACTGCAGTGATTCACAACAACTGTGGCTAAAAAGACCCTCACATTTAGCATGATTCACAACTTCCTAGCTTGTTTAAGCAATGGAAATGCTGACACCCTCCCCCCCCCCCCCCCCCACAGCTGGCCAAACTGTGGTCATATAAATCAAGGACTCCCTCCGGCCTGATTCACATCACTTGTATTTTGCATATTACGTGTCCAATAACGTAATTTCACTGTAAACAGACGGGTGCCCCAAGAAGTGTCCCTGAGCCTGAGGAGACCCAGATTACAGTAGTGGTCAAAATTGTGGAAATCTTTTTTTGGGAAAAGTGTATTTTGGAGGTTTGATGGCTAATAATACCACTTTTGGGGGGGGGAGTTTCAAGATAATCCTATTCCATTGCTGGAATGGCCTGGGAATAGCCCAGATCTTAACCCAATTGAAAATCTATGGAGCCGACTAAAGAAACTGGTTAGTCAGAAGCGACCCAGCAATAAAACCCAGTTAATAGAAGCCATCATTCAATCTTGGTTTCGTAACAGCTTGGTTCACTCCATGGGAAGACCTTTTAAGGCCATAATTCATGCCAAAGGCTACTCAACTAAGTATTAACTGACATGGTGATAATTTTTGTATATCTGTTTTTTTTCTATGGTGATCCTTTTTGTATATCTCATTTTTCTACGTGTTTCAGTTTTCATCTTTATACTGTAACTGCTATTCTAATAGCAAGTCCTTCATAAAAGTGATGGCATTACATTCGTCATTAAATTATCTTTCCACTGATATATAATTTTATGGTACTACTAAAAAAAAAGTGATGTTATTAGCCAGTTTTAGAAAATACACTTTTCCCAAAAGGCTCCCACAATTTTGGCCACTGCTGTATAGTTCCCCCCCACACCCACAGAAATTCTTTGGGAGATTTTGAGCCGGTAACTTCTTCTCTCTCCCATCCAATTTATCTGGCCAGGTGCTTGTGAAACGAAAAAAAAAACACAGTTGTATTCCTGAACCGAAGATTTCAGTCAATCACTCAAGTCACTCCAATGAGTAAATTGGATTATAACTTTGGATATAATCCATTGAAACCCCATTAGGGAAATAGTCTGCTTTGAAATTAAAGCCATGACTAAAAGACCGTCCTGTCAGCAAGGGGGATAATCTGGCTTAATCATTGTTTGTTTGCTGGCAGGATGCAACAGCCTCCAGCTCGCTTTACTGGAGCAGACCATGCAGGCAAAGGAACGCATGTGAAATAGGTAGCAGTGTTCCCCCCCCCAATACATCCAGCTGTGGCCTTTGCAATGTCCGAGCGGGCCACAAACCCAACCCCCCCCTCTTTTTCTATACATCCAGATGCTGGGCTGGAGGGATTTGGTCTGAAAGCCACCGAGTCCCACCATGTTATCGGTTGCAGCTCCCATTGTTTTCCATTAAGGGAAACAGGAAATGTAGACTTTCTCAGGGTCTCTGGGGGAGTTCATGGCAAAGAGGGATATATTTTTTCCAGAAAGGAGATTCTGTGGGAGCTGCAAAGGGAGCTTCCTATCAAAATCTATGCTGCTGAGCCACACGTAACGTGGCCGGATCTTCCCACGCACTGCTCCTTCAGAATGAGGTGCTTACAGATTCACAGAGTTGGAAGGGATCTTGTGGGTCATCTAGTCCAATCCCTCATCCGAGCAGGAGACCCTACACCATTCCTGACAGATGGCAGTCAACTGGACTGTCTGATTTTTCTTTGAAGAAATTTCACTTCTCACCCAAGAAGCTTCTTCAGCTCTTCAGAGAAGCGAAACGTCTTTGAAGAAAAACCAAGGAAGTCCAAAAAAGCACTTTTGGGACAACCATGATTTGGAGGACTGAGAATCCCCACAGACATTGTTCTAATGATAGTTTCAAGCGGGCTTGTTGGTTAATCTCTGTTAATCTGTATCTGCATGTTCTTATTTATTTATATCTCATTTTTATTATTTTCATAAATAACTCAAGGTGGCGAACGCATACAATATCCCTTCCTACCAGGGGTAAAATGCTCCCGGTTTGGACTGGATCGCCCAATCCGGTAGCGATGGTGGTGGGTGGTTTGGAGAACCGGGAGCAAAAATCCCTCCCCCCCACATGCTCAGCTGAGTCGCACGATCATCAGAGGCTTTTTTAAAATTATTTTTAAAAGCATTTTTTTCTACAACTTCTTTGGCCGAAAAAATGCTTGTAAAAGTAAAAAAAAAAAAAGCCTCCGATGATCCTGCGGTTCAGCTGGGATCGTCAGAGGCTTTTCAAAGCATTTTTTTTCTACAACTCTTCGGCCGAAGAGGTTGTAGAAAAAATGATTTTAAAAGCCTCTGACGATCAGGCAACTTAGCTGGGATCATCAGAGGCTTTTAAAAGCATTTTTTTTTTGTTAAAAATGGTTAAAATGGTTTTAAAAGTAAAAAAGAAAAAAAGTTGGCCACGCCTACCCAGTCACATTACCGCCATCCCCACCAAGCACGCCCACAGAACCGGTAGTAACAAATTTTACATTTCACCACTGCTTCCTAACCTTTCCCCCCAAACAACTAGTTGAATTAGGCCGAGAGAGAGGGACTGACTCAAAATCCACCCAGTCGGCTTTCAGGCCTGAACGGAAACTAGAATTCACCATCTCCTGGTTTTCAGCCTTCAGGACTAGACCAAAAAAACTGACTCTTCTCACACTCCACAGCCTCCCTGGCTTCTCATCCTTCCACAATCTGGAAAACCCCTGGAAATGAAGTCTCGGGGGGCCGAAACAGAAGGCACATCAGCCAAGGAGACTGCAGAAGTAGGGTTCCAGAGCAGCCCGAGCAATTTCACCCCAATTTCCCGTTGCTGGAAAGGATCTCAAAACATAAATACGGGTTCCTCAAATCAAATGAGAACCGGCGAGAACCAAACTCTTCCTTTTTTTCCCTACAAACCCTCCCCCCCCAAACCTTTCTTCTTTCCGGTCCCTTCATCCAACAGCAGGCAGGAACTCAATCAGAAAAGCAGATATCAGACGCATTAGGTGACAGACCGTAGAAAAGAGGATCTGGGCATCAGATCGGAGATTATCTGCCTCCGAACAATAGAACACAGGGAGTGCAAACAATTAAATCAGAATTCATTTGAAAACACCCGGCTGATTCTGCAGCAAATGCCTGAAGGGAACAAGAATTGTCATTTAGACGCGGCAGCGTGGGTGGCCAACGCAACTCCTCCGGGAGAAAGGGCCTCCTACATTAAACACCCTTGCCCAGAAGGCCCTCCTAAACCAGTTACTGTAATACTGGTAGTCCTTGACTTACAACCTGAGACTTTTACGCAAGAAAAACCAAAAGTACACATACAGACTGGGTGGAACTCGGCTTAGTGGCCGTAACGGTGAGAGGGATCTTGGAGTCTTAGTGGACAATCAGCTAAATATGAGCCAGCAGTGTGCCACGGCAATCAAAAAAGCCAATGGAATCGTAAGTTGCATTAACAGAGAGATCCAATCAAGATTATACCACTCTATAAATCCCTAGTAAAACCACACCTAGAATCCTGCATCCAGGTTTGGTCACCACACTGTAAAAAAAGATGTTGAGACTCTAGAAAAAGTGCAGAGAAGAGCAACCAAGATAATGAGGGGACTGGAGGCTAAAACGTATGATGAACGGTTGCAGGAACTGGGCACGGATAGTCTAGTGAAGAGAAGGACCAGGGGAGACAGGAGAGCATCTTCCAGTATTTGAGGGGCTGCCACAGAGAGGAGGGGCTCAAGCTATTTGCCACAGAGAGGAAGGGGGTCAAGCTATTTTCCAAAGCACCCGAAGGCCAGACAAGGAACAATGGATGGAAACTGACCAAGGAGAGAGATTCAACCTGGAAATAAGGAGCTAACTGTGAACAACTGCTGTGATTTACAACAGCTATAGCAAGAAAAGTTGTAAAATGGGACAAAGCTCACTGAACGACGGTCTCACTTAGCCGCCAAATTTTGGGGGCTCAGTTGTGGTCGTAGGTTGAAGGCTACCTGTTCAGGTTCGTTCAAACCTGCGCTATGTCTTTCTTCCAGGAACTTGTCAAGGTTGCTTACACGACAACCTCGAGCGACTGATGGTTTCATTTAAGCCCCGCACAGCAACCCTGAGAGGTAGGCTAGGCTAAAAAGAGGTTCCATGGAGGTGGAGAAGTTTAACTTGGATCCCACTGGTGCTAGACTGGAAAAGCTGCCGGACATCTGAAGATGGAAGGACAAACACAGCACAAGAGAAGTGCGCACTCTGCAAAGCCAAAGCTGCAAATGGTACAACAATGGTGCCCACCCAATGTCTGCCCGACATGTGGCAGAACATTCTGTGCCCGTAGAGGCCTTACCAGCCATCTGCGGACAAATGGCGGACAGCCCACAATCCCGCTAGACGTCAAGGTCCTCTTAGAACACGATAGATGGACCTCCCGCGTCTTTCTTAGCAACGTTGTAAATGTAAATTCACCATGTCTGTCTTCCTCTGGGGTGATTTTCAGCTTCCCTCGGGAGCCACCAGAGTCAAATTGCCTGGTACCCCCCGCCCCATTCAAATGCTAACAGGGTCTGACCAGGGGTGGACTTCAAAAATTTTAGCAAAGGGTTCTCTGCCTGGTTGCTGGGTGGGCGTGGTCATGGTAGGCGTGGCCTAGTCGGCCTCCTACACCACGGTGTGGGGGGTGGGGTTTGCCCTCCCCAGGTTCCAGGGGTTTTCTTTGAGCCTCCGGGAGGGTGAAAACGGCCTCCCCAGGCACCGGAGGCCCTCTAGAGGCCGGAAACAGGCCCATTTCTGGCCTTCTCAAATTTACAATAGGCCCATTTTTTACCCTCCCCGAACCTCTGTGCATGCCCTGCACTAACCTGCATGCAAAACGGGCCGTGTGGGGACTCCTGGGAGGGGTGGGGTGGGAGGGGCTGGACCAGCCAGAAGTGGGATTTGGGGGTTCTCCCAACTGCACAGAATCTTAGCTAGAGATTCTCCCGAACCCCCAGCAGCTCCTGGGTCTGACTCTGCTTAGCTTCCAAATCCGGAGAAATTTGGATGAGAGTTAGAGTTAACCCTAACGGCTTGCCGAGTCTAGAAAAAGCAATTTTTGCCTGCTCAAAAGGTTTAAAACTGGTTTAACAAAAAGGCACAGTGGATTCCGCTCTAATCTCCCAAAACTGAGATGGTTCTTTGTTTACCTGTGGCTGGGAACAAAGGAGAAAGCAGAGGGAGGAAAGGAATACCGTGAGAAGAAACCTTTGCCAGAGTATTGTAAAATCTGGAGGCAGAATCCATCTGATAAAGGAAGTGGTTTTTTTTTCTCTCTCTCTCTCTCCAAACTTTTAGGGGGGGAAAGCCACGATCAAATATCAAATAGCCAAGCGACAAGAAATCAAATGTGGGTGGCTCATCAGCCCCAAACAGGCCAGACGGACGGTGCCTTCAAGCGGGATCCCGAATAATGCAAAAAACCCTGGAAATCTTTGGATCAATGCTGAATTCTCAAGTTCCTTGCTGTGAGAAGAGGAGCCTGGGTGGCGCAGCAGATTAAAGTGCTGTTAAGTAGCACCAGCTGCCTGCAATTACTGCGAGTTCGAATCTCACCAGGCTCCAGGTTGACTCAGCCTTCCGTCCTTTCTAAGGTAGATAAAACGAGGACCCGGGATTGTGGGGGCAATAAGCTGATTTTGTATAAAAAAGAACACCGCTTAAGGGGGGCCAAAAGCCCTACTAAGCAGGTATATACAAAAGTATGAAGGCTGTTGCTTAACGCATTGTAAGCTGCCCTGAGTCTCCGGAGAAGGGCGGCATATAAATCGAATAAATAAATAAATAATAAATAAATAAATAAGAACATCTTTGGGGCCCTATCCTAATGCAAAACACGCTCGGCGGCCACTCCATCATGCCCTCCTGCCCAATGCAAATTTACGCTACCCCTGGCATTACAACATTAGTCTCGATTTACAAACACAATTGGAGCCAGATTTTTTTTAATTGTTGTTGCTAAGCTCCCGCAACTCAGGCGTTGAGGGAGCTTCATCGCAGGAAGCTTTCAAGAAAAGACTGAGCTGCCCTCTGCCAGAAATGGTGCAGGGTCTCCTGCTTGGGGTAGGAGGCGGGGGGGGAGGGCGGGGTTGGACTTGATGTCCTTCAAGATCCCTTCCAACTCTGTTCATCTCTGTTAATTTTACGACCCAGTTAGCGATCGGGAAAGGATTTTTTTAAAAATTTGATTTATATGCCGCCCTTCTCCGGAGACTCAAGGCGGCTTAAGCTACAGCCTTCATACTTTTTGTATTTTTATACAAAGTCAGCTTATTGCCCCCACAAACTGGGTCCTCAATTTACCTACCTTAGAAAGGATGGAAGGCTGAGTCAACCTTGAGCCTGGGGAGATTCAAACTTACAGTAATTGCAGACAGCTGGATATTAATTACGGTGCTTTAGTCTGCAGAGCTAAACCAGGCTCTATTCTATTCTATTCTATTCTATTCTATTCTATTCTATTCTATTCTATTCTATTCTATTCTATTCTATTCTATTCTATTCTATTCTATTCTATTCTATTCTATTCTATTCTATTCCCTATTTCATTCTATATTCTATTCTATTTTTTTTAAAGTTGATTTATATGCCGCCCTTCTCCGGAGACTCAGGGCGGCTTACAATGCGTTAAGCTACAGCCTTCATACTTTTTGTATTTTTATACAACGTCAGCTTATTGCCCCCACAAACTGGGTCCTCAATTGACCCACCTTAGAAAGGATGGAAGGCTGAGTCAACCTTGAGCCTGGGGAGATTCGGACTTACAGTAATTGCAGACAGCTGGAGTTAATCATAATGCTTTAGTCTGCTGAGCTATCCACTAAAAGCTATTAAGTGAATCGTGCAGCTCCATTACAGCTGCTCATTGTTGGCCTCTTCCAGATGTGCTGGAGCTGCTACTCCAGAACTCCCAGCTTCAGGAAGTTACAGCTGGAGAAAAAAGAGCCAAGGCTGGGAAAAATACGAATTATTGGCGTGCGGGTGGGGGTGGGTGACCATCTTTTGCATCAAGGAATAGCATTCTCTTTCTTGTTCATCTGTTGCTATTTCGGGGGCTCTGACCTCCAGAGGGGCCAAGCTCAAGATTTCAAATCTATTTTTGCAGGCGGGTTTACTATTTTAATTCTTGTTTGCGGAGAATGCCAGGAACCGTAAAAAGGATGATGCAATGCTTCAGATTTATGGAGATGATAGTTTCTGTTTTATTTTGGGGGTTGGTAGCCCCCGTTTTTTCCAGAGTCCCTTCCTTTTATGCCCACGATATCCAACCTGAACAGAAAGCTTGGGTTAACTCAAAATCACCCAGGGAACTTTAGAGGTGCCGAAAGAACCGAAGCCTGGCTCCTCATCCCGAGCCTAGGGGGATGCTTCCCTAGGGGGATGCTTCCTGATTTATATCTCTTTATCACCTTGCTGGTTTTGCACGATCAGGTGGGGGCAACAAAAAAATCGGCCCAGCTGCAGGATGAATTTGCAGATCATACTTGCAAGCATTCATTTAATGACCAAAGTTACAATGGCGCTAACGACGGCGACTTAGGATCGTTGCAGCATCCCCACCGTTACGCGGCCGAAATTCAGACGCTTGCCAACTGACTCCTATTTATGACGGGCGCAGCGTCCTGGGGGCTGGGTGGGGTGGGGTCATGCAATCAATCCGAAGGTGACCTTCCGACGAGCAAAGTCAACGGGGAAGCTAGATTCACTTAACAACCGCATCACTAAGCTGACAATGGCGGCAAGAAAGAATGCAAAATGGAGCCAGGTTCGCTTAACAAAGGTTTCGCTGAGCAACAGACATGGATAGCTGTGTTCCGATATCTCAAGGGCTGCCCCAAAGAAGAGGGAGTCAAGCTGTTCTCCAAAGCACCTGAGGGCAGGACAAGAAGCAATGAGTGGAAACTGATCAAGGAGAGAAGCAACTTAGAACTAAGGAGAAATTTCCTGACAGTGAGAACAATGAATCAGTGGAACAACTGGCCTCCAGATGTTGTGAATGCTCCAACACTGGAAATTTTTAAGAAGAGGTTGGATAACCATTTGTCTGAGGTGGTGTAGGGTTTCCTGCCTAAGCAGGGGGTTGGACTAGAAGACCTCTAAGATCCCTTCCAATGCTGTTATTAGTCTGGTCTAGTCTAGTCTAGTCCCAATTCCTCCTTCTCCTCCTCTTCTTCCTTCTTCCTCCCTCCCTCCCTCCCTTCCTTCTTTTCTTTTCTTTTGTTTTTCTCTCCTCTCCTCTCCTCCTCTCCTCTCCTCCCTTTCCTTCTTTCCTTTCCTTTTTCCTTCCCTTCTTCCTTTCCTTTCCTTTCCTTCCCTTCTTCCTTTCCTTTCCTTCCCTTTCCTTCTTTCCTTTCCTATTTTCCTTTCCTTTCCTTTCCTTTCTTTTCCTTTCCTTCCCTTCTTCCTTTCCTTCCCTTCCCTTTCCTTCTTTCCTTCCCTTCCCTTTCCTTCTTTCTTTTCCTTTCCTTCCCTTCTTCCTTTCCTTCCCTTTCCTTCCCTTCCCTTTCCTTCTTTCCTTCCCTTTCCTTTCCTTCTTTCCTTCCCTTCCCTTCCCTTCCCTTCCCTTCCCTTCCCTTCCCTTCCCTTCCCTTCCCTTTTTAGTTCTAGTGCATGTTCTGTATTCTAGTCTTTTGGGCTCCATTGGAGTCATAAGTCAAGGACTACCTATACAGGGCTTTTCTCTACTGTTGGGGGTGGGGTGAGGAAATTAGTCCCAAAGGCTAACTTTACACCTTTGTTCTCCCCATAGCCTCTGAGTCACGGACTCCTAAGGCTTAGAATCCAGGGCAGTGACCCAGCTGCCATGCTGGCACACGTCAAAACAGGGTCAAAAAAGCGAACCGCAGCTCTCTTCCTGCTAACCTGGCCGGAAAACAGGCCCAGAGCCTGGAAAGAGCCAGAGCTGGCTTTGCCTGCCCGTGTTTTGAAGTTCCAGAACCTCAGCCCTGGAAGACACCACTCGGCTTCTCTGGAAATCACCCAACCGCTTCGCCCCGGAGGAAAAACCGCAGAAACCCGAGATCAAAAGAAAGCTCCGGGGATCAAGGGACCGGGGCAGGCAGGATGCTGGCTTCCAGTCGAAGGAACGTGGCTGCCGTCTTCCCACCCACCCACCCCCGCCGTTCCCTCTGCTCCAGAGGTTGGAGGGGGGAAGCTAGTCCTGCTCACCCCCTCCCCAAAAAAGAGGATCAAAAAACCTCCATGTTTCCCCCCTCCATCCCCATCGTCCCTGGCTTGGAAAGAAGGAAAATGTTGGAGGGGAGCTGAGAGATGCAAGCGTTCCCTTCCAACAAGAATATGCATCTACTCCGCGAAATGCACGGCAAGTACAGTTCATGTAAGTCAGGGGTCCTCAAACTTAGCAGCTTTAAGACTTGTGGACTTCAACTCCCAGAATTCTCCAGCCAGCTATGCTGGCTGGAGAATTCTGGGAGTTAAAATCCACAAGTCTTAAAGCTGCCAAGTTTGAAGACCTCTGATGCAAGTGATGGTTAAAAGGCATGACCTTCTAAAAGGATGCAAACGACCAGCTGTCTGCAAGGAGTATCAATCCTTCCATTCCCTTCCATCCAGTCAGAGTTGAAGAAGCTTCTGGGATGAGAAGCAAAATGTCTTCAAAAGGAAAAAAAAAACCCCAGAAAATCCAGTTGCCTCCTA
Source organism: Coluber constrictor foxii (assembly GCA_038048745.1). Classification (NCBI taxonomy): domain Eukaryota; kingdom Metazoa; phylum Chordata; class Lepidosauria; order Squamata; family Colubridae; genus Coluber; species Coluber constrictor. The sequence continues at coordinate 37,248,717 of CM075967.1, forward strand.
AAAAAAAGCACCTTTGAGAAAACCATGAAAACTGGACGATGGAGAATCTCTACAGACCTTTAGCTACACAATTTGGGATGAACACCTTTGGAAAGGTGTGAGAGTAGGAATGGGCTTCCAGAGGGGGGGGAAAAAAAACGTTGGGTTGCGTGTTTTAATTTTTATGATTTATGCTTTTCTCTTTCTTGGTTTTATTGCCAGCCAGAGTCGATGGGCGGCACGGAAATTTAGTAAAGAAATCCAAACAAACAAACACCCTTTTGTCCGGGGGGTGAGTCGGCCAGAATTCTGTTTCAGAAACGCAGCCGCGTAAACCTTTGAAATACAAAAATAAATCAACGAATGTGTTGAATTATTTTGGCCGTGATGCGCGCCCCTCCTACTCACCTGCCCCTCACAGGCCCTCCCCAACCCCGCCTCCAAGGGAGCCTGGGAAGATCCACGCAAGGCGGCGTGATCCCAATTCCTTCTAACTTCCAAGAAGATTCCCGCCAGGCTAAGAGGAGGCAGGAATCCCGGCAGAGCAAAAGAAAGGGAGATCAGGAAGGGGATAAGCAAAATCTGAGAGCAGAAAAGGAACAGGCTGTGACACAGTTTCCCCTTTTCCACCATCCTGCCTTGTATAAACACAACGCTGAGCGCTGATACGCCCGTATTAATTAATTTGAAAGCATGACCGCTCTATGGCTCCGCTCTCCGAGTCAGTGACAGATTGGAAAACTTCCAGGAACGCAGACGGAAAGGATGGGAAAATCCAGTCTCCCAGAGGCTGCCCAGACCTTCATCTCTCATCTGATTTGGAATGAAATGACGACGGAAGCAGAATAACAGAGTTGGAAGGGACCTCGGAGGTCTTCTAGTCCAACCCCCTGCTTAGGCAGGAAACCCTACACCACTTCAGACAAATGGTTATCCAATCTCTTCTTAAAAACTTCCAGTGTTGGAGCATTTACAATTTCTGGAGGCAACTTGTTCCACTGGTTAATTGATCTAACAGTCAGGAAATTTCTCCTTAGTTCTAAGTTGCTTCTCTCCTTGATTGATTGCTTCTGGTCCTGCCCTCAGGTGCTTTGGAGAATAGCTTGACTCCCTCTTCTTTGGGGCAGCCCCTGAGATACTGGAAGACTGCTATCATGTCTCCCCTGGTCCTTCTTTTCATTAAACTAGACATACCCAGTTCCTGCAACCGTTCTTCATATGTTTTAGCCTCAAGTCCCCTAATCATCTTGGTTGCTCTTCTCTGCACTCTTTCTAGAGTCTCCACATCTTTTTTACATCGTGGCGACCAAAACTGAATGCAGGATTCCAAGTGTGGCCTTCCCAAGGCCTTATAAAGTGGTATTAACACTTCACGTGATCTTGATTTTATCCCTCTGTTGATGCAGCCCAGAACTGTGTTGGCTTTTTTGGCAGCTGCTGCACACGGCTGGCTCCTATTTAAATGGTGGTCCACTAGGACTCCAAGATCCCTCTCAACAGTTACCACCTGTGCTATACCTGTGCATATGGTTTTTCCATCTGGATCCAGAAGCAATTCAGAGAAATCCCTCAGCTCTAGAGTTTGTGCAGAGTTCATTTTCCCGGCCCAGCACATCTAAAGACTTCCTAGTAGAGCATGGACATGGATCTCTTCTCTGCATCCAGCAGAGTACTCAAAGGTACTCTATCTCTAGACATGGAGGCTCCATTCTCTGCTAATAGCGAAGGATAGCTCTCCGCCATTCCTTCCGTTTGATTTTTATTTTTTTTAATAATGGAAATGACTAGTCACTGGATCCCGCAGACCAACTGTTGCCTGGTGCTTTGAAAGCTCCCATTGTCTACTCGGAAGCCATTGCTAATGAGATTCCAACAAGCCTAAATTTAATGGGCGAGATTGTCTTCCTGGCACGCAGGCTACGAATCGTCCACCAAAGACATTAATCTCCGATTTGGTGAATGCACTCAATTGCCTGGCTACACGACACGCCGTACCATCGACTCACCGAACCGCGATCTAGCCAGCTGCCTTGCAGAGGAAGGGGGTTGTGTGAACCCCGTGTTAAAAGCTTTGAAGCAAGCGATCCCCTTTTCCCGAGTACATCCTCAGGGCCCATCAGGTAGTGACAGCAATGGTTGACTTGTTGAAGCATCAGTTTACAAACAGCTTTGCTGGCAGATCTCCCCATGTGCTGGCTTTCCTTCCTCCAATAGAGGAGAGTATTTGTAGCTTGGGTTTGAAATGAGGGGGGAGGGGGGGCTCTCTTGAGCTCGGCTGTTCTCTGCAGGCATTTCGTGACCCAACTAAGGAACATCATCAGTACTAGAAGGGAGTGTGGTTTGTGGAGAAGAGGAGGAGGAGGAGGACTGTGGGGGTCCCTGGTGCTCTCTGAACTTGGATATTTTCTTGCAGAGGTTTCATTACCAACCTAAGGAATATCATCAGGGAGTTGGGTTTATGGAGAGGAGGAGGACTGAGGGTTCCTCTTGCAGAGGTTTCATTATGAAATGAAATGACTGCGAGAACAGCCAAGCTCAGAGAGCACCAAGGATCTCTCCATCCATCATCTCTCTCTCTCTCTCTCTCTCTCTCTCTCTCTCTGTCTCTCTCTCTCTCTCCTCCTCCTCCTCTTTGCAATCCCCTACTTCTACCACTGATGATGTTACCTAATTTGGATAGTGAGATCTCTGCGAGAAAACAACCAAGCTCAGAGAGCACTAAGGATCTCTCCATCCATCCATCCATCCATCCATCCATCCATCCATCCATCCATCCATCCAATCTTATCTCCTCCTCTTCCTCCACCTCCTCCTCCTTTTAGCAACCTTTCTCCTTCTAGCACTGATGATGTTACCTACTTCGGGTAATGAAAAAAGGCTGCAAGAAAAGAGCCAAGCTCAGAGAACACCAGGGACCCTTCACTTCCTTCTCACATGCCCCCACCGCCCCTCCCAAAGCCTCACCTGTTGATTTCCCACCCAGCCCAGCTGCCTCAAATGTATGGCACAAGAGCAAAATCCAGCCGGATTATTTCAGATCAGCTGGCAACTTTTTCTCTTAAGGCTCAAAAGGAACATGTGTGTGTGTGTGTGTGTGTGTGTGTGTGTGTGTGTGTGTGTGTGTGTGTATGTCCTGGCCGAGGCAACACTTTGCAACAACGACAACAAAAAAAACACACAACTACACTGAACGCTGGGTGTCTCCCTGCCTTTCTACTCATGTAAACAAACTCTGGGGGAATCAATCGGTGTGTTTTGTAATTCCTGAGCCAAAGTGGGAACTTCATAACATAACAACGGAGGAACCGGAGAGGTTGGGGAGGAAAAAGGAGCGGCGTGGAGGGGTGTGTAACACACACACACACACACACAAACACACACCCCCGTGGGTACAAACAGCAAGAGCTCTTATCGGAGCTCCTTTCTTTTCAAAGGTCTGCAAATATCGGTTGGCTCACCAGCTGCCCAATTCTGGAAAAACGAGCCCAGTGCAAACAAAAAAACATCTAACAAGAATCACCTGGGGGCAAAGGAGGGAGTCAGTTTATTTGGCTTTTCTCTGAAGAAATAAAGCACCGGCCTCTCATAACATGGCAGAACAGGAGCAAAAGAACAGATTTCCAGAAAGCTTTGAGTTCCCCTGAAAGCCACAAAGGTTTTTTTTGCTCAAAAGAAACCCTGTTGAAGGATCCTTTGGGCACTCTTCTTGGCAGATCCGCGTGGGGGGAATCTCCAGGAAGGGATCTGACAGGGGATCTGCCTCCACCCTCCATCACCACCACCACACCTGTGGAGGGGCGAGGCCCCAAAGCACGGGGGTCCCAATGTTGCAAACCCCAAGCTCCAGGCACTGCCAGTCAACCACCCCTCCAAGGCTGAGTAAACAGGGCCCTTTGCCAAGTTCTTGATACACACACACACACACACACAAAGGCGTGTATCCTCTCTGCAAAAAACAGGGGCAGAAAGTCAGCTGGAAGGAAGGTGAAACCTGATCCTGAGCAAAACAGAGCCGCCCCAACACACAGGAAGAAAAGAGAAAGCAAAGACCAGGAGGAAAAAAGAGAGAGAGAGAGAGAGAGAGGGAGCCGAGGGGGCACAGCTGTTTTTCTAGCAAGGTAGTTCCTCTACAACAGGGGTTCCCAACGTGGGGGCCAACGCCCCACAAGGGAGGGGGGGTTGCAATTTGATTTTTAACATTGGGGGGGAGGCATTTGGAATCTTGTTTAAACCAAGTTAATGGCCTTTTAGGCTTCCTCCTCGTGAGTAGGGAGTTCACTTTTTGAATAGTAAGAATTATATGTCTGGGGCGGGGGTGGGGGGGTCAGCATGGGGATTTTAGAGATGCTTAGGTGGAGCATTGGGCCAAAGAAAGAGGTTGGGGACCACCGCTCTGAAAGGACCCATTTAATGTAATTTAATTTAAATTTATTTCGATTTACATGCCGCCTTTCTCCGAAGACTCAGACCAACACACACACAACCGTGCGACCCCCACCCCCAAATGCCAACCCCAACTGCCCAGAAGGGATGTCGGTGCGTGGAAAGGGTTGGACTCCCACCCACCCACCTAGGCTGAGTTGCGCGCCCACCGCCCCTGGCAAAGAAGAAGAGAGCCCCGGGTTCGCGACTCGCCTGCTTTTCTCTCTTTCTTTCTTTCTTTCTTTCGGGCCAAGCTCCGGCGCTGGGCAGCAGAGCCCCGGAGCTCCCCACGCAGGAGAGGCAGCGGGGATGGAGAAGCCCCCCCACCCATCCAAAGCCCGCAAAAGAAATACTAAATAAGCGGCTTTCTCCCTCCCCCCCCTCCACAACCCCCAGGAGGAGACACCCACCGCCCCCGCCCCCACCGAGAGACGAGCTGGGGGAAGAGACCCCACTTGGGCTTTTGGGGAGGGGGGAGGCAGAATGGGAGGAGGGGGAGGAGGACCCTCTCGGCTCAGCCTCCCTGCGAAGGGGCTCGGTTCCCTTTGTCTCCCTCGCTCCTTCGCTTGCTTTCTACACCCCCCCCCTCCTCAAACAGCCAAGCCCGGTAATTAATTTCCAATCAGCTTCCCCCGGGTGGAGGGGAGGGGGCTGCATGGAAAGAGGGCTGGGGGTGGGGGAGAAGGGACGCCCCTCTCCCTCAATTGGGGGAGGGGGCGTCGATCCCACGCGTGGCCGAGGCCAAAGCGGGGAAGGGGAGGGGGCGCTGCCACCTGATGGGGGAGGGAGGAGAGAGAGATGGGGGAGAGAGATGGGGAGGGGTCCCTCCTCCCTCCCCCCACTAGGAAACTCCCCTGGAGTTGCCAAAGCCGGAATGGTGGGGAGAGGGAGCTCTCAGAGGAAACCCCCCCTTTTTTTCCTTTCTTCCTCCTGGGTGGGGGGGAAGGCTCTGCTTTCATTCCCTGCATCCCCCTCCCCACTCGGGATTCCCAGCCACCCCTGGAAAAGTGTCCCTTCCCCCCCCACCCCACGTCCGCGGGGGTCTAGCCGGACAAAGCGAGAACAATACCCCCTCGTTGGCTTCTTCTCCTTCTTTTTCTCCTTCTTCCCCTTCCCCAAACCTTGGCAGCTCCGGGCCGGGTTGACTTACCTCTTTCTCGGGTTCCTTTTCCTTCGGCTTCCCGGCTCCGAAAGAGAAAGAAAGAAGGAAGGAAGGAGGGAGCGTGGAAGGAGGAGGAAAGGAGGGAGAAGGATGGAAGGAAGGAAGGAAGGTCGGATGGGCGAGCAATCACATTCCGGGGCTCCCAAGCGGACGCGAGGGACCCTCCAGTCCCGCTGCTTGGACCCGGGCAAAGTTGGCGAGTGGCGGCTGATGCTGCTGCTCCTTGGCGCGGCCGCGGCTGCTCCCGCTTCTCTCTCGGGCTCTCGTTCTCTTTCCTCTCCGCTGCGCTGCGCTGCGCTGCGCTTGGCTGGGCGAGCGCCTCCCCTGCCTTCCCTTCTCCTCCCCTCGGCCGCCCCTTTTGCTTTTTCCCCCTCCTTGCCTTGACGTCAAAGCCGGGCCGGGGCTGGAGCAGAGAACCCGGGCGGGCGCGCGCTCACAAGCCCGGCAGATTCAGCCCGCTGGAGTCCGTCCCCCTCCCCAATCCGGGGGAGGGGGGTGCTCCTAGACCCTTGTCCTTTCCCCCACCCCCTGGCCGGAGACCCTCCCCTGCAGGCGCTGGAGCAGGGATTTGGGGGGGGGGATGGCTGGAGCATCCTTCCCCCCCCTCTTTTTCACGGGGCGGTCCCAGAGGGGCAGAACAAAGCCAGCTCTTCTTCTTCCTCCTGCCATCCAGACGCTACTTACGAACCTCGGGAGGCAACCCCGGTTGAAAGCGCTGCCCTCTGCCGGGCTGAAGGGCACCGCTTGGCTTGCCTAGTTGGGATCCTTTTCCCCCACCCCCCGCCTCCGGCTCTTTTTTTTGAGCGGGGGGAGGGCTCCGGAGGGAAGGAGAAAGGGACTCCTCCCGGTGTCACCCCCAACGGCGTTTACACGCGCCTTGAGACGTTGGCGCCGCTGGGAATTCCAAAGGTGCTTCCCACCCACCTACCCAAGAGGCACCCCTCCCGTCCGGCTATTTTTTGGGGGGGCGGGGGAAAGGGACTCCTTCCCGTGTCACCCCAACGGCGTTTACACATGCCTTGAGACGTTTGCGCCGCTGGGAATCCCAAAGGTGCTTCCCACCCACCTACCCAAGAGGCACCCCTCCCGTCCGGCTATTTTTTGGGGAGGCGGGGGGGGTCCGGAAGGCGGGGGGAAAGTGACTCCTCCTCATGTCACCCCAACGGCGTTTACACGTGCCTTGAGACGTTGGCGCCGCTGGGAATCCCAAAGGTGCTTCTCACCCACCTACTCAAAAGGCACCTCTCCCATCCGTCTTTTTTGGGTGGGGGCGGGCGGGCGGGGGGGGGGAAGGGACTCCTTCCCGTGTCACCCCAACGGCGTTTACACGTGCCTTGAGAGGTTGGCCCCGCTGGGAATCCCAAAGGTGCTTCTCACCTAACTAACTACCCAAGAGGCAACTAGACTTTCTGGGTTGGTTTGGGTTTTTTTTCCTTTGAAGACATTTCGCTTCTCAGAAGATTCAGAATACTTTTTTAAGTTATGGAATCAATTCTACGATTGGTTAGAAAAGAGAGAGAAATAAGTAAATGAATAGTTAGGTATAAAAATGCTATAATTGGAATATTTTGTTCGTGATGAATTGTTGTAATCGACTCGATGAGAACGAAGGCAGAAGAAACAACAGAAGGAAGGACGCTTGGAGACAGCACCGAGATGTCACACGGAAGGAATGACGGATGTATTAAATGTTTGTTTGTTTAAACAAACAAGCTGGGATGGCCTAAACACGAATTTTAACTGTTGGTTTATTTTTAATACACTGGGCCAAATTATTTAATAGGTTTTTAAACTGGTTTTAAATTTTGCATATGGGTATGTTTTATTCTTGGCTGTACACCGCCCTGAGTCCTCTGGGAGAAGGGCGGTATAAAAAATCAAAACAAATAAAGAAAGAAAAAATAAAAAAACTTTATATATATATATATATATATATATACTGTATTTTCCTGCGTATAAGACTACTTTCTAACACACAAAAATCTTCTCAAAAGTCGGGGGTCATCTTATACGCCGGGTCTCATTCTCCTGTAACCAGGCAGACCAGCCCATAAGGCTCTGACGAGCCTTAAATGGCTCAGAGGAGGGTCCTCTTATACCCCCAGTCGTCTTATACGCCGGAAAATACGGTATATATAAAAAGATGTTTCGCTTCTCATCCCAAGAAGCTTCTTCAGCTCTGAAGTGGAGGGGGTGGGGTAGGAAGAGTTGAAGAAGCTTCTTGGATGAGAAGCAAAACATTTTCAAAGAAAAAAATTCACAACTGTCCCATTCGCACCACTGGCCAGGCAGACCGACCTGTGTGAACTGTGGCTGGGCAGCGGTTGTGTGAATACGACACCATAGTGTCCGGCGTCGAGCAACAGTTGCGAGAATCCGATTGATAAAATTTACATTGATCCCAACGGAGCAGTTCGGGAAATCAATCCATTCATTCCTGCCAGCAGTAAGAAGTTAAATTTTTTTTTAAAAAAAAAATAAAAAAATAAAACAAGTCCCTGGAAAGTGACTGACGGCCAAACTTGCCTGCTTGAATGTCTCCTTTTGCATCAGTTTGCACAATTTAAAAATAAAAATAAAAATGCAAGGGGGCTTTTTCATCAAATGGACATCAAACCGTCGGGGGGGGGGGGCGGATGTTTCATAATTGTAATAATTTTAATTAATTTTAATTGGATTTTAACTTATATTTCAGTTTTTATTGTTGATTTTTTTTTATCTTGTAAGCCGCCCTGAGTCCTTCAGGAGAAGAGCGGCATGTAAATCGCAATAAAATAAATAAAATAAATGCTTGCCTGCGAGTGTGAGGCGAGGAGACTTACCTTTTGGATGCCATGGACACCTGAGAAACTTTCCCAGGTAGAGGGCCTGAGGCCATAGCATCAACCAGGGGTGTCGAAACTCAAGGCCTGAGGGCCGGATCGAGGCTACGGGGTGCTTAGATCTGGCCCTTCTCTGCAATTTTTCTAAAGACTCTAAAACACTCTTAATTTTTTTGGTGCCAAGTACCCAAACTGTGTGCATGCACGCTAATGCATTTGCACATGCCAGAACTCCCAAAAGGCAATGTGAATGCCCCCGTGCATATGCTCCATCCCTGCGCAGGTGTGTCTCCCATGCACACACCCACCCGTACATGCAGCCCACTCCCCATGCCCCGTTTTGGGCCTGGGAAGCCTCCTGCGCCAATCTGCACTGCCCCCTGCGCATGTGCCCTTTCCCCATCACGCATGCGTGTACAAGTTCCCTGCATGCATCCCACACACATCCCGCGCGTGCACGGCAGAGACCTGAAGACCAGTTGGCCAGTGGGAGGTGCACGCACACGCTTAGTGGAGCTGGGCTGGTGATGGCTGGCGTGCCACTTCCGGCACACTTGCCATCACGGCTCTAGAAAAAGTGCAGGACTGCCATCTATCAGAAATGGTGTAGGGTAGAGTCTTCTGCTTTCTTTTTTAATTTGATTTATATGCCACCCTTCTCCGGAGACTCAGGCCGACTTACAATGCGTTAAGCAATAGCCTTCATACTTTTGTATATTTATACAAAGTCAGCTTATTGCCCCCACAAACTGGGTCCTCAATTGACCTACCTTAGAAAGGATGGAAGGCTGAGTCAACCTTGAGCCTGGCGAGATTCAAACTTACAGTAATTGCAGACAGCTGGTGTTAATCACAATGCTTTAGTCTGCTGAGCTACCAGGCCCCCTGGTCTAGATGGCGTACAAGGCCCTTTCCAACTCTGTGAATCAGTGGTGGGTTGCCCCCGGTACGGTACGGTTCTATAGAACTGGTAGTAAAACCGGTGAGAGTCTCCACCCACCGACCCCGACATCATCACGGGTGATCTGCACAGAGGCTTCCCGTTGTGAACCAGTAGTAAAGGTAAGTAGAACCCACCCCAGCTGTGAATCTGTTAATTAAACTGACTAACCTTATGAGTTTCCAAGGGAATCTGCAGGGTCTGGTTAAAAAAAGGCAAGATGATTTCAACTAAACGTCCATCTCAATTTTCATGCGTTCGTTCGTTCGTTCCTTGATTCTGTATAGCGGCCCATTTTCTGCATCGGACATGGATGTATGTTAAAAACTTAAGAAGCTGACGCAGAATTTTTTAAAAAGGAAAAAGAGTGCAAAAAGAAAAGGAAAAAAAACCTAGAAAAATCTACCAATTTTCTTTACAGCAAATATAAATAGGATTACGAAGTTACCTCTTACTCTTTGGTTTAAAAAGCTGACTTTTTTTTTCAGTTTTTTTTTCAGTTTTTTTTTTTATACACATAATGCAAAATGTACATTTTCTTATACATAATTAATCATACATAAATATATATATAATTTCCTGAAGAAAGCATTAAAATAAGACATTTTAATTGCATTCGGAGTTGCTCTTCTACCCTTTCTTCCCTCTTTTCAAAAAGGCTTTTTTCTATTATCCAATTGCTTTCTATTAAGACCACACTCTGTGTGTGTGTGTGTGTGTGTAAAGGGTTTAAAAGGAGTTTCCAGTCAGCCATAAACGTAATTATTGTCTTTTCTCTAATCAAGAAAGTAAATTTAGCTATCTCTGTAAATTCCATCATCTTCACCCACCATTCCGTGTACTTTTCCACTTTTGAGCATATAGGAATCTTACTGCAGTTATCATATATATCTATTTCGGTGAAATCTAAATTTTTTTACTACCGGTCCTGTGGGCGTGGCTTGGGGGGGGCATGGTGTGGCTTGGGGAGCGTAGCTTGGTGGGCATGGCAGGGGAAGGATACTGCAAAATCTCCATTCCCACCCCACTCCAGGGGAAAGATACTGCAAAATCTCCATGCCTACCCCATTCCAGGGAAAGGATACTGCAAAATCCCCATTCCCACTTCACTCTAGGGCCAGGCAGAGGTGGTATTTGCTAGTTTTCTGAACTACTCAAAATTTCCGCTAACAGTTCTTCAGAACCTGTCAGAACCTGCTGGATTTCACTCCTGAAATGTATGTATGTATGTATGTATTTATGTATGTATGTATGTATGTATGTATGTATAAATATGTATGTACACACACACACACACGCACACACATACATATATTCCATGGCTTTTTTCTATTTGCCCATTAATCCCAAAAGAAAAGTTTCTGGCTTCAATTGTACGTACATTGGTCTTGAAAAATCTTTTGAATTAGTCTGTGTATTCGTATCAAAAAATGATTTGTATTTTTACACATCCACCATACAAGGTAAAATGACTCTTCATATCGTTCACGTTTCCAGCAAAAGATTCAAAGTGCCTTTACACATTCTAGACAAGTTTATCTGGTGACAAAAAAAAAAAAACGCAACGATCCATCATTTTATAAAATTTTCTCTTCCAAGCTCTTCCGTAGTATAAATAATTCAAAATAAATTTTATTTTCCCAGTGATCTATTTGTATATCATGAGCAAAATGTTTAGCCCATTTTATCACACATACTTTCACTTGTTTTTTTTTCTTTGGCTATCTTGCATTTTCAACAAGAGTTTAGACATCTCAGCAATAACATGTTCATCATTTGTATTTATACCGTTTCAAATCCAGTCTTGCATTGTTCAGAACCGCGCAAGCTTTTATCCACTTTAAACCTTTGTGGCAATCGTGCATTAAAAAAAATAAAAATAAAATAGATTTGTTGTCAAATCCTCTCTTGATTTTATTTTACAATCCTCTTGAGAAAACTCTAATAGATAACAATAAGTTCACCATTTATGTTTACTTACCATTTCTCATATATAAAATGATTTTTCTGCTGAAAGTTACCAATGTGTTTTTCAGCACAGGCTAGAATTTTATTTATTCCACGTTCGCAGAATGGGTGTCTAACGTAATGATTTTTGAAATAATCTACATCAACCTTAGTTTTGTAATACCGCAGAGACCCCCACACCCAAATCTCACACTGTGTCCTAACTCAAATAGCTTTTTATGTTCTTAGCAATCGCCCATTCTTTAATCAAAGCTAAATGGCAGGCAGCAAAGTATAATTTCCAATATGATAGACCCAATCTTCTCTTTCCTTCACATCTTGTAATATCTTATATTTAACTCAGGGTGTTTTTTTTCCTGCCGTACAAATTTAGATATATTCTTCTGCTATTGTTTAAGTGGTACATTGGTTGTCAAAACAGGTGTTGTCTGAGAGAAAAATAACATTCCAGATAAAACATTTACCTTAATCACAGATATTCTCCCCAACAGTGACAACTGTACTTTATTCCATCTTAACATCTCTTTTTTAACTTCCATGTCTTAACATAGTTATTTTAAAATAACATACACTTCACATCTGTCATAGTAATACCCAAGCATTTTACCTTCTTCTCGCTCTTAAAACCTATTTTTTTCATCAGTTCTAGGTCTGGTTTTGTAATCTGTTTTTTGTTAACATCTTTTGTCTTCTGTTTGTTAATCTTGAAACCTGCCACCCCAATTTCTTTTAAGTTACTCATTAAAAGTTTAATGTGATTTATGGAGAACTGTCCAGAGTTGATTATATAAGTTTTTTTAAAAAAAACATTTATAGAATCTATCAGAACCAATTAACCTCTCCCATCACAAATCTGCCATGTTCATCAGTTAACATAAATTCTGGGTTTAGCTGCAGATTAGTTTACAAAACAACTTAATTTCTCTTCTTGATACTGAAATAACCTTTTCTTCCAAAGGACTTAATGTGTTAAATATTTTATACTTATTTTTGATTTGAATTTCTTGTAGGCAAATAGTATCTTGCTTTAATTTTTTTCAATTACTGCAATGATTTTTCCCTTTATGTTCTATATTAAACATTTGTAATGCATATTCACTCCAAAAATGTAGAATAATTCATAAACGTAGTGTCGAATTCAAGTACCTTTTTACAATTCCTGTTGCATCTGTTAAAGCCATATTAGCCAGTTTTTTCCAACTCTCTGCCTTAAACCTCCTGTCTTACTCTCTAAAATTTCCACTTCATCATTAATTTGTTTGACCTCTCCAGATAGTTGCTTTATAGACCTTTCTGTCTTTCAACATTCATCTCCTGCCTTAACTTTATAAACCTTTTATCCATTCTTTTTTTCAAAAGCATCCATTTTATTTTCCATCCGTCACTAAATTTCCTAATACCTTTTGTAACGGTTTTTTCTCCCACAAATCATTTTTCTAGTAGCCATTTTTCCCGAGAGCAATTCAAAAGTGAAGGTGTCTCTAGCGAGCAAAAAAACCCCCCAAATTTCTCCTTCCCCCACACCCCCTTACTATCGTTTTGCAATTTTGACACGTTCCAGAGGAGTCTGCAAGGTATGGTTAAAAGATAGTCAGGATGGTCACCTTGATGTGAGATCAAAGCTTCAACTCTTTTATATGTTTGTCCATCTTAGGTTTCATCCATCCATCCATCCATCCATCCATCCATCCTTTAAAGATGCTCATCTTTCAGGCTACACATGAAGGTTCAATTAAAGGTCCAATTAAACTAAACAACCTATATATAGGAATCTTCTCCACTAATGGTTTGCACCTGCTATGCGTCAAGATAAGGATGGGTGGAAGATGGAATCTTCTCTACTAATGGTTTGCACCTGCTACGCGTCAAGGGTTAGGGTTGAACTTGGTCCACTTGTGACTATGTAGAGATTCTAGGCTGATCCCTCTTTTAACTCCACCACCCCAGGTTCTCTCACTCCCTTTCCTACATCATCTTCCATTTGCGACTCTGGGTTACTTTCTCAACAAGGGTGACAATCCAGATACAAACCATGATTGTCCCCAACTGTGTCTCAGGTAGACATTCCAGACCATCCTCATGTTGAGACTCTAGAAAAAGTGCCAAGAAGAGCAACCAAGATGATGAGGGGACTGGAGGTTAAAACATATGAAGAACGGTTGCAGGAACTGGGCCTGGCTAGTCTAGTGAAGAGAAGGACCAGGGGAGACAGGATAGCAGTATTCCAATACTTGAGGGGCTCCCACAGAGAGGAGGGATCAAGATATTTTCCAAAGCACCTGAAGGCCACACAAGGAAGAATGGATGGAAACTGAACAAGGAGAGATTCAACCTGGAAATAAGGAGGAATTTTCTGACCGCGAGAACAATCGACCAATGGAACAGAAGTTGCCTTCAGAAGTTGTGGGAGCTTCATCACTGGAGGCTTTCAAGAAGAGACTGGACAGCCATTTTTCATAGAGTCTCCTGCTTAGGTGGGTTTGGACTAGATGACCTACAAGATCCCTTCCAACTCTGTTTAATCTAGTCTTGTCTAGTCTAGTCTAGTCTAGTCTAGTCTAGTCTAATCTAATCATCTTTCAGCTTGCCTTCCTTTTAGACCAAGAACTGCCCCATGGGCCAAAATACAATGAGCACAGCCTTCTGCCCCATTTCAGCTGTCTTCTGGGAGGAAGTATTACCTGTTGAACTTTGGCCTGTCACATGGCTGCCACAGCCACAGGAACTCTGCCAGGGAATAATAAGGACAAGGGAAACCACGTTGAATAATAAGGACAATTAGGAAGCCACGTTGAATTCACCCTTGTCCTACTTGGCCTGGCGTTAAGATTCACGGGCTCTTAGTCAATTTATTTATTATTATTAATTTCTACACCACCCATCTCACCTAAGTGACTGGGCAGTTTACAACATATTAAAACAACGTAACTCAATACAGATAACCGGGTGACACATCCCTTCTCACCCCAAGGCTCTGCTAGTGGCATTTCCTTTTTTCCTTGCTGATGAATTCATGCTCCAGGCATGGAAAAAGCTGCCCTCCAGCCAGCCCTGTGAAGCAGGCCAGATTAGGAAACCAACGTCAGAAGAACGACCGGAAGTGCAGATCCCACGCTGGAAGGGACACCATCATTAGGGACCTCAATGTGGTGGCTTCTCATATGTGGTCCCCAGCTCTGAGGGCAGGACAAGAAGCAACGGGTGGAAACTAATCAAGGAGAGAAGCAACTTAGAACTAAGGAGAGATTTCCTGACAGTGAGAACAATGAATCAGTGGAACGACTTGCCTGCAAAAGTTGTGAATGCTCCAACACTGGAAATTTTTAAGAAGAGGTTGGATAACCATTTGTCTGAAGTGGTGTAGGGTTTCCTGCCTAAGCAGGGGGTTGGACTAGATGACCTCCAAGGTCCCTTCCAGCTCTATTCTGATTAATATTGATTGAGACTGCATTAGAAACAATTACTACTTTGCTGCATTTTCATTGCTTTTCTTTTTAATTGGGAGGGGGGCTTTTTAGTATGATTTGAACCTGACTGTACGCAAGATTGCAAGACCCTCACCGTTCTCTGATCGGAACAGCAGAGAAGCCGGAGCAAGGCTGAATAAGGTTATTAAAAAATAATAGTTGAGTAAGCAAACTAAAATCCACCAATAAAAACGTGGCCCGGACTTTTCCCCGGCCCTGTTAAAAAAAATAAAAAAAATATGTGTCAAATTCATCACACGGACTAGCCCAATGTTGCCTGTGCCAGCTCGGATCACACACACACACACACACACAAAACCGATCTGCGAGGCCCTTGGCTTCATCCTCAAGGTCTTGCCTTCGCTGCACTAACAGGAAAAGTTTATCTTCCCCGTGGATGTTTTATGGATGTTTATTGAACTCTTACGGTGAAGGTTTTATCAATTATTTACCGGGGAGGTTTTAGCTGCACAATCTTGTCAACCAGTAGGAGTCCTACAAGATTTGGCAGGATAGCGGGTGAATAAATAAAATAAACAAATAAATAATAAAGGAGAGGAAAGGAACTGCTCTTCCACAAGGCTGCCTGTAGCCATCACTCCCAGTACCGTTTCCGACAGTCGCAGCTGCATCTAGAGGGCACCAGGTTGGAGAGCAAATCTTGCAGATTCCTCCCCCCCCCCCCTTTTACTATGTGTTTGGAGACATATGTCACTTGAGGTCCTGCCCAGATGTCCTGCTTCATTTTGAAGAACTGTTTTCTGGATCGGTGTCTCTTAAACCCTTTCAAAAACCCAGAATAGCCCAAAGCATATCTCATTTTCCTCTAGCACCTATAAATAATCAGTGGTGGGTTGCTACCGGTTCATCCCGGTTTGGGCGAATCCGTAGTGGCGGGAGCAGTGATGGGATTCAGCCACTTCGCACCAAATCGAGAAGACTGTTTGTTAACTTTCTGAGCAGTTCGATGAACTGGTTGTTGGAAGAAATGATTAGGGCAAAGAAACAGAGGATAAGCCTGGATAGCTCTGCAGACCAAGCATTGTAATTAAACACCAGATGTCTGCAATTACTGCATGTTCGAATCTCACCAGGCTCAAGGTTGACTCAGCCTTCCATCCTTCCGAGGTGGGTCAAATGAGGATCCAGATTGTTGGGGGCAAGAGGCTGACCACTTAGAGAGGGCTGTGAAGCGGTATATAAGTCTTAAGTGCTGTGGCTATTGCTAAGTTATTTAAATCAGGGGTCTCCAACCTTGGCAATTAAGACTTGTGGACTTCAACTCCCAGAGTTTCTCAGCCACCACGGGGGGGGGGGGGGGGAGAGGAGGGGGGTTTCCTTCAAGCCCCTTGAAAAAGTCTCCATACTTCCACGTAGTCTCTGACACAGCCGATTGCAGAATTGTGCGCGTGTGTCAACAGAGACATCCTCTGTCATTGTCTGGGTGCCTGGCAGGGTGTAATCCAGTCTGTGTCAGAGGTGCGTTTGTGTGTGGGTGGGTTGGAGCCTGCTGACGCAGCATCTGGAGAATATCTGCCTCTGACAGCCCCTTCCCTCCAGAAGACCTCTCCTTCCTCCTGGGCCCCTGGTTAACGGTCCCCAGAGAATTGGGTTCCTGGCAGAATTAAAGAGCTGCAAACATTAAGACCTTGCCAGGGAGAACACTTTCACCCAGTCCGATGGTCCGTTGCAAACTACTGCAAACAGGGATGGGATTCAGCCGGTCACAGACGAACCGGATGTCAATTTTAATCTGGTTTGCTGAACTGGTAGTTGCAAGGACTGGCTGACCCGTCCTGGCCCTCCCCTCCCAGAAGTCTCCATGCAGCCCGTTTTGGATGCCAGGTAAGTCCAGGGCTCGTATGGAGGCTCTGGGAGGGCAAAAAATGGGCCTATGGAAAGTTCAGAAATGGACCTGTTTCCAGCCTCTGGAGGGCCTCTGGTGCCTGGGGAGGCCGTTTTTGCCCTCCTGGAGGCTCCAGTAAAGTCTCCGGAGCCTGGGGAGGGTGAAAATTTCTCCCCCCCCCCCTGCCATGGTACAGGAGGCCGAGTAGGCCACGCCCCCATGGCCACGCCCAGCCAGCAACCGGGCAGTGAACTGGTTCCTGAAAGTTTTCAATCCCAACCCTGACTGCAAGGCATTACATACTTCATCTTCTCCAAAAAATATGATAATAGAGAGACTGGGGGCAGGGAACAGCAGTGGGGGGCAAAGGGCCCTCACCCAGATCTCATATAACAGAGTTGGAAGGGACTTTAGAGGTCTTCTAATCCAACCCCCTAGCCTATACTATTCCAGAGAAATGGCTGCCCAGTCTTTTCTTAAAAGCCTCCAGAGATGGAGCACCCATAACTTCTAGAGGCAACCCGTTCCACTGATTAATTGTTCTCGCTGTCAGGAAATTTCTCCTTAGACAGTCTAGGTTGCTTCTCAAGCATGCTTCATGCATCCAGATGGCAAAACCATTGGGGAGGCCTTGAAAGAGGTGGTAGCCGAGATAACCGGATGAGAAGCACCAATCAAGGGCCAAAGAGATGAGGCCAAGGAAGGTTGACCATGGGATGCGTCTCTGTTTGTGATTCTCGTTCTATAAAGCAAGGGATGTGGCGGCTCAATGGCTAAGACGCTGAGCTTGTCGATCGAAAGGTCAGCAGTTCAGCGGTTCGAATCCCTAGCATCGCGTAACAGGGTGAGCTCCCGTGACTTGTCCCAGCTTCTGCCAACCTAGCAGTTCGAAAGCACGTAAAAAAGGCAAGTAGAAAAATAGGGACCATCTTTGGTGGGAAGGGAACAGCGTTCCGTGCGCCTTTGGCGTTGAGTCATGCCGGCCACGTGACCACGGAGACGTCTTCGGACAGCGCTGGCTCTTCGGCTTTGAAACAGAGATGAGCACCGCCCCCTAGAGTCGGGAACGACTAGTATATATGCGAGGGGAACCTTTTACCTTTACCTTTTATAAAGCAGTCAAGCAATCTCCCAATTTGGATTAGTTCTGAATCTGGCTTTTCTAGCAAACATTAGAGAAAAAGGGGAGTTTAGATGGATAAGGGAGAAACAGAAGAAAGAGGCCACCATTATCAATTTTAATCCTATCACTGTCGCCATCTTCTAAGTCCCAACCGCCATTCAATTTGAGAAGCACTATTGTCCTCCAAGGAAAGAGAAAGCCTGTTCTTTGGAGGAGGGAGGCTTTTTGACTTTCCAGCAGCAATTAAAGAGACAAATTCCTGTCTGGAGTTTGCTCAGAACAAAAGCGAAAAGAAAACAGAAAGTTAACCGAATGGTTAAACATTTATACGCCTGTTTTCCTTCCTTGAATGCCCAAGGTCATGTGGATAAGGAGCCAAAGCAAACTACAACCATCATAATAGAATCTGATCAATCACGGCTAAAAAACAGGAAGACAAAAGAAATAATCAAACTCCAGAACGTAATAATCAAACTCCAGCCTGAGAAGATCTCCAAGGCCAGACAGCTGTTAGATGGAGGTAGCAATCTACCACGAGAAATTGATACGGAGTTTGGGAGAAGGCAGCAATTAGCATCTCTTTCTTTTGACTTTAACTCGCAGGGGCCATGCCGGTTGAGGATTACTAGATTTAAAGCCAACTGGTTGAAGGAGATATTGGGCCCATGCTAACTAGCATGGGGTGATTATTTTAATGGATGAAGAAATAACCAACCAAGTGAATTCTGGATGGAAGAATCCAAGGATTCGTAGATGTTTGTTCATTCTTCCTTGGAAGACAGGCCAACAGCTGGCAGACCAAATCCCATCCCATCTTCCTTCCTCATCTCTTGTCCTCTTAGAACAGGGGTCTCCAACCTTGGCAACTTTAAGACTTGTGGACCAACTCCCAGAGTTCCTCAGCCAGCTTTGCTGGGAGTTGAAGTCCACAAGTCCTAAAGGTTGGAGTCCTAAAGGTTGAAGTCCTAAAGGTTGGAGATCCCTGGACTAGAAGAACATCTGGACATTTAATACAATTATCTAAGTTACCTGTGGGGGCTTTTGGTACATTGATTTCAACTCCCAGAATTCCCCTGTTGGGAATTAAGACTTCTGGGAGTTGAAGTCCAGATATCTTCAAGTTCTCAAGCTTTGCTGGCTGAGGAACTCTGGGAGTTGAAGTCCACAAGTCTTAAAGTTGCCAAAGTTGGAGACCCCTGTCCTACCAAAAGCCAATTCTCTTCACATGCTGATGTCTTCCAGCTTTTTCCATCTATAGTGGCAACGTCTGGCTGCAAAGATTGTAAAACTGGAGCTCTCAAGCTGACACGGAGGACCTCACTGGAGAACTTCAACGTTTCCACTCCAGCTGTCCTTCATAGCTTGGTTCCAATCATTCATCAACGTGCAATTATTATTATTATTAGTTCAAATTATATGCCGCCTTTCTCCGAAGACTCAGGGCGGTTTACAATGTTTAATTTTTTTTTCTTTTATCGGACCTGCTGTTGTGTCTAAATGAAGCCCAGTGTACTAAAATTAAGAACATGGAGGATTCACACACACCCCTCCACATTTCTCACCCTAGAAGCGGACAAACTATTGTCCCACAGACTTCCGTAGCAGGTCTGGAGCATTATTGTTGAATCTTAGCAACCTTAAGATGGGTGGACTTCAACTCCCAGAATTCCCCAGCCAGCTTACCAAGAAACACTGCAACTAAGTTTGGTCCAAGAATTCTGGGAGTTGAAGTCCGCCAGGCTTAAAGTTGCCGAGGTTGGAGACCCCTGATCCAGATGGAATAACATCAGTCCTCCAAATTCTCATCAATGCCCACCCTGGGAGTTGGTTCAACATTTGGAAGTCTGCTGGAACAGAAGCTCTAAAATAGGCTTAACTTTATTAAAATAAGCTACTTCATTTCCTTACTGCCCCCCTCAAACCCCCCTCACTCTCTTAAAAAAAAAAACCTAGGAAAACTCCCTGAAAATCTCAGCGCCGCTGAAATGTGTTATTCAACTTGACACATTTTCTCTCCTTTGCCCAATGTTTTCCCTCCCGTCCCACGAGAGATGCTGCCTCTGGCCATAAAGATAATCTTCTTCTAAGTTGCATGAAGCTGGGAAATAATGATTACGAATATACCTATACATGGAATACACCAGGGGTGAAATCCAGTAGATTCTGGAGAACTGGTAGCGGAAATTTTGGCAGATTTTGGGGATTTTGCAGTATCCTTCCCCCACGGATGGGGTGGGAATGGGGATTTTGCAGTATCCTTCCCCCAGGAGTGGGGTGGGAATGGGGATTTTACAGTATCCTTCCCCCAGGAGTGGGGAGGGAATGGGGATTTTGTAATATCCTTCCCCTGGAGAGGGGAGGGAATGGGGATTTTGAAGTATCCTTCCCCCAGGAGTGGGGTGGGAACGGAGATTTCGTAATATCCTTCCCCTGCCATGCCCACCAAGCCATGCCCAAAAAACTGGTAGGGAAAAAAATTGGATTTCAACCCTGGAATACATGAGAAAGAAACACTGGCTGCTTTTTCTCCCCCCCCCACTTTTTTTTCCAGTCTGTCCTCCTTCAGGATACACCCACCCAGGGGGCTGCCTGTGGAGAGGATGGGGCCAAACTCAAGATGGCGGCTTGTAACCGATGATCAAAACTGCCTTCTACTTTAAGTCTGTCTCCTCTAACTTTTTCCATCCAATGTTTTGTTTCCCCCACCCTCCAAACAGTTTTCATCCCTCTTTTTTTAAGCTACCAAGAACGGGTACCGCTAAGCATATAACATTTCCCGTCTTGTGCAGTGGAGATGCCACTTCAGCAACTCATGTTCTTGGGCCCGTACTTCAAAATGGAAAACAACTGGTTTATTAAAAAAAAAAAAACACCTAACCCCAATTTACCGTATTTTTCGGAGTATAAGACACATTTTTCCCCCTCCTAAAAGGGGGTGAAAATTTAGGTGCATCTTATACACCGAATGTAGCCCCACCCACCCACTGGCCCTCACCCTTTGGCCTCTGCCTCCCAGCAGGCAGCAAGAAGAAACAGCTCGTTTCAGCTTCAGCAAAGCCTAATTAGCACAAGTTGATTGGATCGGCTTCCCGACTCTCAACTGATTTGCTCTCAGCTGTTTTGGGCAGGCCTCTGCTGTTTGCTGCAAGGAGGTAAATTGCTGGGAGCAGATTTTTTTTCCCCCTTGTGCTAATCAAGCTATGCTGAAAACGAAAATGAAAGTAAAGCAGGCTATTTGCTGTTTGCTGCAACGAGGCAAAATTGCTCAGAGGCAGAGGGAGATTTCTTTTTCCTCCTTTTCCTCACCAAAAAAGGTAGGTGTGTCTTATACTCCGAAAAATACGGTACATTTCCATCCTTTGGAAACTCGAGGAGCTGACAGTGACAACTTGTAAAACAAGCTAAGAATGCTCTCCAGAACTTCGCTTCACTAGAAGCAGGGCGAAAGTCTATTTATTTGTACATTGCCTTCCCCCCCCCCTTAAGTGGGCCGCGAGAAGGGTTTAACATTGTTAAATAATATTTCAAGAGGATTCATTAACGGTTACACGATGACATTTAAATAATCATACCGGCATTAAATGGAAAGGGAGATTTAAACAGTGCGTGAATCTTGTTATGTGCACAAGACACATAACCTCATTACCCGTAAGGAGGAGAGCTTCTCCAAGACTTTTTAACTTTCCACCAGTCTTTCTAAGATCTAGAACGGC
This sequence comes from Coluber constrictor foxii, assembly GCA_038048745.1. Lineage (NCBI taxonomy): Eukaryota > Metazoa > Chordata > Lepidosauria > Squamata > Colubridae > Coluber > Coluber constrictor. The sequence continues at coordinate 37,270,159 of CM075967.1, forward strand.
TTCAAGGAGGCATCCGTGGCCTCTGGAGATTGGTGGGCGCTCTTGAGAAATGGCAGCGAAGGGAGATGTTGCTGGGCATTGAGAGATCCCACCACTACCCCATATCTCATATTCCTCATATTCATATTGGTTCGATTTATATGCTGCCCTTCTCTGGAGACTCAGGGCGGCTTACAATGCATTAAGCAACAGCCTTCATACTTTTGTATATAATTGCTTAGTAGGGCTTTCAGCCCCACTCCAAGCGGTGTTCTTTTTTATATGGTGAGATTTGAACTTGCAGCAATTGCAGGCCGCTGGCAGCTAAGTGCTATTTAATAGCTATTTAACAGCGCATTAGTCCGCTGCTCCACCAAGGTTCCTAGGTAGACGGGTAAAAGGATGCCGCACTAGGAGGAGACTCTATGGTGGGGGGATCAACTTCCAGTCGGCAGAGGAAAAAGGACACCAGGCTAGGGGGAGACTCTAGTGGGGGAACTGGACTTCCAGTTGGCTCCAGAATTGAATGGGGGCTTCCAGTTAGGACCTTTGTGGCTCTTTTGAGTGTTTCAAGGTTGCCGACCCCTGCCCTATCCCATCCCATATCCTATCCCATCCCCCATCCCCCATATCCCATCCTCTATTCCCTGTCTCATCTCATCTCTCATCCCATATCCCATATCCCAAGAAACGTCTTGTTTTCCACCAAATATCAGTCCTGCTTGCCTTTATCAAAAATAAAACCCACTTTTGATACATCTTTTGAGTAGCCTGTGGAAGTCACTGGGGTTGAGCTGGCGCTGGGACAGAGAATTGCTAGGGTGATACTAATTCAGGCTCAGAAGTCTTAATAAAGATTCCTAACACCAGAGTTGTGTGTGTGTGTGTATGTGTGTGAGAGAGAGAGAGAGAGAGAGAGCAGGACAGCACAAGCTATCCCCAATTTGAAAATCTCAGTGCCCTCCCCTCTCCAAAGGCAGAAGAGAAAGTGGGGGGGGGGAACAGGGGGAGGGAGATTGCACCAGTTAGCATTCAAGGAGGAAAATCAAAGTTTTCCTACCTTGATTTTTCTTCCTTCTGAACTAGCAGCTTGCCTCAATTGATCTCCTCTTGGCATAAGCTGGCACCCGCTGGTGCGATGAATACGGAGGGCATCTCAAAACGGACCAGCAAAAAACAACCATTGTCCTTCGCTGCAAGACCCTCGTCCTGGGAGCTGCTCTAGTTGGCCCCATCTCTCTCTTCCTCTTAGCTAAAAGCCTTTGGCCAACTCCTCTGAGGCCCAACTTGGCTAGGCTCTAATGAGTTTATAAGCCGGAGGGCGGCCACGAACCCACCTGAGTCAGGAAGAAGCCAACAGAGGTTGGCGAGAATTGATTAGGAGCCAGGTATGGGATGTGGTGGCTCAGTGGCTGAGCTTGTCGATCAAAAGGTCGGCAGTTCAGCGGTTTGAATCCCTGGCGCTGCATAACAGGGTGAGTTCCCGTGACTTGTCCCAGCTTCTGCCAACCTAGCAGTTCGAAAGCAGGTAAAAAATGCAAGGGGAACAAATGGAGACCACCTTTGATGGGAAGGGAACAGCGTTCCGTGCACCTTTGGCATTGAGTCATGCCAGCCACATGACCACGAGGATGTCTTCAGACAGCGCTGGCTTTTCGGCTTTGAAACGGAGATGAGCACCGCCCCCTAGAGTCGGGAACGACTAGCACATATATGCGAAGGGAACTTTTACCTTTAAGGCCGGATGGGCGGCTATAAATAGCCCACAGCCCTGATCTGGCTGCTTTCTCTCCATTTACTCCTGCTGGGCTCAACAGGAGACATTTTGATTTGTTATTTTATTAAATTCTTCCTAGTGCGGTGAACTTTGCGATTCGAGCCCGACTCCTGGTGACGCCATGAATATATCCATTTGACGATGCTGTGGGCAGCATTACTGAAGTGGTTGGTTGCTGTCTTCTTTGAGAACTTAGAACTAAGGAGAAATTTCCTGACAGTGAGAATAATTAATCAGTGGAACAATTTGCCTGCAGAAGTTGTGAATGCTCCAACACTGGAAGTTTTTAAGAAGAGGTTGGATAACCATTGGTCTGAAGTGGTGTAGGGTTTCCTGCCTAAGCAGGGGGTTGGACTAGAAGACCTCCAGGGCCCCTTCCAACTCTGTTATTCTATTCTATTTCTATTTCTATTTTGGCCAGCTTTTTCGGTTTAGCCAATTGCTCTGAGCTTTTTCCTGGCACTCTCCTATCCAATTATTTTTTTTAAAAAAGATTTCATTTATTTTCCATTGTTTACATTTGTCAGTGCTTAATAAACATCCTTAATAAACATCCTGGGCCATTTAATTTACTTAACAATACAGATTACATTCTTAATCTCTACCCCTTTTTTTTCCAACCACTGGTAAGAGTAAGTTCCATGCCTTGATAATATTCTGTATCTTCTTTCTGTTTAATTTTCAATCCATTTCTGCACAATCTACCAGTAGTATCTTCCTAATTACCGGTATCTCTTCGTCTCACGGTGTTTTTTCACTTTTCCAATATTGTGCGAATATAATCCCCGCTGCTGTTAAGACATGCAATATGAAATATATGCTTTGCTTATCAAGGTTTAGTGATGTTATAACTAGTAAAAACAGTTCAGATTTAAAATCTACATGTTTTCCTATCATTTTCTAATGATTTATGTATTTTTGTCCAATTTTATTTATTTATTTTTTTGCTTTAACGAAAGTCCACCACATATGGTAATATGTGCCCGTTTTTGGTTACATTTCCAACATTTGCTAGACATATTTTTAAACATTTATATCTATACGATCTATACTGAACATCTATAAAACATTTTGTATAAATTTTCGATCCAAGCATTATTCAACCTGGCTTTGTCTGACTTATTTCTAAGGAAGGCCGAAATCACATTTTAGGCCGGTGCACACAATTCCCAAACCTTTTAGCCTTTCAATTACTAGGATCACCTACCATACTAGCTGAACCACACTTGCAGAATTAAAACGACAACCTAAATTCAGTAAACCCTTTGAACATGTGTAAGCCACCCAGAGTTGCTTTATTGGTGAGATGGACAGCATAGAAATTTAATAAATAACAATAACAACAACCACAATCCCAAAGTAACCGGAGCACCACTTGCTCACCTTCAACATTGACAAAATCATCATCTGTCAATTGCAAAAGGCAGCTTTACTAAGTACAGCTTACATCCTGGAATCTTTAACACCATCAAACAGCAACATCAACCCATCCCAGGTCCTTGGGAAGGACTCGATTAGGTTGACAAAAATGCCAAATCCACCCTGAACACTTGGCTGTGCGATGAACCATCAAAGTAAGAGGTGCTTTGGCATTGACAGAATCCCCATCTGTCAATTGCAAAAGGCAGCTTTACTCAGTGCAGCTTACATCCTGGAATGAAATCTTTTAACACCATCAAATCTCAACCTCTGCCTATCCCGGATCTTTGGGAAGGACTCGATTAGGTTGACAAAGATGCCAAATCCAGCCTGAACATCTGGCTGTGCAATGAACCATTGAAGTAAGAGGTGCTTTGGCATTGACAAAATCCCCATCCGTCAATTGCAAAAGGTAGCTTTACTTGGAACAGCTGACATCCTGCAACGATGGCTTTAACATATCCACCTCTGCCTATCCCAGGTTCTTGGGAAGGGCTCGATGGGTGGATAAAAATACCACTCATCCAGTCTAAACATCTGGGTGATTGTGCGAGAAGCCATGAAGACTATATATTGGAGGGAGCGACCATCTCATAAAACAAACTGAGCCACAAACGGATCTGCCAACATTTTAGCCAAAACTATTGTGCCACTCAGATGAGATCCAGAAATATGCTAAACTGCACCGTGGCTAATTTGACTTGGATTTTAGCGTGGTGTGTAAAATCACCCATTGATTTTTTATTTTTAGCCAAATATGTTCTATACTTAAAATGTGGGAAACACTATTTACTATTTCTCCCTATAAAAAAATCTGAGGCTGCACACACCACAAAGCCGTAATGGGGTTGTGGGTTTTTTTTGAATAAACAAGCCAACATAGTTAAGCAAGCTGTGGTTTAGATGCTGCATGAATCAGATTAAAGTGAAGAGCATCCTTGATTTCATGCAATGTGCCAACATCCCTGGTAAGGCTGGAGAAAGCCTTCCTGTGAAATTTGGAGAGCAGCTGCCCGTGGGCTGATAGGCCAACGGATTCAACAGGTGGCAACTGGACCAGGCTGCCCTTCTGTGCTGCCAGCTGCCTAAATCCATCCAATTTACAACCTCTTGGCATCTGCCTAAAAGCAAAAGCAAAAAAAAAAAATCCTTTTCAAAGCACAAGGAATCTCTTTTGCAATGCTTACTCTTTCTTTCTTTCTTTTGGTATAAATCTGATGGAAAGTTTTTAAAAGATTTTAAAAAGTAACAAAAACTAATACAAAATAAATCCATAAATTGGTCAATCAGTCAATCAATAAATAAATAAGGAAAGGAGGGAGGGAGGGAGAAAGGGAGAGAAAGAAAGAAAGAAAGAAAGAAAGAAAGAAAGAAAGAAAGAAAGAAAGAAAGAAAGAAAGAAAGAAAGAAAGAAAGAAAGAAAGAAAGAAAGAAGGAAGGAAGGAAGAGAGGGTGGGTGGGTGGGTGGAAGAAAGGAAGGAAGAAAAAAAGCGGGAGGGTGGGAGGGAGGGTGGAAGGAAGGAAGGAAAAAGAAAGAAAGAAAAAGATGGGAGGGAGGGAGGGAGGAAGAAAGGAAGGGAGAGAGAGAGAAAGAAAGAAAGATGAGAGGAAGGGAGGTAGGGAGGAAGGAAAAAAGAAAGGAAGGAAGAAAAAGAAAGAAAAAAACTGATGGATGGGAGGAAGGAAGGAAGGAAAAAAGGAAGAAAGAAAGAGATGGATGCGAGGAAGGAAGGAAAAAGAAAAAAAGAAAGAAAGAAAGATGGGAGGGAGGGAGGAAGAAAGGAAGGAAGAGAGAGAGAGAGAGAGAAAGATGGTAGGAAGGGAGGGAGGGAGGAAGGAAGGAAAGAAAAAGAAAGAAAGGAAGGAAGGAAGAAAAAGAGAAAGAAAGAAACTGATGGATGCGAGGAAGGAAGGAAGAAAGAGATAGATGGAAGGAAGGAAGGAAGGAAGGAAAGAAGGAAGGAAGGAAGGAAAAAAGCAAAGTGCACAAAGAAAAGATGAAAAGAATCAGAAAGCAGGTTTTGATGATCTTCGTAGCAAACGCAAGCATGTTTACAAAATTCTCTCTTACGCTACTGTTACAAAAAGAAAAGCTCTCTTTTTTTTCTATTATCTAATAAAGCACACAAATCAAAAGTTCCTGGAGTTTTTTTGTGGGTTTTTTTTTTTGTCCCATGCAAAAGTTTGCAAAAGGGGTTTCCAGTCGGTAATCAATGCAGACGTTGTCTTCGCAAGACGGATTCAGAAGAAAAGGATGGGCTGGCCAGAATTCCAACCCCACTCAAAACTATTTCCGGTCCAGTTATTTCCCAAAATATACTAAGGCCAGTCGTTCGCCTTTTCACTGCCTTTCTGGGAATTGCCTTTATCTCTTTGCTGGGAGTTGTTTACAGGATCATCTCCAGGCTCCTTATCAGTCTAGGAACAAGCCCCATACTTGGACGAGGAAGTCGGAGGTGTGAACTACATCCGAAGATAAACAGAACTCTCTGTGTGTTTATTTCTGGCTAATGTTTTAGATTTCTGATAGCTGAGATGCTGGGTTTTTCTTCTTCTTCTTCTAAGGCAGTGTTTCTCAACCTTGGAAGCTTGAAGATGGGTGGACTTCAACTCCCAGAATCCCCCAGCCAGCAGCGCTGGCTGGGGGATTCTGGGAATTGAAATCCACCCATCTTCAAGCTTCCAACGTTGAGAAACACTGTTCTAAGGTTACTCTTTCCAGAACTGGTAACTAAAGCCATTATCCCCATTCTTCTATCAGTCTTCTCCATCCCAGGGTCCCCCCGTTACATTAAAACTTCCAGAATGACAAGCGAGGCCCAGAAGCTAAATAATTCTGAGAATTGCAAGGGCACCATTGGAGTTTAATTAAAATTAAATATTTTTTTTCCTGAAAAAAATCTGGAGATTCAACCTAGAAATAAGGAGGAATTTTCTGACGGTGAGAGCAATCAACCCGTGGCACAGAAGTTGCCTTCGGAAGTGGTGGGAGCTTCATCACTGGAGGCTTTCAAGAAGAGACCGGACTGACATCTGTCAGAAATGGGGTAGGTTTTCCTGCTTGGGCTAGATCAGGGGTCTGCAACCTTAAGGACTGGATCAGGGGTCTGCAACTAGATCAGGGGTCTGCAACCTTAAGCACTCAAAAGAGCCATTTGGATCCGTTTCCCACAGAAAAGAAAACACCGGGAGCCACAAAACCTGGGTGGGCGTGGCCAACTTGATGTCACTCACTTCCACCAATCACATGACCCACCCCTAGCCACATCCACCCAGCTGGTCATTAGGGCAGAGAACCCGTTGTTAAAAAACACCGGGAACCACAAAATCCTTTCGACATCTCTCTCTCTCCCCTCCCTCCCTCTCTGTATCTCTCTCTGTCTCTCTCACCCTCTCTCTGTATCTCTCTGCCTCTGGCCTGGCTGCTTCTCCATCGCCTGCACTCGCCCTTACTTTTTCAGGCCAGGTGAGGAGTGACTGGGAGGAGAGAGCGAGGGACGGGACCAGCCAGTGGTGGGATCACCCGACAGGGAGCCGCAGCGGAGGGCCCAAAAAGCTGCATGTGGCTCCGGGGCCGCAGGTTGCTGACCCCTGGAATAGATGACCTAAAAGGCCCCTTCCCACTCTGAATCTGAAGCAACCATGGGTTTTGGCTGAGCCTTAAGAGAGTGGCATGAGCACAAGGCCAGCCTAACCAATTCCCAAAAGGCTAACGGAGGGCTAAGGACAGTGAATCATACAGAGATCAGCTGGGAGTCTCCGCTTCCAGGTTCATAACAATAAAGCCTTCGTTTTTATTGCAATTTCAGTGAAAATGAAAACAAACTATATATATTTTTAAAGTTCCCAAGCAGTAGCCTCTAGGCATTGAGTTTAGAAAAATCAGAAAAATGGCATAGGAAGCTTCATACTTGGAGATAAGCAAAAGTCCTTCGGGAGAAGGGCGGTATAAAAGTTTGAAAAATAAAAAATAAATAAATAAAAAACAACAACATGAAACCGTGGCTGGAAAAAGGGTACAGGTTGGCAGGGGTAGTCCTCATCTTACAACGGATCGTTCAGTGATGGTTTGAAGTTACAACGACACTGAAAAAAGTGACTTATGACCAGCAGTGGGTTTCACGTTATGGTACTACCAGTTCACCGCGTGGTCGCTCGCTCGCTTCGTGCGAGCAGGTGCCCAGTTCATGCCCGCACCTGCCTTCCACGCATGTGCTCTTCTCACGTGTGTGCCTTCCACGCATGCTCCCTGCCTCAAAAACATGCTTAAATAGGATGGCACAGAGCTAGGGCAAGTGAATGGGCCCACCTGCAATTTCCGCTATCAGTTCGGGCGAACCGTTCCAAACCGGCTAAATACTCCTTATGACCATTTTCAGTCTTACAACTGCTGTTGCATTCCCACGGTCACGTGAATACAGTCGCTTGGCCACCGGCTCAGATTTATGCCAGACGCTGCGTCCCAGAGTCCTGCGATTCCCTGTTTTGCGACTTTCTGACCCGCAAAGTCAGTGGGAAAGCCAGATTTACGTTACAACTATGTTACTCACTTAACATCCACAGTGATTCCCGGAAGAATGCTGGCAAGAGAGGTGAAAATATGGGGCAAAACTCACTTAGTAACTGCCTCGCTTAGGAATGGAAATCGTGGGCTCCATGCTGGCCGTTAAGTCAAGGACTTCTCTCCATCCACGTCATTTTTCCTCCGTGAGAAATGTCCCTGCGGCTGGATGCAGGAATTGGGGTTATGGAATGTCGGGATTGCAGCTGTCCACAACCCCACCCGTCGCGTGCTGGAGAGCACAGCTGGAGCAACAGATGGGATTGAGAGCCGTTCACTGGCAAAGCCTTGCGCAGAAGGAGGCGAGAAGAATAAAGTTAGCGATGCTGGCAGCACTGAACCAAGTTTATTTGTGGTGGGCATCAAAAAAAAAGGGGGGCTTGGTTGAACGTACAGCTGATGCTCCATAGTTCTGTGCTGCATTGTGGAATTTCGTGGTGTAGCTACCGGTAGGAAGGTTACTTCAAACATCCATCGGACGCTTTCCTTTCCTCTTTTTGGGTCTTCTCGCAATTTGGTGGCCGAAGAACCAGTCTGGGCTCTTGGCAGCCTTTGCCAGCTGGACTTCAGATCCACGGAAATGGATTCCCAATTTAGTTCCGCTAAAGGAGACTTTCAGCCAGGGGCATCCAACCTTGGCAAGTTTTAATGACTGACTGCCTGGGGAATTCTGGGAGTTGCAGACCACAAGTCTTAAAGTCACCAAGGTTGGGTACCCCAGCTTTAACCGCAGTTGAAGGGGTTAACTGGCTGGGGAATTCTGGGAGTTGAAGTCCACAAGTCTTAAAGCTGCCAAGGTTGGGCACCCCAGCTTTAACCCCCGTTCTGTAGCTGGGTCTACTTTGCAGATACGTGATACGAATTACAAGGGAATGTTGTCCGTTTCGGGTTTCACCAACCGAGGGTCCTCCATACAGATAACTCAGCCTCTCGTGGGGTAGCAGCGAGCCCCCCGAGCTGACCTTGAAAAAAAGTATTCAACATGTGCAGAAACATACCCAGAGCCCAAGAAACAGGGACAGCATTAGAAATGAGACTCAGGCTGGCTCTTCCCAAACTCCCCGGGGTATAAAAGAAGGGAAAGAGAAAAACGCAGTCAGCTTTGGATGAATTCTGTTACAATAGCTTATCTCAGCCAGTTTTAATAATCTGGAGTTTGGTCAACCTTGAAGGCTGACACATTCATTCCTCTGCTACTCACTCCAGAGACTGACAAGCCAGGACAGAATGTCATATATTTTTAAAAGGGAGCAAATACTCGATTTGGGAAAATAAACCTCTTTTTTTTTTTGAAAAAAGTTTTTTTTTTAAATTTCTTATACACATATTGTACATGTACATTCTCTTATACATGATTGATTATATATGTTTTCTGAGGTTTTCGCGGGTGTTTGTATGTAGGTCTTTGGTTATTCGGGTCTTCTCCCGTGTAGAATTGGAAGTATCTTGGCGACGTTTCGACGAAGTCTCATTCGTTATCTTCAGGCTGGTGTTCTCAGCTTCGTGCTGGGATGACGAATGAGACTTCGTCGAAACGTCGGCAAGATACTTCCAATTCTACGCGGGAGAAGACCCGAATAACCAAAGACCTACATATATATATATATATATATATATAAAATATTTTTGCTGATAATTCTATAAATAAAGGGAGGCTGTTATAGATCTATTTCGAGCTTATTTGCTCTCATCAGACAGTCATACCCTTACTGGGATTTGAACCTGGGCCGTCTGCTTGTAAGGCAGTTGATTTAACCCTCAGGCCACAGGCTCTTATCCGATTACCAGCTCATTTCCAGGTAGGTTTATTTGTATGTTTGTTAAGTCATCCTGGATTACCACGAATGGAGAAGGAAATATCACAAATCTCCAATTTTTTTTGCCTTCATGGATGATTATACATGAATGAGACTTCGTCGAAACATCACCAAGACACATCCAATTCTACGCGGGAGAACACCAGAACAACCAAACACCTACATATAAACACCTGCGAAAACCTCAGAAAACTATATATATATAGTTTTTCGTGAAGCCGAGAACACCAGCCTGAAGATGACGAATGAGACTTCGTTGAAACATCGCCAAGATACTTCCAATTCTACGCGGGAGAAGACCCGAATAACCAAAGACCTACATACAAACACCTGCGAAAACCTCAGAAAACACACACACACACACACACACACACACACACACACATATACACACACATCTATTTTTTCTAACAAAAGCATAAACATATGACATTTTAATTACATTTGTTTGCTCTTCTACCCTCTCTTTTCCCAACAAACTTTCTTTCTTTCCTCTCCCTCCCTCCACTTCTACTTTCTTCCTTCTCTCCTCTCCTCCCCTACTTCCCCTTCCTCTCCCCCACTCCTCTCCTCTTTTCCTCCTTTCTCACCTTCTCTCCTACTCTGAGACTATAAACCTGTAAGACCCCCCAAAAGATGAGATGTCTCAAGCCTCTTGACGACTTGGCCTGCCAGGTTTATGACCAGGATCTTAATTCTAAGAGCAAATAACTAATTTTGAATAATGACTGCCCCAGTTTTGCAATGGCGATAATGATTTAATGAGGATTGGAATAATCACCTGGCAAACACCCGAAAGATAAGCACTTTAAAAGGTAGGAGAAATTTCTAAACCTTTCATTAATCTTCCCCGTTTGCACCAAAAGCCTATGACGGGCTCGATGATTGGGTAGTGTTTAAGTAACTGGATTTTAACTGCAGAGACGGTGTAATTCTGACAGAAGGACTGTCTGGCAGGAGAAATTATAGAGATAATAACTGAGATTTGTATAATGTTTCGGGTTTGATTCCAAAAACGGGCAGCGGATTGTTGGGTCTGTTTAAAACAACCTTGTCTTCTTCCTTGTATCTGAAGTTGCACAATAAACTCCCTGTTTCTGCCAGTAGTTTTTGCACACTGCACACCGATCATAAATTCTCTGCGCGGTGACAAATAAATAAAGCAATGACAACACACAAAATACAACCCGAGCATTCAATCCGAAAACAAAGCAACAGCTACGTACAGCAGGAAATGCGCTACTGCAGGATGGGTGACAAACTCAAATCCCACAGGGAACTCGGGGGGGTGGGGTGGGGTGGGGTCTGTGCACCGTGTCCTGTTTTCACTGGCAGAGGGCTGCCGGAGGCCGTCGCAGCCAAAAACGGGGCACAGCCAGAGGGCTATCAGAACAAACTAAAAACAAAAGGAGAAAAGCCCTGGTGGTGCAGAGGACTAAAGTGCTGTTAAGTAGCTCCAGCTGCCTGCAATTATTGCAAGTTCGAATCTCACCAGGCTCAAGGTTGACTCAGCCTTCCATCCTTCCGAGGTAGGTAAAATGAGGACCCGGATTGTGGGGGCAATAAGCTGACTTTGTATAAAAAAGAACACCGCTTGGGGGGGGGGGCGAAAGCCCTACTAAGCAGGTATATACAAAAGTATGAAGGCTGTTGCTTAATGCATTGTAAGCCGCCCTGAGTCTCCGGAGAAGGGCGGCATATATAAATCGAGCCAATAAATAAATAAATAAATAAATAAAAAGGGGAAATTGTTCTTACTTGTGTGACACGTGTCTTGCTCCGCTTTGGATTTTCCAGGGTCTCTCAAAAACAAAAACTTTTCTTTTGTATTGCTGCCCACTTCTGAACAGGGGAGACTTTTGAGACTGGCAGCAATGATGCCACCAGGTGTTTCATATAACAATTCATTCTGGGGGTTGAAGTCTAAGAGGTCTTAAAGTTATGGTTGGACATTATTCCTGCTCTGGTTTAAGTTCAGCAAATCACGGCTAAGCGTACCCAGATGGAGGGCCTAACGTGGATCCCAACTTGTTCGTGCGTCAAAGGTTCGATTGGGCGGCCAGTAAATTCAAGTAAGTCAAATTAAAACAAGGGGCCTCCTTTAACAGTTAACAGAGCTGGAAGGGACCTTGGAGGTCATCGAGTCTAACCCCCTGCTCACGCGGGAGACCTGTACTAGGGATTCGAACCGCCGAACTGCCGATCTTTCTGATTGACAAGCTGAGTGTCTTAGCCACTGAGCCGCCTAATCGGGCTCCTGATTAAAGGATGCCCACCAGGAACGGCACCAGGAAGGCACCCAGAAAAGTCTCTTTTCTGTCTTCTCCATCTCTAAATGAGCTGACATAATCCTGGACAACCCTGGTCTTCTGCAACTACAAAGCCCAACAGCTTCGGTCCCCAGGAGGGTCTTGTCACTCCTTAGCCCCACACTTCACCTCTGTTGGCTGCTTCCAGCCCAGCCTCTGGGACTCATGGGTGGTGGGTAGTAGACGGCGCTGGTCCAAGGGGCTTTATTCATAATGAGGCTGTTCTAGTCAGGCTTCGGGAACTCAGGGGAAGACTGCGCTGGTCCAAGGGGCTCTATTTATAATGAGGCTGTCTCTAGCCCGGCCTCTGGGCTAGACTGCACTGGTCCAAGGGGCTCTATTCACAATGAGGCTGCCTTTAGCCCGGCTTCAGGACTCAGGTGTAGACTGCGCTGATCCATGGGGCTCTATTCCTAATGAGGCTGTTTCTAGCCCGGCCTCTGGGGTAGACTGCACTGGTCCAAGGGACTCTATTCACAATGAGGCTGCCTCTAGTCCGGCTTCGGAAAATCAGGGGTAGACTGCGCTGACCCATGGGGCTCTATTCCTAATGAGGCTGTTTCTAGCCCGGCCTCTGGGGTAGACTGCACTGATCCAAGGGGCTCTATTCATAATGCGGCTGTCTCTAGCTCAGCTTCGGGAACACGAAGGGTAGAATTAAGGACTTTGTACAGTATCTGCATGACAAAATCGCTCAGATTCGGGAAGATCTGGACTCCGACTGGGGTAGTTTCAGGGGGGAGGACGGAGGCAGGTCTTGAGAATGTTATCTGGGATGAGTTTGATCCTGTGACTCCTGATGACGTGGACAGGATTCTGGGTAGACTGACACGACCACATGTTTGTTGGACCCGTGTCCCTCCTGGTTAGTGCCGGCTTCTCGGGAGGTGACGCGAGGCTGGCTCCAGGGGATTATAAATGCTTCATTGGGTGAGGGTGACTTCCCCGCTGCCTTGAAAGAGGTGGGGGTGAGGCCCCTCCTCAAGAAGCCTTCCCTGGACCCAGCAGCGTTGTCTAATTATCGCCCGGTCTCCAACCTTCGCTTTGTGGCGAAGGTTGTTGAGAGTGGGGTTGCAAGACAGCTTCCCCAGCACCTGGATGAAACGGCTTATCTGGATCCGTTCCAGTCGGGTTTCAGGCCTGGGTACAGCACGGAAACGGCATTGGTTGCGTTGGTTGATGATCTCTGGAGGGCTCGGGACAGGGGTTGCTCCTCTGTCCTGGTCCTATTAGATCTCTCAGCGGCTTTTGATACCATTGGCCATGGAATCATGCTGCACCGGTTGGAAGAGTTAGGGGTGGGGGGCACTGTGTTACAGTGGTTCTCCTCCTTTCTCTCCGACCGGTCACGGTCTGTGTTGATAGGGGGGCAGAGGTCGACCCCGAGACGCCTCATATGTGGGGTGCCACAGGGGTCGGTCCTCTCGCCCCTCCTGTTCAACATTTATGTGAAGCCGCTGGGCGAGATCCTCCGTGGTTTCGGGGTGAAGTCCCACCAGTACGCTGATGATACTCAGCTGTACATCTCAATCCCGGACCACCCCAACGATGCCCTTGAAGTGAGCTCCCGGTGCCTGGAGGCCGTGCGGATCTGGATGGGGAGGAACAAACTCAGGCTCAACGCATCCAAGGCCGAGTGGCTGTGGTTTCCGACGTCCCGATATAGTCAGTTGGTGCCATCACTGACTATTGGAGGCGAGACGCTGGCTCCCCACGGAGAGGGCTGGCAACTTGGGCATCCTCCTAGATTCACGGCTGTCTTTAGAAGAGCATCTGACGGCTGTGGCCGGGAGGATTTTTCATCAGGATCGTCTGATCCGCCAGTTGCGTCCCTTTCTAGATCGGGACTCCTTACACACGGTCACTCACGCCCTCGTCACTTCCCGCCTGGACTACTGCAACGCTCTCTACATGGGGCTCCCCTTGAGGAGCACCCGGAGGCTCTAACTGGTGCAGAGTGCGACCGCGCGGGTGGTTATGGGAGCGTCATGGCGTTCCCATGTAACACCTCTCCTGCACGAGCTGCACTGGCTCCCGGTGGTCTTCCGGGTGCGCTTCAAGGTTTTGGTTATCACCTTTAAAGCGCTCCATGGCGTAGGACCTGGTTATTTACAGGACCGCCTACTGCCACCAATAGCCTCCCACTGGCCAGTATGCACCTATAATCTGGAATGAGCTCCCCCCGAAGATACGGAGGATCCCGGATCTATGCACCTTCCGCCGCGCTCTCAAGACTTTTTTATTCCATCAGGCTGGCCTGGCCTAAATTTTGCCCTTTTACAATGAAAATTTTGAATTTGTTCTAAATTATTGGGGTGTTTTAAATTTCTCGGCCAAAATGTTTAATATAGTTTTAAATTTTGTATTTTCATGTTTTACTTCTTGGCTGTTCACCGCCCTGAGTCCTTCGGGAGTAGGGCGGTATATAAAGCAACTAAAACATTAAACAGGGATAGACTGCGCTGATCCAAGGGGCTCCATTCACACATTCCCTTTCTCAATCCTTTTGCCTGCGTGTTATCTCCTCCTTCCACCTTGCCTTTGCTCTTCGCAGCTCAGGGAGAGAGATTCCACCCCCTCCAGCCTCGGGGTCCCGCTCTTCTGCCTGGCGCCGGCAGCTCCATCATCCGCAGCCGCTTTAATTACCGCTCGCGCGGCCGGAACGAGAGGCGGCTGGCGGGGAGAGCCCGTTTAATCCTTTCGCTGCCTCGGCGCCTGAGCGGCGAGCCCGGGGGCTTGCAATTCCCTCTCCCCTCCCCAAATCTAGGTCGAGGTGCAAACTCAGCTCGTGTGCATTTCCTCGGGGGCTGCTACTACTTCTGAGTAAACGGGTAGTGGTTTCCACGGGCGGGAGCCGCTAGGAAGAAAAGTGCTTTTAAAAAAAATTTTTTTTTAAATTTTTGCAGCTAAACCATGAATAATAACAGATTAACAAGAGTTGGAAGGGACCTTAGAGGTCATTTAGTCCAACCTTCCACCCAAGCAGGAATAAGTGGGGCTTTACTTCTGGCCGGTTTATTGGGAGTGGGTGGGTGGGTTTTCAATTACAGGACTGCCTTGGTTCTTATGCTTACATTTTATGGGTCACCACCTGCGGCTTGCTTGCTTGCTTGCCTATCTATCTATCTATCTATCCATCCATCCATCCATCCATCCACCTACCTACCTATCTACCTATCTTGTATGCTGCCCTCTCTCCAACAAGGACTCAGGACGGCTCACAGGAATAAAACAAACAATAAAGCAATATTTGAGTCCCCTCCGAGATGAAAGGCGCTTACTATCACTTTACGTCTTGGAGGAAACAGGTGGGAGATTGTGTGGGCATTGGGAGAGAAGCCACGGCGACGTCACGGAAAAAAACTGCCCCCACTCTGTATCCCTGGGGCAGGGGTGAAATCTAATTTTTTTTTACTACCGGTCCTGTGGGCATGGCCTGGTGGGTGTGACAGGGGAAGGATGCTGCAAAATCCCCATTCCCACCCCATTCCTGGGGGAAGGATACTGCAAAATCCCCATTCCTGGGGAAAGGATACGGCAAAATCCCCATTCCCTCCCCACTCCGGGGGAAGGATACTGCAAAATCCCCATTCCCTCCCCACTCTGGGGGAAGGATACTGCAAAATCCCCATTCCCACCCCACTCTGGGAACCAGCCAGAGGTGGCATTTGCTGGTTCTCTGAACTACTCAAAATTTCCGCTACCTATTCGCCAGAACCTGCTGAATAGCACGCTGAACTCCAACCCACACAACACTCTTGTGCCTACTCCTAACCTACACACTCCCATGGGGCCTTCCTGACCGGTGCCATACCTCTCACGCACCTCCTCATTGCCTCCCCCATCTAGCAACTGGGATCCTCTCCTCAAATTCAGTTTCAACCTAAGCAACTTTAAGACGCATGGATTCCCAACTCCCAGAATTTCTCTAGCCAGCATGCTGGTTCCCACATTTTAAGGTTGCTGAGATTGGAGAACGCTGCTCTTCCGTTGGTTTTAAGCTCTTGGAAGAGGCTCCTCTCCGCAGCCTTGAAGGCAGAGGATGGGGGTGAGAGGCAGGGAAGGGGTTGGCTTTACTCCAGCTAAGGGTAAGGCTTAGGCAGGGCTGTCTTTAACATAAACCTGGTTTGTTGGGAGGAGCATTTTTGCCCTCCCCCTAACAGAGCTCATGAAAATGCAGTAAAGCAGCAGCTGGAGAGATGAACAGGACTGGAGAGCCAGTTGGAAAAGGAAGGAAACCATCGCACAACAAGCCAGGCCGTGTGTGTGTGTGTGTGTGTGTGTACCATCGAGGTCTCTCCGCTTTGGGCAATTACAGACTGTCTGCCCGGCCATTCCGAGTTTGCCGATTTATGGCAGGATGCGATAATCCCGATTTATGGCAGGATGCGGAAACCCACACCCGGTGTGTGTGGGTGTGAGATGCCCACATCACAAACCAGGTTGTAGGTGCGACGGGGACTTGTGTTTTTTTTAAAATTGTAACTTTTGATCACTGCTGCCTGGGCCTCTATCTCTCTCCTCCCCCCCCCCCACACACACATCCCCAGGATCTGATGTATCTCTAGTGGGCTACCCCGAGGCTCTGCCCAAAATTGTCACCGAACTGTAAATTTTTGTGTGGCCGAAGGGAAGTGGCTGAGCACCTCTTTCAGTTTCAGATTAGATTAGATTATCAGAGTTGGAAGGGACCTTGGGGGTCATCTAATCCAACCCCCGGCCCAAGCAGGAGACTCTACACCATCCCCAATCCACTCTCTTCTTGAAAGCCTCCAGTGATGAAGCTCCCACAACTTTCGAAGGCAACTTCTGTTCCACGGGTTGATTGTTCTCACTGTCAGAAAATCCTCCTTATTTCCAGGTTGAATCTCTCCTTGTTTAGTTTCCATCCATTATTCCTTGTCTGGCCTTCGGGTGCCTTAGAAAATAGCTTGACACCTTCCTCTCTGTGGCAGCCCCTCAGATATTGGAAGACTGCTATCCTGTCTCCCCTGGTCCTTCTCTTCACTAGACCAGCCGTGCCCAGTTCCTGCAACCGTTCATCGTATGTTTTAGCCTCCAGTCCCCTAAGCATCCTGGTTGCTCTTCTCTGCACTTAACTCCCTGTAGTTTTGATTTCTCCTGGCAATTTCTCCATGGAGGACCAACTTGTGTTGATGGGTGCAACTAGCATCTCCCCTCTGCACCTACCGAGAATCCCGCATCCTTGAAAGGCCACCACCACAGACTCTCACAACAGCGCCAGAAAAAAGCCAGGAAGAGAGAAATCTGTATCCATCAAAAAAAAGACATTTTATTTTAACCTCTTCTTGGACAGAAGGAGGGCTGTTATTCCTTCCTGCTTTGAAAACCGGGGGGGTGGGGGGGACACGGACACCCTTAAAGGCACAGGAGGGTCTAAAGAAAACAGTAAACAGTAAACGAGGTGGGAGAAATGATGCGCCTTATAAGACACACATGGAGAAAAGGCTCGGAAAGTTTGTGAGGAAGAATGGGGGGGGGGTGAAAGAACTGGGGTTTTTTATTGATGGCTGCGAGGGGGTGGGGGGTGGTAGCATGGTCTGCACCCCCAATTCATCCCCCTAAATCCTTTTCCGAGTTCTGTGATGGTGTTCCTTCTGGCAAAAGATCTTTTGTTCCCCGGATGTCTGATTAAACCTCATCTCTCTCGGCCTAAAAGAGGAAGAAAAGGCAAGGAAAAAAATAATAATAAACTTTAGGAACAGATCTGTGATGGCCAGGAGGTGCTAAATAAGGCAATATATCTTCTCTTTCCACCGAGCTGGCGGTGCCACACCTTACTGGGGACCTTCCCACCGACAGACACATGGGGAGCGACATCTCGCTGGCACAAACGGCGACGGTTCCCCTGATCGCGTGCAGAGTGACTTTCTTTCCCCCCTCCCCATCCCCTCAGCCCCGAGCGAGCAACTGCCTGGGAAGCGAAAAAGCGGAGATTCCTTTCCAGGACAGATGGCAAGAGCTCCCACGCAGGAGTGCCTGGCGGCTCCCCTATTTTGAGAGAAGGAACGTGGTCTTGCGCGTCTCCGCTTAACGGCTTGCCACCGTCGGTGCTGGGAAACCGTATGGCACGGGGAGAGGGATGCAAGTGGCAAGCCCTGGTGAGAAACTGGAGCCCGATCCTGGGATGCATGGGAATTGATTGGTGTATGTGGGGGGGGGGGGGTTAATGGGGGCAAGGGTCCTGCAAAGGGCCTGATGGCTCAGCAGACTCAGCAGACTAAAGCATTGTGATTAACACCAGCTGTCTGCAATTACTGTAAGTTCGAATCTCACCAGGCTCAAGGTTGACTCCGCCTTCCATCCTTTCTAAGGTAGGTAAATTGAGGACCCAGTTTGTGGGGGCAATAAGCTGACTTTGTATAAATATACAAAAGTATGACGGCTATTGCTTAATGCATTGTAAGCCGCTCTGAGTCTCCAGAGAAGGGCGGCATATAAATCAAAAAAATAAATAAAAATAGGATCATTCTGGGGAACAGAATCTGGAGTGACTGTGGTCGCAGCCTTTTTTTCACTTTAATGTCATTCGCCCCCACCCCTAAAACGAGGAGGAGGCTCTGTTGGAATCAGGAGAGCAGCTCTGGACAATCTTAGGGTCCGCAGAAAAGTGTGGGTGGGAGTGGCCCAGGAAAGTGGTGGGTTGCCCCCGATTCGGACCGCTTCGCAAGAACCGGTAGTAAAACTGGCGGGAGGCCCCGCCCACTGCCCCGGATGTCATCATCAGCGATCCCGTTGCAAACCTGTGGTAAAGGTAAGTAGAACCCACCCCTGGTCCAGGGGTGAAATGCTACCGGTTCCCACCGGTTCGGGTGAACCAATAGTAATAAAAGCTACCGGTTCGCCCGAATTGGTATTTCCGATGATCAGCTGTGCCGTCCAATTTACATTCGCTAGAAAGCAGGAAATCCTGCTTTTTAGCGAATCTAAATCGCGCGGCATAGCTTTTCCTCACCCTCGCTCTCCTACTTAGCTTCTTAAGCCTCCTTTTTCCCGTGTGCAGCGTGTGTTTGGCGTACACTGTGCATGCATGCTCAACGTGCATTTGGCACGCACCGATCAAGAGCGGCAGCGCACCAGTGGCAAAGAGTGGAGGATTTCAGCTCTGGGGTGGTCTCTTGGGCATGAGACGCTGGGAAAACTTCCAAAGTTTGGAGCTCAGCCAGGAGAGACCCTTTTCCGTTGGCAAGTTCTCCGACCCAAGACTAGTTACCATGAAAGCAAGATGGGCAATTTTAGCAGGAGACCCCCTTTCATCTTACGGAAAGCCATGCCAAGGAAACGAGGGTGCTGAGGGTGACTGAATGAATGACAAAGGACAGGGCAATGGTGAAATGTAAAATTTCTTACTACTGGTTCTGTAGGTGTGGCTTGGTGGTGGTGGTGGGGGTAATGTGACTGGATGGGCGCGGCCAACTTTTTTTTTTAACTTTTCAAAGCATTTTTTCTACAACCTCTTCGGCTGAAAAAAATGTTTTTCAAAGGTTCTGATGATGCCAGCTGAGTTGCCTGATCGTCAAGAGGCTTTTAAAAACATTTTTTCAGCCAAAGAGATTGTAGAAAAAATGCTTTGAAAAGTAAAAAAAAAAAAAAAGCCTCTGATAATCGCGTGGTTCAGCTGGGCATGGGGGGGGGGGCAGGGATTTTTGCTACCGGTTCTCTGAACCACTCGCCGCCCTCGCTACCGGATCGGGTGATCCGGTCTGAACCGGGAGCATTTCACCCCTGGGACACGGCTGTCAAACTCAGTTTCATTGAGGGTTGTGTTTGACCTTGGGGGGTGAGGGGGAAGCTGAGTGGGCATGGCTGGGGTGGGCATGGCCAGCTCAACATCCTACAGCCCTCTGCCAGCAAAAAAGGAGCCTGGGAGGGCCGTGTGTGGCCCGTGCAAGCTCCATTTTCGCTGGCGGAGGCACTGCGGGTCGGTCCTTCGCTGTTTCCAGGGTTGCCCCATGGACCAGATCTAACCACTCGGTATGCTGGATCCAACCTTGAGTTTGACACCCCTGGCATAGGAGCAGCATGGATCCTGGGAGACACCTATGCCAGCTCTTCAACTCCTATCAACTCCCTTCCGATTCTTTCCCATCCAGCCCAACGTATCCAGACAGGAGACAAATGATAACAACCCCACCTCCGGGCTCCTGATGAACGGGGCACTCACCGGTCTGAGCCCCCTTGATTAGACCCATGCCATGAAGTCATTTCCTGCTGCCTCTCCACCCCTACCATTTTCTAGGCCTTCAGATGACTTCGGGCCATGCAGAGCAGTCCATCCGGGGTGAGTAAGTTCCTGACTAATAGAGTTAGCCGGGGGAAGCTTCTGTTTTCCATCAGGTTTGCATACGAGGATGTTGGCGGCAGCTCAGCTTCTCAAACAAGGCTGGCAGCCAGGCACGGAGGGGGTACACGGACTGGCTGCGAGGTGGACAAGACTCGATCCCTGTGGCTGGATCCTTTCTTTCCCGAAAGGCATTAGCCCAAAAGCTGTTGGGCGACTTCTTTTGGGGGGGGGGGTGCAGCCAGGTTTTTCAAGAGATGGGGGAGAACATTTCATCCAGTCCACACCAGTCCAAGGATTGGCTCTTTCTGGTTCTTAGCTTCTGATGCGGGCAAGGGTGTGGGGGCGGGGGGAGTGCGATATCTTTTAAACATCCTTTTGGGGACTGTGCGTGGAGATTCTCAGTCATCCAGGTGATCGTTGTCTCAAAGCTGCTTTTTTTAAAAATTGTATTTTAGAAGGCAACTGGACTGTTTTTTCTTTGAAAAAAAGAAGGATCAGAATCAGAATAGAGCTGGCAGGGACCTTGGAGGTCGTCTAGTCCAGCCTCTTGATCGAGCAGGAGAACTTATACTATTTCAGAGAAGTGGCTATCCAGTCTCTTCTTAAAAACCTCCAGTGATGGAGCACCCATGATTTCTGGTGGCAAGCAGTTCCACTGGTTAATTGTCCTCACTGTTAGGAAATTTCTCCTTAGTTCTAAGTTGCTTCCCTCCTTGCTTAGTTTCCACCCATTGCTTCTTGTCCTGCCCTCAGGTGCTTTGGAGAATAGCTTGACTCCCTCTTCTTTGGGGCAGCCCCTGAGATATTGGAAGGCTGTTATCATGTCTCCCCTGGTCCATCTTTTCATTAAACTAGACCTACCCAGTTCCTGCAACCGTTCTTCCTATGTTTTAGTCTCCAGGCCTTTGATCATCTAAGTTGCTCTTTTTTCCCCAAGTCTCAACAACTTTTTGGTAATGTGGCAACCAAAACTGGATGCTTTCTTCCAGATGTGGCCTTGTCTCTCTTCTCATCCAAGAAGCTTCATCAGTTCTGAAAGTGGGGGGATGGAAGGAGAGGTTGGGACAGTTGGGACTGGATGGGAAGGGGATGGGGGTGGGGTGGGGTGGGGGTGGAAGGATTGGGCCCTCAGGATCACCTGAGTGGAGGAGGAATAAAACACCACCTATTTCCAGTTTGCAAGGCAGGTATTCCTTGCACCAATTCGAAGAAGGTTCCATAACAACCAACTGGATCCTGTTTCAGGTGACCATAGATGATAAAGCCCCAAGGCGCCTCAAGAGCTCTCAGGGAGAGTGCTAACGACCAGATGACTCCAAAGAAATACAATCCTTCCATCTCCCGCTCCCCTGTCCTATCAGAACCCATCCTTCCAGTGAGAGGGGGAGGGAGAGAGAGGGAGAGAGAGAAAGTGAAAGAGAGAGAGAAAGGGAGGGAGAGGGGGAGGGAAAGAGAGAGAGTGAGAGAGAGAGAGAGAGAGAGGGAGAGGGAGAGAGAGAGAGAGAAAGGAAGGGAGAAGGGAGGGAGAGAGAGAGAGAGAAAGAGGAGGGAGAGGGGGAGGAAGAGAGAGAGAGTGAGAGAAAAAGAGGAGGGAGAGGGGGAGGAAGAGAGAGAGAGAAAGAGAAAGTGAGAAAGGGGGGAGAGAGAGAAAGAGAGAGAGAGAAAGAGTGAGAAAGAGGGAGGGGGAGGGAGAGAGAGTGAGAGAAAGAGTGAGAGAGAGAAGAAGGGAGGGAGAGGGGGAGGGGGAGGGGGAGAGAGAGAGGGAGAGGGAGGGAGGGAGAGAGAGAAAGAGAAAGAGAGGGAGAAGGGAGGGAGAGAGAGAGAGAGAGAGAAAGAGAGGGGGAGAGGGGGAGGAAGAGAGAGAGAGAGAGAGAAAGTGAGAAAGGGGGGAGAAAGAGAGAGAGAAAAGAGAGTGAGAGAGAGAGAGTGAGTGAGAGAGAAAGAGTGAGAGAGAGGGGGAGAGGGGGAGGGAGAGAGAAAGAGAGAGAGAGAGAGTAAGCGAGAGAGAGAGAAAGGGAGAGAGGGGGGAGGAAGAGAGAGAGTGAGACAAAGAGAGAAAGTGAGAGAGGGGAGGGAGCGAGAGAGAGAGAAAGGGAGAGAGAGAGAGACATACACACACGAAGTCACACTGTGAGTTTTTATGGCCAGCTGGGACCTGAGTATGAAAGACATCGAGATGTGACCGGATATACGGTGGTATCAGCAAAGAGAATATGGAAATAAATCTCAAACATTATTTTTTTTGTTTGTTTGTGGCTGTGGATTAAGGGGTTGAAAGCTTCTGGTTTCAGTGAGGTCCTGGAAACCACTCAAAAGCGCCCTCTTCTCCCCCACCCCGGGAAAAATTAGTCCAATTATTTGGAGGAGGGGGGGGGGGTGGAGGATGTTATTATCGCTATAATTTAGTTATGGCCAGCAACCAGCTGGCAGCACAAATAATGCAAAGCTACAGGAGGAAACAATAAAGCTTTTACGGCAGTCATTTGCAAAACAGTGAGTCGCAATAGGAATACGAAGGAGGAATGTAGAGGTGACCGAAAGGTGATTTTTTTTTTCAAGAGGCCACTGGACTTTCTGATTTTTCTTTGAAGACGTTTCGCTTCTCATCCCAGAAGCTTCCTCAGCTCTGACTGGATGGTGGGGAATGGAGGGATTTATATTCCTTGCAGACAGCTGGTCCTTTGCATCCTTTTAGAGAGTCGTTGAAGCACTTGGAGGGGCAAAAAACCCTGCTTAACAAATGCCTCGCTTAACGACAGATATCTGGGGCTCGGTGGTGGCCGTAAGTCGAGGACTATTTGTAGATAAGGTGGAGAGTGATCAGAATCAGTAAGCAGAATGCAGTTTTTTGGGGCAGGGGTCTCCAACCTTGGCAACTTTAAGACTTGTGGACTTCGACTCCCAGAATTCCTCAGCCAGCAACTGGGCAACTTTAAGGCTTGTGGACTTCAACTCCCAGAATTCCTCAGCCAGCAACCTTGGCAACTTTAAGACTTGTGGACTTCGACTCCCAGAATTCCTCACCCAGCAACCTTGGTAACTTTAAGACTTGTGGACTTCAACTCCCAGAATTCCTCAGCCAGAAACCTTGGCAACTTTAAGACTTGTGGACTTCAATTCCCAGAATTCCTCAGCCAGCAACTGGGCAACTTTAAGACTTGTGGACTTCAACTCCCAGAATTCCTCAGCCAGCAACCTTGGCAACTTTAAGACTTGTGGACTTCAACTCCCAGAATTGATCAGCCAGCTGGCTGAGGAACTCTGGGAGTTGAAGTCCGCAAGCCTTAAAGTTGCCACAGTTGGAGACCCCTATTCTGGGGGACAGGAATGAATAGCAGAGAACGATCTGAGTCCAAGTTTTCTCCAGTGCTCTGACCCACTGCGAAAACAGGTTACGAAACCTCCCGAACAGAAAGGCCGACCGTCAGAACAAAGCGAGGCTTGTCTCAAAGTTTGGAAGCCGGTGCAATTTTTTCCCCCGTCTTATAAAAATAAATAAATAAATAAAATAAAATTCCACAAATTCAAGAGACTGGGGGCTAAAAACTAGGATCGGCATAGCAATCTCAATCCCACGTACAGTACGCTGTCTGATTCCATCTTTTGGCACCGTAAAAGAAAAAAGAAAAAACCTGGAGGAAGAATGATAAATCGAGCCAGGAATTCCACCCCGCCAGCTTCTCTCGATCGTTTCTGAAGCCGGCCCCGTTTTTTTTAAAAAGGTCTGAGAAAAATCATAGGAGCCAGACAGACCTTCTAGGAAGATCATTCACATCACGGAAGAATCGAGGATGGTAATGAAAAGTTGGAAATTCCGCTCCTTGGCCAACGCAGGAATCCATATTGAATGTTAGAGCAGATAACGGTCATTGAAGCGGGATAAAAATTGAAATAAATGCCACCTCCGCAGACATTTTGTTCCATCGTTCAACAGTAAGACATTGTTCCTGAGCTCCAGCTGAATCCTACGTCCTTCTTTCTTTCAACCCACTTGCTTCAGTCTCACAGGCCAGGAACAATGTCGTAGCCTCCAGAAATACCAGCTCCACCTCAAGGTGAAGAGGTTGTGTTTCTAACACAACCAGGGCAGTTCACATCCAAGGACTTGGACTGTAGGGTATCCAATTCTGTCGGTTTTCCAAACATACCTATTGGGACACCTTCAGGAAGCCAAAACTGGTCCTTTAGCTTCAAGGACCTGTCTTTTGCTCAACCGTGTCTTGATTTGCTCAACCGTGTCCGATTCTTGATATGTCCTGCAGCCGTGATGGCGGATCTATGGCACAGGTGACACATGGAGCCATATCAGTGGGCACGCGAGGACTGCCGTAGCTCAGCTCCAGCGCGCATGCGTGCGCCGGCCGGCTGATTTTTGGGCCTTTCGGTCCCACCGGAAGTTGGGAACTGGGCTGTGTCCAGCCTCCGGAGGGTCGCTGGGGTGTGGGGAAGGCCGTTTTCGCCCTCCCCAGGCTCCTAGAAAGCCTCTGGAGCCTGGGGAGGGTGAAAAACAGGCTTACCGGTCCCACCGGAAGTTGGGAAATGGGCTGTGTCCGGCCTCCAGAGCGCCTCTGGGGTGTGGTGAAGGCCGTTTTCGCCCTCCCCAGGCTCCTAGAAAGCCTCTGGAGCCTGGGGAAGGTGAAAAATAGGCCTACTGGGCCCACCGGGCTGTCACGTGTTAAAAGCGGATGGGGGACATGCGCAGGGCACATTGAATTATGGGTGTGGGCACGCATGTGGGCGACCTCCCCGCGTTCCCCCCGCTTTTGGCACGTGACAGCAAAAAGGTTAGCCATCATTGTCCTACAGTTTTCTCGACAAGGTATTTCAGAAGTGTTTTGCCATTGCCTCCTTCCGAGGGCTGAGGGCGAGTGACTGGCCCAAGGTCATCCAGGTTTAGGTTTCAGGCTTTCTGCCTAAGGTGGAACTAGAACTCACGGTCTCCTGGTTTTTTTAACCTGGTTCCTTAACCATGATTATACCAAAGTGGCTCTCTCTCTCAAAAAAAAGGACCTTACAGAAGGTGAAAACAGCGTGCGCTAAATGTAGGGGTTTCAAATGGTGCCCCCCACCTGCAGAATTTCACTTGTGCTCCTTCCATGACCGAAAAGGCACAGGGGAGGGAGGGGAATCTGGGATAAACAGCTCCCCAGGGTTGCTTTGCAGGATGAGATGGGCAGCATGTAAATTTAAACGTAAATATCTGCATGCATACATGCCTGCTTGATGCAGCTGCCAGGTGCATAAATACCTGGTTGTGGTTTTAAGAAAGAATACCTTAGTTATATTTTTTAGCTTTGCTGGAAACACCAAGGAAGTCCAGCATTCTTTTCATGCCTCTAAAAGCAATGTTTTTTCAACCTTGGCATCTTTTAAGATGGGTGGACTTCAGCTCCCAGAATTCCCCAACCAGCTATGCTGGTTGGGGAATTCTAGGAGCTGAAATCCACCCATCTTAAAGATGCCAAGGTTGAAGAATATTGCTCTAAAGCAGGGATGGGGAACCATGGGCCTTGACTTCAACTCCCAGAATTCCCGAGCCAGGAATTCTTCTGACTGGCGGACTTCAACTCCCAGAATTCCCGAGCCAGGAATTCTTGTGACTTATGGACTTCAACTCCCAGAATTCCCAAGCTAAGAATTCTTGTGACTGTCAAGACTTCAACTCCCAGAATTCCCGAGCCAAGAATTCTTGTGACTGGAGGACTTCAACTCGAGCCAAGAATTCTTGTGACTGGTGGACTTCAACTCCCAGAATTCCCGAGCCAGGAATTCTTGTGACTGGCGGACTTCAACACCCAGAATTCCCGAGCCAGGAATTCTTGTGACTGGCGGACTTCAACTCCCAGAATTCCTGAGCCAGGAATTCTTGTGACTGGCGGACTTCAACTCCCAGAATTCCCAAGCTAAGAATTATTGTGAGTGCGGACTTCAACTCCCAGAATTCCCAAGCTAAGAATTATTGTGAGTGCGGACTTCAACTCCCAGAATTCCCAAGCCAGGAATTCTTGTGACTGGCGGACTTCAACTCCCAGAATTCCCGAGCCAGGAATTCTTGTGACTGGCAGACTTCAACTTGAAGGCCAGGAGGCGGGAAGGGGTGGGGCCAGCCAGCACTGAACTGCCCCGAACCGGCTGAATCCCACCACTGCCAATTTCCCTCCCTTTGCCTTCAAAACCGAAAATAAAAACAAATCTGGCATTTTTGACCCATTTTGTTCTGGTTGGCTGGGAGGGGAAGGGGGCGCTGACTAATGCTTGCTCTCGGAGTAAGTGATGAAGCCACGGCCTGACCTTGGAACCTTTCTGTAAACGGCGGAGGGATCGGAAAATACGCAGGGGTGGTATTTCGCTGCAGACCAGCATGCATCGGCCGCCCTTCCATTTCTTGGAAGGCTGCTGAGGCCCAGCAAGCATCCAGCCTGGCTTGGAGCAAAGGGGTCTTGGGTGGGCCGGCCCGCTCTGCTCCTTCCCAATCCCACGTGCTGCAAAAAAGGGTGGGCTTTTTGCCACCAGCTGGGGTGGGGGTGTAATGTGCAATTAGCCACAGACAACTGGAACTGCAGCTGCCAGGGTTTTGCTCTGTTCCAAGGCTGAATCAGAATATTTGTTGCCCGGAGCGGAATATATTCCAAATGGCACCCAGCACAAACATATGTTAACAAGCACCCACACATACACTCATTAGGACACTTGTTCACCCGTGCAGCGGAGGGGAAGAGGCTTGTGCAAGGGATCTTCCTCAGCCTGGCGCTTGGGGGTTTCTCCCCTCTCCCCTTTTCCTGCCGTTTGTGCCCTCCCCCCAAATGCTCAACAAGCTCTGGCTCTGACGTTTCGCCCTGGATTTTTTTTTGCATGCGATGCAAGGTATGGAACGTTGCAAGGGTGGACAGGAGGAATTATTGCAGTGGCGGGTTCCTCTTGCTTTCCCCCACGGAGGTTTAGCTGCATGGGTCTAACGCAAAAGCTCTGGAGGCCGCGCAGGAAAGGTGCCCCCCCCCCTTTTCCAGGGCTGGGATTCAGCCGGTTTGGACCGGTTCGGGAAAACCGGATGTTAATTTTAATCTGGTTTGCCGAACCGGTAGTTGGAAGGAATGTCTGATCCTGTCACCCTACCGCTGCCCACCTAGGAGTCTTCACGCAGCCCGTTTTGGATGCCAGGGCCCATGCGGAGGCTCTGGGAGGGCGAAAAATGGGCCTAACGTAAGTTCCGGAAGTCCGGAAATGGGCCTGTTTCCGGCCTCCGGAGCCCAGGGGAGGCTCAAGGAAAGCCTCCGGAGCCTGGGGAGGGTGAAAATGCCCCCCCCCTGTGTTGCAGGAAGCCGAGTAGGCCGCACCCACCATGGCCACGGCCAGCCAGCAACCGAACAGAGAACCAGTTGTTAAACTTTCTGAATCCCACTCCTGGTTCCACCTCCCAGGAAAACTACCTGCTAACAGGTTAATTGGAGCCAGCCTTGCGACAGCAGCTCCTGCCACTTGACGTAGGTTTGGGCAGCCAAGTTCTTCAGCTTGGTCCGGTAGAGGAGAGTGGGGTCCTCGCGGAGGCTGCTGCTGATGTGCTGCTGCACCTGGAGGCAGAGCTGTTGGAGGTGGCCCTGTGGAGGGTGGGGGAGGAAGGAAAGAACGGCGGAGATGAACCGTGTAAGAATTCACCGGGGAGCTACGGGAGAAACGCGGCAGGAGCAAAGCTAACCTGGACTGAATATCACTAGCCAGATGAATATCTGGTAGGCAGGATTTCCCCTCCCCCCTATTTTCCTCCCCCAAAACTAAGGAGTGTCTTATACTCCGGTGCGTCTTATACTCTGAAAAATACAGTAATTCTACTTTATTTTAAGGTTACATGAACAGAACCTTGCAAATCTGAAAACACCTCTCTCCCACTTCCCACCTTTACAATCTAAGAAACTAGGGAGGGTCCCTTCCGAGATCTTTGCCAGGCCCTCATTCCTTCTGCAGGACACACCTGCCACTTGTATGGCCTCTGTCAGGTCTGCAGCTCTTCCTCCTGTCTCCCAAGGTCATTCCCATATTCCCATTACAATGTGAAATCTCCCCGTCTCCCACTTGAGCCCTCTAGATGTGTCCGGCTGGCTACAACCCCCAGAATTCCTAGCCAGCATAGCTGGTTTAAGTAAGCGAGAGAGGTATTGTTAAGGGTTGGAAGGTTATACTAGCAAATGATTTAAGATAAAAATGGAATAAGTTGAAATACATTGTTAATAATTAAAAGATAAGGGAAATTTTGAGAAAATAAATGAAAGAAAAGTTGGGGTTGCCTGGACACCATAGTGGAAAATAGAAAATAAATACAGCAATAGAGACGAAAGAGGAATAGAGGGATGGAAGGGAGGAAGAAGGAGAAAGAGGAATGGGAAGAAAGGAAAGAAGGGAGGAAGGAAGGAAGGGAGGGAGGGAGGGGAAATAAGAGTAGGAGAGAAGGTTAGAATGGGAGAAAGAGAAGAGGAGAGGGAGAAAGGAAGGGGAAGGAGAGAAGGAGTAGGGGAAGAGGGAAGAAGAAAGAAGGGAGGGAGAGGGAAAAGATTGAGAAGAAAGATTACTGTACAATAAAAAAGATGAAATGGAAGAAAGGCAACCCCGAAAATGCATAAATGCCCTAGGATAAAGAATGAGTTATTAAAAAATAAAAGAGAATAAAAATGAGTTAAATTAGAAAAATTAGAATTTGAAGGCGAATAAAGATGTTGCTTATACAAATAAGCATAGAAATTTTAAGACACGATCAAATAATGGAAAAAGGAAATTTTGGCAAAAATTGTAACTGTGTAAAATGTATTCGAATATGTTCAATTGTATAAACTATGACATGGCCAATACTCTGTTCATAAAATACGTGGGTGAGAATGGGGGGGGGGAAGAATCAATAAAACTTGATAAAAAAAAATAAGTGAGAGGAGCGTGGGTTTGGTACCTCACTTGCAAAGTGAAACAATACACGAATTAAAGTGAAGTACATGTGTCCCAGGTTCATATTTGCAGTGATCCAATCTGGGTCGGTCGCCAGGAGCAGAGGCTTTGTCTTTTGAGTTTTTGGAGTTGTAGTGGAGTCCATGCTCAAGGAACTTCTCTTTAGTAGAGGATGTGTCTGCCAGAGAGAAGTACTTCCTTGAAGATGGGCTCCCGCATGACTCTGAAAGCTCAGAAGATCTAACTTCTGGGTCCAGGTGACTGATCCACGTTGGATCCTGAAAAGATACAAAACAGAAATATTTGTGCTTTGGCCTTAACTAGCGGTATAGAATGGCCAAACTACCTGTTATACACATCGCTCCATTCACTCGACGTGCAGGACTGAATTAACACATTTTCTGGGTTGAACTTGCACAGCAGGCCAAGTCGCAAAATCCTTAATTAAGCATGCCCTTAATTTAACATTTGTGCTGTGATTGTAATTGCTATTGTTTTCCAGACCCGGCTAAATGTATTGTAAAGGCCTTAAGCAGGGGTGAAATGTAAAAATTGTTACTACTGGTTCTTGGGCGTGGCTTAGTGGTGTGTGTGTGTGTGTGTGTGTGTGTGTGTGTGTGTGTGTGTGTGTGTGTGAGATGTGACTGGGTGGGCGTGGCCAACTTTTTTTTTTAACTTTTCAAAGCATTTTTTCTAATCCTTTGAAAAGCCTCTCTGCCGATCAGGCAACTCAGCTGGGATCGTCAGAGACTTTTCAAAGCATTTTTTAAACCATCTCTTCGGCCAAGAGGTTGTAGAAGAAAATGCTTTGAAAAGCCTCTGATGATCCCAGCTGAGCCGCGGGATCATCAGAGACTTTTTTTTTAAACTTTTAAAAGCATTTTTTGGTCAGAAGAGGTTGTAGAAAAAATGCTTTTAAAAGTTTTTTTAAAAAGCCTCTGATGATCCTGCGGCTCAGCTGGGCATGGCGGGGGGGCACAGGGATTTTTGCTACCGGTTCTCCGAACTACCTGCTACCATCGCTACCGGATCGAGTGATCCAGTCCGAACCAGGAGCATTTCACCCCTGGCTTAAGTAAGGGAACTTTAGCAGAAATATTTGAATCTCACGTGGGTTCTTGACCCCTCCAAATTTTACTTTCTCTCTTTTTTTTAAATTTTACTTATTAAATCTGTTATAGCCTTCCATCTCACAACCGGGACTCTGGATGGTGCACACAATTAGACAGTCCTGTTTAAACAAAACTCCCATGGGAACATACGCAAGGGAGCATTTTCTGCCCTCCACTCTCCTTCCTTTGGCTGTGTTTACACAACTGATGATGTCATAAATTTATGTTAAAAAGGTAAAGGTTCCCCTCGCGCATCTGTGCTAGTCGTTCCCGACTCTAGGGGGCGGTGCTCATCTCCGTTTCAAAGCCGAAGAGCCAGCGCTGTCCAAAGACGTCTCCGGGGTCATGTGGCCGCATGACTCAACGCCAAAGGCGCATGGAACGGTGTTACGTTCCCACCAAAGGTGGTCCCTATTTTTCTACTTGCATTTTTTACCTGCTTTCGAACTGTTAGGTTGGCAGAAGCTGGGACAAGCAACGGGAGCTCACCCCGTTACGCGGCGCTAGGGATTCAAACCACTGAACTACCGACCTTTTGATCGACAAACTCAGCATCTTAGCCACTGAGCCACTGCGTCCCATAAGCCATAATAGTGGCAAAGTCCCAGTAAACCACATCCCACCTTCATGCAATGGCCTGGCACGCAATAAACATGCTAAGGTGCTCAGCCACAAACTCCTCAGCCCTGTTCGTGTCTAGACCAACGTTTCCTGCGAGAGCCTTCCGCTAAGCGCCTCTCGGTCCTTAGTGGCAAACTGCAACGCCACATCAATTTGGCACCTTCCCCCCAAGACCCACAGATGCCCTGAGCCAGCATTTCTCCACTTCAGGGAGTTGTACAAGCAAGCTGGCTCCGGTGAAGCTGTGAAAGGGAAATTTATGCTGCCCGCAAAATGGAGCAGCTGCCAGGCTAAATGTCACGCATCGTGTATGTATTATTCCAATATATGGAATCCTGTATGCATCTATTTTCCTAACATGAGATTTGCTGTCTAAGGTGGCTCTGAACACAGCCTTTTATTTTCCGAAGCTAGTTTTCCTGCCGTCTCCTGACCCTGGTCCCCCATCTCACCTGCTCTCTCGGAGACGCTGGCTTGATTCCCACAACTACGTTGGCTAATACCAGGAGGTTGTAGCAAAGGTAACAGGCCTGCAAGCGAGAGAGAAAGAAAGAGATTAGTTAAGCAGAGAGGCGGATGCTCTTGCAGACTTCATGCCTCCTTCTCTTTTGGGGCGGTCAGTGGTCCAACAGTCATCTAAGCTAAGGGGATGGAGCAGCAGGTCCTCCGTATCTCATTTCTGGCACCCAACATCTTTGGTTCCAAGCCACCCTTTGACCACAGGAGGGGAAAATGGACTACCAGTTGACTGGCAACCAGCTATCCCTTGGCCCACTTCTTCTGGACAGCAGCCCATCAGTGGCTTTACTCTGAAGGCCCAAGGAAAGCATCAGGGGTGGGCTTCAAAAATTCTACTAAGGGGTTCTCTGACTGGTTGCTGGGTGGGTGTGGCCATGGTGGGCGCGGCCTAGTCGGCCTCTTGCACCAAGGTGGGTGGTGGTGGCACTTTTGACCTCCCCGGGCTCCAGAGGCTTTTCTTGAGCCTCTGGGAGGACGAAAATGGCTTCCCCAGGCTTCCGGCTTTTCTGAACTTCTGGTAGGCCCGTTTTTCGCCCTCCCCGAGTCTTCGCGTGCACCCTGCACTTACCTGCATCTAAGACGGGCTGCATGGGGACTCCTGGGAGGGTCAGGATCAGCCAGGAGTGAGATTTGGGGGTTCTCCAAACTGCAGAGAATCTTAGCTAGAGGTTCTCCCGAACCCCTGCGAACCCCCAGCAGCCCAGCTCTGGAAAGCATGGAAAGAACCTGCTTGATGTTCAGATAAATGAACTTCGGAGTGGATTGAAACTCTTGGGTCAATATTTTCTTTAACCCAGGAGTGGAAATCTTTTTGGCCTGGGCGGCGAACCTATGGCACACGGAGCCATATTGGTGGGCACACGAGTGTTGCCTTAGCTCAGGTCCAGCGGACATGCGTGCACCAGCCAACTAATTTTCAGGCCTTCCGGTCCTACCGGAAGTCAGGAAACTGGCTGTTTCCGGCCTCCGGGGGGGGGGGGGGATGGGGAAGGCTGTTTTTGCCCTCTCCAGGCTCCTAGAAAGCCTCTGGAGCCTGGGGAGGGTGAAAAAGGAGCCTACCGGGCCCACACGTGCCAAAGCCAGGAGGAATGTGGAGGGGGTCACATGTGCATGCGCGGGAGGGCGGGGCACATTGAATTATTTATTTATTTATTTATTTATTTATTATTTATTTATTTCTTAGACTTATATACCGCCCTTCTCCTTACGGACTCCTTACGGACTCCTTACGGACTCAGGGTGAACAGCCGAATAAAAACCAGTACATAAAAGTTAAAATATTATAAAAACAAATATAAATTTGGCTGAAATTTAAAAACAAATAAATATTAAAATGAATCAACTCTAAAAAACTCTAAAAATTTTAAAAATTTAGCAGGGATCAGGCTAAACCGGCAAGCTGAAAGAGATAAGTTTTCAAAGCCCGACGAAAAGTCCGGAGGTCGGAGATCGTTCTCAGTTCTGGAGAAAGATCGTTCCAGAGGGTGGGGGCTGCCACAGAGAAGGCTCTCCCCCTGGGGGTCGCCAGCCGGCATTGTTGAATCATGGATGTGGGCACACGCACCCACGACCCCCCATGCTCCCCCCTTTTTGGCACATGACGGCAAAAAGGTTAGCCATCACTGGTATAGGGGATCTGCAATCAGGCCAGGAATTCCCCCCTTCCATCTCACTTTTGTGTGTTCTGAATGGCATCTCCATTCTTCTCTCCCCCGTCTTGCATCCTTGGCCATGGGAAGTATTCTCCAAGCTGCACAGCTTGGTAAGGATGGGGGAATGAATCTATGGCTTATCATAGTCAGGGATGGACTCTCTTTGTTTCTTTAGTCTGGACTAGTTTTTCTCAACGTTGACAATCATGCTGGTTGGGGAATTCTGGGGGTTGAAGTCCAGAATTCAGAATCCAGAAGGATGGGGCAATCTTCAAGAATTCTGGGAGTTGAAGTCCACAGGTCTTAAATTTCCCAAGGTTGGAGACCCCTATTTTAGAGGAGTGAAGGTGGAAGAAAGGGAATGATGCTATCATGGTGGTGGCTGACTACAAGGGGTTAAGATCAAAATGATGGAGGACCAGAGAGCTGGAGTCCCACTATTCACTGGACATCATTGGACTACTTAATCCCAGTTTAGACTCATCCGATGAGTTGTGTGAGATTCCATCTGTTTGGAGAGGGTGAGGACAGCTCATCCAGAGACAAAGATTTGGAGATGTGATTCGGCTGCTGGCACCACTCAAGAATGATCCCGGGGGCAGAAGAGTCATGGAACTGACTAACATTGGCTTCTCTCTCAGCCAAGCCCACCTCACTGGGTTGTCGCTGTGGGGAAAAGAGGAAGCATCCCCACCTTCGTTAAACTGGGGATGAAAAGCTAGTACATCAGTAACAGATGCTGTCTAGATTTTATTTGCTGAATTTATGCAAAACGAATAATCAAAATATATTTCCGAGAACAAGGTCAAGATGTTCTCAAATCAGACTCCAGTCCTGATAACTTCATGGAGACACAACTCACAACTTTCTTGTTAGCAGCATGAAAGGGACTTGACTTTTTAGTCTTCCAGTCTGGCCTCCCACCCAAAGCTTTCCGGGCACCCTCCACCCATCCAAGGCCTGGCCTGACCTGACCTTGCGTAGCTATCCAAATCCAGACAGGTTCCACTGAAGCCATGTAGACCCAAAACAAGATAGATAAGGGGAAGCCTTGAATAGCATTCTGACCTGTGTTTATTCTTTATTTAAGAGGTCGGGGAGGCTGCCCCAGTTTCACGACTGCACAAATTGTACACGAGCAGATCTATGCAGATGAATAACTTCATGCCAAAGGGGGAAAAAATGCAAATAATAATAATTAAAAATGGCAGAAAACCACATGCAGATACAGGTGCGCCAAAATACTCCAGGCCAGGAGTCTGCAGCCGGTGGCTCTGGAGCCCCATGTGGCTCTTTCATCCCTCTGCTCAGCTCCCTGTCACTCAAAATACGCGTCACAACTGCCAATGTGCGACACCCACCGGCACATGATTTATTGAGCTTTTCGACCCATCTTTTGTTTTTTTTCCCGGAGTTCAAAATGTTTTTGTTGCACTCAGAAATAAAAATGTGTTTTCTCTGTAGCAGGTCATTGATTTCCTAAATGCAACACGCTATGTTTTTTTTATACATAGCATAAATGTAAAAAAAAAAAAAACCGATACATGCAGCGTTATCTTCATGTCAAAAGGATTTTTGTGGCTCCCGGTGTTTTCTTTTTTGTGGGAAAGGGGTCCAAATGGCTCTTGGAGTGTTTAAAGTTGCTGACTCCTGTTCAAGGCCCAAACAATGACTAACTGGTCTAGAGATGATAGGAGGTGTGTTTTTATGTGTGTTTGTCTGAAACAGGCTAGAATTCTAGATAACCTCCGCAGCCTGGTAGTCCAAGGGATGATGCAAGGGTTGTGCTCCCCATCCACTTTCCCGCACACAAATTTTCCCATCACCCTGGGCTGAATCATGAACCATTTCTCAACAGACCAGTTTTTAATTTTAATTGTCCCTACACAGGCCGGCTTACATGAACTCTAATCCCAAGAAGGCTATCCCAGATCCTAAGTGTTCAGTTTAAAGTCATGAAGAAAGAATATATTTTTTTCTCCAGTGGAGTGGAACAAAGATGAAGACTTGCTCTCTGTAGATTTATAGCCATTCACAAACTGGATATTTTGAAGTTGGTGTTTTCTCTCTTTTTTATACTGGTATGGGGTTTTGTGTGTGTGTGTGTGTGTGTGTGTGTGTATACCAGTATACCCGTACTAAGGATTTGAACCGCCGAACTGCCTGATCGACAAGCTCAGCATCTTAGCCACTTGAGTGACCTAGTTCATTCTCTGGAAAAATTCTTACTATTTATACATTAGAGAATAAGAATTTTTCCAGAGAATGAAACATATATATATTTAAATTATATATAATTATATACACAAACACATATACACACACGTATATGTATATATACACAGACACACACACATATATAATTTTTTTCCAGGGAATGAAACATCAAGACAGTGAGACTGAGAGAAAAGGAAGGAAGGAAGGGAGGGAGGAGGGAGAAAGGGGAGAGAAGGAAGGAAGGAAAAGGAAGGGAGGGAGGGAGGGAGGAAAGAAGGAAGGGAGGGAGGAGAGAGAAAGGGAAGGGAGAGAAGGAAGAAAGGAAAAGGAAGGGAGAGAGGGAGGGAGGAAAAAAGGAAGGGAGGGAGGAGAAAGGGAAGGGGGAGAAGGAAGGAAGGAAGAAAGGAAGGAAGAAAAGGAAGGAGGGTGGAAAGAGGGAAGGAAGTTAGAAAGGAAAGAAGGAAGGAAGGAAAAGAGAGAAAGGGTGTTTCTCAATCTCAGCCACTTTAGGATATCAATTCCCACAGTTCCTTAGCCGGTCAATATCGCCCAGTCAATAGCATCTAATACAAGACGTCTGACTGGGCACCTCAGTTAGTACAGTATAATTATTCCTCCAGTGGAAATTAGAGGGTGCAAATTAGAATGAGATGCCAAGAGAAAGTGGCTGGTGGAAGGCCACCCAGAGAGTTTGCTTGTTCCAAAAGGAGAGAGCCGCAGAACTAAATATATCTCCGCTCCGGTTTATCTACTACCCTGGACGCCATCGATGGCTCAAGGTTTTTCTACCTGTTGTTTTCCTATCTTTCAGTTAAAGGATTTTAATTATCTGGCTGGCAGGCAAAATTGTATGACATTCTTGGGGATAAGCTGGAACATCCATAGTTCTAATTTTTTTTTATTAAAAAAAAATTCAAGCAAAATCTTGGCTCATTAACTTAGAGCTCTTCCTGGCAAATGCTAGGTGGTAGACATGAGTATTTAATAAAAATTTACCGAGGAGCGAAGGAGTAAATATCATACCTAATTGAGTATAAAACAACCAAATATTTCATAGGGGAGAAAATGGAACAATGCCCAGCAATGTAATTGGTTGGGGGGGGGGGATACGAGGCTATAAAATGGGGGAGAGAAGGGTGGGAGGTGTTTTCTAAGTTTCACACCAGAACAAAGGCTGATCTTGTGTTTTGGATGTCGGCGGAAGACTTGGAGAATTTGAAAGCAAGAGCGGAGCTACGCAAAGTTGCAAAGAACCTATTCTCATGGCCCTGTTGGAGCCTGAGTCCATAGAGGACGACGAGCCGGAGCTGGGGCTGACGGAGATTGAGTGGGTGAACTTGTTGGCTTCGGAGAAACACGGGGAGGAGCAGGACGACGCAGTCCCGGGTCCCTCGGGCATGGGACAGCTTGCCAGCAGGGAAGAATGAGGGCAGGATGACTGAGAGAGAGGAGGGGAAGAGAGGGCAGGCAGTGGAGATGAGGAGAGACAGAGCTGAGGCGATGAGCAAGGACTGCCCCTCCTGATCTCAGAGCACGGAGAGTGGAGAGGAGGCGGGAACAGCGGAGGCCGACCCGATGACTCAGGAAGAGAGAACCCCGCCCCTCCTCACAAGGCACACCTGGGGACTGAGACTTAAGGAGACGCTGTGGGGAGGGCGTTTGTCAGGAACAAGTGCTGAATTCATGGAGTTTTGTCTGCCGTTGCTGACTTGGAGTCATTACCTTGTTCCCTTGTCCTGCTGGACTTCTAACTCCTCCCTCAGGCTCAGCATGGTTATCTGCTATTGTCAGTAATAATTTTGTGTGTGTGTGTGTGTAAAACCTGAGAAAGGTAGAGAAGGTTGGCAGATAGGTTGGTCGGTAGGTGGTACATAGACAAACATCGCTTTTGAGTTCTGCTAATATTGCCAATACTGTACGATATACTATAGCACGAAACTGGCAATATTGCACTGTGTATTCATTATTCAGTGGACTTATTTTGGCTCTCGTCTGAATTTGTCATTAGAAGGCGTGAAGATGCTGATAGAGAACATCTTGTAAGCAGGTGTGCTAGCTGTGTTGAGCCAAATAGATCATGGAAATGGGAATGGCAAAAAAAATAAATAAAATAAAAATAAATTAATACTCTGTGGCCATGTAACCTTCTGGAATCTGAGAAGGGGGTTGTAGCTCCTGTTTTTTTCTTTTTCTTTTTTTTTGTGGGCTGTTCATTCCCTTGGTGAGCCTTGGTGGTGCAGCAGATTAAAGTCCTGTTAAGTAGCACTTAGCTGCCAGCTTCCTGCAATTACTGCGAGTTCAAATCTCACCAGGCTCAAGGTTGACTCAGCCTTCCATCCTTCCGAGGTAGGTAAAATGAGGACTCGGATTGTGGGGGCAATAAGCTGACTTTGTATAAAAAAGAACACCGTTTGGGGGGGCCCGAAAGCCCTACTAAGCAGTATATACAAAAGTATGAAGGCTATTGCTTAACGCAGTGTAAGTCGCTCTGAGTCTCTGGAGAAGGGCGGCATAAAAATTGAACCAATGAAATAAATTCCCGATTCCTGTCCAGATCAAAACCGAAAGCTGATTTGGAAGAGTTAGGAACTCTTGTCTTGAACAAGGCATTTTAGAATAACTCAATCGTGGTTCACGATTACTTAACTGCCGAGGTAGGTAGGAACGCTATCTTGCAAAAAAAAAAACCACCCAAATACAAAATAATTTTTTTCCGCTGTCTTCGATTCTGGGTAGAAATTTGCAAAACAGAGGAGA
The DNA here is from genome assembly GCA_038048745.1 of Coluber constrictor foxii. Classification (NCBI taxonomy): domain Eukaryota; kingdom Metazoa; phylum Chordata; class Lepidosauria; order Squamata; family Colubridae; genus Coluber; species Coluber constrictor. The sequence goes on from CM075967.1 coordinate 37,308,132, forward strand.
GAGGGAGAGAGAGGGAGGCATTTAGAATCCTTTCATGTGTGTGTTTCCCAGGTATGTAAATTATCCTGACATTAAGCCATTTATTCCCTTTCTAATTTATGCAGACCTGGGGAAGGGAAGATGGCCTTTCCGGAGGGCTGCGTGTGGCTGGGAGGGCTCGGCCTTACTTGCTAATTAAAAGGAAGGTCTTTCGTGCCACTTTCCATGATGGTCTAATGAAGTTCCAAATCCATCAGCTCCATCAGTTCGGGGAGGACACAAATCAATTCCAATGTCCTCTCGCGATGCAGGTAAAGCTGACCCTGCCTGAACCCTCTTTGCTCAAAGGGGTTTTGATGTAGTGTCCAAATCTCTACTGTAAGTCCGATCCATTTTACCAGTGCCAGGCCTTGGCCTCGGAGGATTCCCGTCAGCCGGTGAGACAAGTGCTTATTAATCAGCCAACCCTTCCCTTCCTCGTGGCTGTCACAACTGAATGTCTGATGTAAATTTACAAATTTGGAGCAGTTAATAAGGATGAGATACGAGGGGCCGTTTTGAAGGCTGAGAGATTTCCACTTTAAAAGTAAACCGGTTTATGGAGGAGTACGTTTTCTTGGCCAGGAATCTGTTTCAACTGACCTTAAATGGTAAAGGGTGAGCAAGTATGCTCAGGATTCCTGATCTCTTTTATTCGGGGTGGAGTTGGGGCAACTGAATGGAGCTGAGCCAGAGGTGGGTTTCTGGCAGCGGAAATTTTGGGGTGATTCGGAGAACTGGTAGTAAAAATTCTGACTGGCCCCACCTCCATCTATTCTCTGCCTCCCGAGTCCCAGCTGATTGGGCAGAAATGGGGATTTTGCAGTAACCTTCTCCTGTAGTGGGGTGGGAATGGAGATTTTACAGTATCCTTCCCCTGTAGTGGGTGCGAATGGAGATTTTGCAGTATCCTTCCCCTGGAGTGGGGTGGGAATGGAGATTTTACAGTATCCTTCCCCTGGAGTGGGGTGGGAATGGGGATTTTGCAGTATCCTTCCCCTGGAGTGGGGTGGGAATGGAGATTTTACAGTATCCTTCCTCTGACACGCCCACCAAGCCACGGCCACAGAACCGGCAGTAAAAAAATTTGAAACCCACCGCTGAGCTGAGCGTTTGCTGGCCGGATGCCCCTCCTGACGCCTCCGTGGAGTTCGCAGCAGATATTCTCTCCTTGCGCCCTGCTAGAGAAACATCTGCCGCTGCCTAGGATTGAACTCTCAACCTTCAGAGTTGGAGGCGAGCGTCTTCACCTCTGGGCAGCCACGCCGCTTGTGTGGGTGTGCCACAAATAATTAATGATAATATAAACTCTGTTTTCTGAACTTGTCTTGCCTAGTTGGGATCTCATGAAGAAGAAAAAAATAGCATCTCAGAATTGTATCTTTTATCCTGGATGGCTTCCATATTGATCATTTATTCTCTTCTCTGAACTTCTGAACTGAAGGTATGCTTTGTGCAATCAGATTAAAAACAAAAACTTACAAGTGTTGGCTTCTAAAGTGTCCCCCCCAATTATCAAATTGACAAAGGTGAGGATTAGCTGTCCCAGGTAGAGAAGCTGGCATGGCCAAAGCTATGGGGGAGTCAGGCAGGCTATTACTCATAATACGTGCCAGCAAGCAGGAAGAACCAGGAGTGAACAATGGGGAGATTGAGTGAAAAAACAACTACGGTCCCATCCAAAGTACACCGAAGGTATGGCAACCTTGGCCCAACCCAGCCCAACCTCCTTCCGCCTGGCATCTCTTAAGCTCCCTGTTGCATAAATGGGGAACTAGTCCATTTTTCTGCCGCACTTCCTGATTTGGTCGTGTTGATGCCAGTCCGATTCTTGCTACGCCTTCAAGATTTAAGCGACGTAGGGATCCCTCTTGTTCTTGGCGCCAAGTAATTCAGCAGCCAACAGGGAAGCAGTGAATGTTACTTACTGTCTCATACAAATATAGGTGGGGGGGGGAGTTAGAAGTGGTCAGCAGGTAAAAAGGTTTTCCGAGAAATTAGAATTAGGGATTGCGAGACGGGTTGTCAGGCCTGGAATTGTATGGAGCTGGGGTGATATATGTAGTCAAAATAACATTCCTTTCTCAGAGAGTCAAGGACATCTTGACCTGCACCTAGATGGCTGGAACTGGGAGGCATCTCCAGTTGGGACGGTGCTTGGATTGGACCATGTGATGGACATGTGGGTGTGGGGAAAGGACTTGGACTTTCCTTTGGGTGGGGAAAACCCGGAAGCTTTCAGATTCGGGTTTTCCCAGGTGCGCCAATATTGACATCTCTAATAAAATGGAACTTTGAAGAAATTCAAGCCTCGGAGTCTTCTTTCGTTGGGTGTGTTTTACCTGGAACCTGACATGGTTATCAGCCCGTTGAAGTAGGTCGGGAAACAAGACACCCCAAGGACTACCGGAACTCCACTGTTAAAGGGCACTATAAGAGTTCTGAGAACATGACTGAGCGTCCCTCTTATTCCAGGGGTCTCCAAACTCGGAACACTTTTAGAAAACTGTTAATAAACTTTAACACTCTTGAAAACGTTCTTATGGAAGAAGGGAGCCCGAATGAAACAGAAGCAGCCTCTAGGTCAGGGGTCTCAAAATTTTAAGACTTGTGGCAGTGGTGCAATCCAAATTTTTTAAACTACCGGTTCTGTGGGCGTGGCTTGGTGGGTGTGGTGTGGCTTGGTGGGCGTGGCAGGGGACGGATACTGCAAAATCCCCATTCCCTCCCCACTCCTGGGGGAAGGATATTGCAAAATCCCCATTCGCTCCCCACTCCTGGGGGAAGGATATTGTAAAATCTTCATTCCCTCCCCACTCCTGGGGGAAGGATACTGCAAAATCCCCATTCCCTCCCCACTCCTGGGGGAAGGATATTGCAAAATTCCCGTTCCCTCTCCACTCCTGGGGGAAGAATATTACAAAATCCCCATTCCCTCCTCACTCCTGGGGGAAGGATACTGCAAAATCCCCATTCCCTCCCCACTCCTGGGGGAAGGATACTGCAAAATCCCCATTCCTTCCCCACTCCTGGGGGAAGGATATTGCAAAATCCCCATTCCCTCCTCACTCCTGGGGAAAGGATACTGCAAAATCTCCATTCCCTCCCCACTCCTGGGGGAAGGATACTGCAAAATCCCCATTCCGTCCCCACTCCTGGGGGAAGGATATTTCAAAATCCCCATTCCCTCCCCACTCCTGGGGGAAGGATACTGCAAAATCCCCATTCCCTCCCCACTCCTGGGGGAAGGTATTGTAAAGTCTCTATTTCCCATCCCACTCCGGGGCCAGCCATAGGTATTTGCTGGTTATCCGAAGTACTCAAAATTTCCGCTACTGCTTCTCCAGAACGTGTCAGAGCTTGCTGCATATCACCCCTGATTTGTAGACTTCAATTCCCAGATTTTCCAGCATGGCTGGTAGAGGAATTCTGGGAGTTGAAGCCCAGAAGTATCAAAGTTGCCAAGTTTGGAGATCCTTGCCTTATACCCAAGAGAATCAATGTGGAGCAATATTGAGTTTCTTTCTCACCTCATCTTCCTTCAGAAGGAATGTTTTGCTATCTGTGCATTTTTTCCCCCTCTCTTCAGGATTAGTTTTCTCCTCCTTTACAACAAATATCTTAAAATTGAGGGTTAGGGAGACAGATGATTCTCTGTTTTCCATCCAGTGAAATGGAAACAATAGCAGCTAACTTCCCTGGGTATGTATATATATATATATACATTATAAAAACATCTGCCACATGTTTCTCCTTAAAATATCCAAAACCTGGTGTGTTTTTTTGAAAAATTCATTGAAATGCTTCAGCAGCTTTTACGTCCCCTGGGGACAGCTGTGCCAATTGCTGCACACGGTTAATACATTACGAAACACAGTTAAGAACTGGTGCGGGTGTGATGGTGGAAAGGAAGTGCCCGTAGGAGTTACCGCCTTCGGTTTCCAAGTGCAGGTTTTGACAATTCTTTACTGACTCGGCTGGAAAACACCCCGCTGCGTTGCAGGGCAGTCTTATGAATATGGAAGTGTCCTGACCTCATTTCCCGGTGGAATGCTCCAAGCTCCCCACATCTTTTTGCAAATTGTGTGTGTGTGTGTGTGTGTGTAAGGCTGGGCATGTGTGTGAAGAAACCACAACATGAGCATGCCTCTGAGAGCTGAGTTTCACCTCCAAAGATCTCTGCACCCAGATGCAAACATCTTAATGCAAACCCCCACGCGAAGACTTTAAATATGAGCCAGCCGTGTGGAGCAGCAGCCCAAAAAGTTAACACAATCCTGGGTTGTATAAACAGAGGCACGGAATCAAAATCACGTGAAGGATTAGTAGCGCTTTATAAAGTCTTAGTAATGCCACACCTGGAATCCGGCATCCAGTTTTGGTCACCGCATTACGAACAAGATGCTGAGACTTTGGGAAAAGTTCAGAGAAGAGCAACTAAGACGATCAAAGGCCTGGAGACGAAAACACACGAAGAAGGGTTGAAGGAACTGGGTATGGAGAAAAGAAGAAGTAGGGGGTGACATCAGATAAAAATATTCCGGTATTTGAGGGACTGCCACAAAGAAGAAGGGGGGGGGGGGGTTCCCTTATTTTCCAAAGCACCAGAAGGCAAGACAAGAAACAATGGATGGAAACTAATCAAGCTGGAATTAAGGAGAAACTCCCTGATGGTGAGGACAATTTAACCAGTGGAACAGAAGTTGCCTTCAGAAGTTGTGCGTGCTCCCATCGCTGGAGGTTTTTAAGAAGAGATTGGACAGCAGCTTGTCTGAAATGGTAGAGGGTCTCCTGCTTGAACAGAGTAGATCTCCAAAGCTAACCTATTCTGATCTCCAAAGCAAACCTATTCTGATTGGTTGATCTGGGATGGGGAGGGGAGGGGGGGGGTGTCCAACTGCAAGAAGGACTAGCCTCTGTCCAAGCAGATGTTGAATCTACAGATGTCGGTGGAGCAAAGGAAGGAGGGGGGGGGATGGGACCCTTTGGGAAAGAAACCTAGTAAAAACAAAACCCATCCGCTTCCTAATCCCTCAAAATAAACACACAAAGGCACACATCCGAAAATACACAAATCCGAAAGTCTCGGAAGCGAAACGCACGCTTCCCACTTTCTCATGCCCTCTTTTCTTGCCTCCACAGCTGGAAAAGGGAGCAGGCTGGGAAGCACCAGCCCTGAATGGGCATGTTCTCAGATGCTACCGTCTTGAGCGAAGAGGTTTTTCCTCCTGGACTCAGCCCAAGAGAGAGGCGCACAGTCGGAGGCGGAAGGCACAGTCGGAGGCGGAAGGCAGGCAGACAGACAGAAGCTCATCCCATTAGGAGGCCCTTGACTAAGTAGGAAGAAGCAGGACCAGACGGGGGGTGGGTGGGTGAGAGATGTTATCAGGGACTCACAGAAATGTTAAGGGTGCCTAGACATGCGGGAGCATGTGTGAGTGTAGATTACAGGGGAAGAGATGCTGGAAAAAAGATTTCCCTGTTTTATTTTTTTCCAGGCCTGCAAACACCCCAGAGCGGTTTCGAAAAGCTTTCGACTCCCAGATGGGCTTTTAAAAAAATTAACTCAGCTGAGCGGAAGCTCAGCTCCCAAGGCTGGGAGATCGGACGATGATGCGAACGTGGCTTATGGGTAAAGGCTCTGAGAGGGAAGTCAATAATTAAAACGGACGCTATAGAGCTCAAAAGTTGAAATCGGGCTGAAATCAAAAGCGAGCAGGCAGCCAGCCGGCTCTTATCGCCATCCCTCGCTCTGAAATGGGACGCGCTTGTCCTTCGAGATAAGCAGCCAGAGCTCTTTAATTAAAAATAATTATTCCCCTCGTTTAGAAACCTCATGGAAAAACCAGCCTGATTTGGGAGAGCTGCAGGTAAAGAGCTGAGCTGCTGCACCAACCCATTCATTTTGTAGTAACGGCAGAAGTTAAGGCGGGAGTTGGGTTGGGTAGCTTGCAGCTGAATGCGGGGTGGGAAAGTCCGTGTATTATAAAAATGGGGCCACACATGTCGAGCCGTAGAGCAAGTTATGGGTGCTGGCACCGTGTGCTCCATGGACCCAAAAGCTGTTTTTTTTCTTGACCGGGGATTTAACTCTCACCATTGGGGCAGGAGCAGTGGTGAAATCTAAAATTTGTTACTACCGGATCTGTGGGGGTGGCTTGCTGGGGGGGGGGTAGTGACTGGGTGGGTGTGGCCAACTTTTCTGGCGAAGAGATTGTAAAAAAAATGCTTTTAAAAGCCTCTGACGATCCCAGCTGAGTTGCCTGATCGGCAGAGGCTTTTTTTTCTTTTAAAAACATTTTTTTCCTATTTTTTCCACATGATCGTGGAGATGCTATAACAGTCATGTGAAAAAACAGCAATAGCAATTAGCCCTTAGACTTATATACTGCTTCACAGTGTTTTGCAGCCCTCTCTAAGCGGTTGACAGAGTCGGCCTATTGCCCCCAACAATCTGGGCCCTCATTTTACTGATCTTGGAAGGATGGAAGGCTAAGTCAACCTTGAGCGGGTCAGGATCGAACAGCTGGCAGTCAGCGGAATGAGTCTGCAGTACTGCATTCCAACCATTGAGAAGGAAGGAAGGAAGGAAGGAAGGAAGGAAGGAAGGAAGGAAGGAAGGAAAATAGCAATAGCACTTAGACTTATATACTGCTTCACAGTGCTTTACAGCCCTCTCTAAGCGGTTTACAGAGTCAGCCTCTTGCCCCCAACAATCTGGGTCCTCATTTTACCCACCTCGGAAGGATGGAAGGCTGAGTCAACCTTGAGCCTGGTGAGAGTCGAACTGCTAAATTGCAGGCAGCCAGCAGTCAGCAGAAGGAGCCTGCAGTACTGCCCTCTAACCACTGCGCCACTGTGGTTCTAATGGTCTTAAGTCACTTTTTTCAGGGGCCTTGTGATTTCAAACGGTCACTAAACAGATGGTTGTAAGAGTCAAGCACTCCTGGCAATCAGCAGAAGGGGATGCTGCTTCCTACACGGGATCTGATTTCCAAACGACCGAGGATGCTCTAGATAAAATATGTGTCAATTAGATCAGCAGGTAATCCTTTTCTGCTCTTTTGGACAGGATACAGTATCTATCCATGGTGAAATCCAAATTTTTTAAACTACCGGTTCTGTGGGCGTGGCTTGGTGGGCGTGGTGTGGTGTGGCTTGGTGGGTGTGGCAGGGGAAGGATACTGCAAAATTTCCATTCCCACCCTGGTCCAAGTGAAGGATACTGCAAAATCTCCATTCCCTCCCCACTCCAGAGGAAAGATACTGCCAAATCCCCATTCCCTCCCCACTTCAGAGGAAAGATACTGCAAAATCCCCATTCCTTCCCCACTCCAGAGGAAAGATACTGCAAAATCTCCATTCCCTCCCCACTCCAGGGAAGAGTACTCCAAAATCCCCATTTCTACCCCACTCTGAGAGCACCAAAGACCCCTTTCATAAGAATTATAATCTGAAAAAAGAAAATATTTGTAGTTCCAGGGGTGAAATTCAAAATTTTTCCCTACCAGTTCTGTGGGCGTAGCTTGGTGGGCATGGCAGGGGAAGGATACTGCAAAATCCCCATTCCCACCCCACTCTGGGGCCAGCCAGAGGTGTTATTTGCCAGTTCTCCGAACTACTCAACATTTCCGCTGCTAGTTCTCCAGAACCTGTCAGAACCTGCTGGATTTCACCCCTGTACCTGTCTCACCATGACTACCCAGGGATGCTTTATTGCCTTATTGCCAAGATATGTGCATTTGTGATTTGGGGTGGGGGTGGGGAGAAGAGGAAGGAAGCTGTCAGGTAAAGCAACTCCGATCCTTCGTTGCAATTAAAAGCACAGCTTGACGGAGGAACCAATTACGGGTCTCGGAGAAGAGGTAGCTTGCCTTCAATGGAGGAGTTTAAGTGGGGGCTGGACAGCCCCCTGCGAGGGATGCTTTAATCCGGCTTCCTCTACTGAGTAGGGAAGTGGGACTCCTTGGCCTTTTGCAACCCTAGCATTCTAATTTCCATCCGAGTTACATCCATACATATCATTATTTCAAGCAAAGAGTGGGTTGTCATTCATCTTGAAACCTGGAGCGTTCTTGTGAGGGAAATAAACGCAATAAAATTAGACCGGTCTTTTTCAACCTGGCCGATTTTATGAGGCGTGGATTTCAATTCCAGAATTCCACTCAGAGGCGGGAGTGGGGGGGGGGAGAGGAAATTCTGGGTGTTAAAAAATCCGCACATATCTTACAAGGCGCCAAGGTGGAGAAAGGCTGCCTTTCTCCAGAGGTTAAAACCTCTGTTTGGTTTTAAAAACGCAGGACTTCGGTTCAAAGTTGTTTGACGGAACTAAAGGTGGGGGGGGGGGTTAAACATTCAAAATGGCAGCCAGGGCCATGCCTTCAAAGCCTCTCGTTTGGGTTGCGACACGTGTTAAAAAAATAAGGAGCAAAGTTTTGCTCGCATGATTGTGGCTGCCATCTTGGGGGGGGGGAATTGATCCCCCCAATCCCTGCAAACATCCACAGGATGAAGTCTCTTTCCAAGTTCTGTGTGTTTGGATAATTTGCGATATGAAAAACTGAATGCTCTTTTTAGAATAAGGGACCTTGGAGGTCTTCTAGTCCAACCCCCTGCTTAGGCAGGAAATCCTACACCACTTCAGACAAATAGTTGTCCAATCTCTTCTTTAAAACTTCCAGTGTTGGAGCAGTCACAACCTCTGGAGGCAAGTTGTTCCACCCATTAATTGTCCTCACTGTCAGGAAACTTCTTAGATCTAAGTTGCTTCTCTCCTTGATGAGTTTCCACCCGTTGCTTCTTGCCCTGCCCTCAGGTGCTTTGGAGAATAGCTTGACTCCCTCTTCTTTGGGGCAGCCCCTGAGATTTTGGAACACTGCTATCATGTCTCCCCTGGTCCTTCTCTTCATTAAACTAGACATACCCAGTTCCTGCAACCGTTCTTCATATGTTTTCGCCTCCGGTCCCCTAATCCTTTTTGTTGCTCTTCTCTGCACTCTTTCTAGAGTCTCCACAACTTTTTTACATCGTGGCAACCAAAACTGAATGCAGGATTCCAAGTGTGGCCTTACCAAGACCTTATAAAGTGGTATTAACACTTCCCGTGAACTTGATTTTATCCCTGTTTATGCAGCCCAGAACTGTGTTGGCTTTTTTTTTTTTTTTGGTCTTCTCTGCACCATTCCTATCCTTCCCTCGTTATCTCACCAATGTACAACTGGGAGAGCAGTTTGCTCTTGGTCTGTTCCACACTGCTACTACATCCCCCCTCCGATCCCTGACAAACAATTTGAAGGCAATCTACGATCATCTTCATGGATGCTAACTTCACAAGCTTAAGAACAAAGGAAAAAAAAACAGTGTCCCATTTTGCACTAACAAAAATACCCCCACTGCTTGTTCGAACACCCCATCTACGTCTTAAGTTTACAGAGTAGGTGCTGGTCTGATTCTCTGCAAAAATATCTCAGTCGGTCCTATTAGGGGGGAGCTGAAAAGCCATCAAGCCACCCTTCCACTTAAAGGACCCGTCAGCCCAGGAAGCCGAAAACCAGCAGAGAACCAGATTCTGCAAATGGAGAAACAGTCTGCTGTCCCAAATCTTCACCTTCACACACATATGCAGACTAACCTCATAGTAGGTTTTACTATAGCATAGTTCCACTGAGAGTAAACCAATTTAATTCTTGAAGAGAGATATACTGCAGGGGATCACAAAGTTGTGTTGGATTAATTACTGTATTTTCCTGTGTATAAGACTACTTTCTAACACACAAAAATCTTCTCAAAAGTTGGGGGTCGTCTTATACACCGGGTCTCATTCTCCTGTAACCAGGCAGACCGGCCCATAAGCCTCTGACGAGCCTTAAATGGCTCTGAGGAGGGTCGTCTTATACGCCCAGTCGTCTTATACGCCGGAAAATACGGTACTTAGGCTGCAATAAACCAGAGAACAGTTAGATGGCAGCGAAGGGATACAGAACATTCCCTTCACTGCCATCTAATGGCTCCTTGGCATTTTGCAGTGCCAGGTAAGACAGCCATCAGTGAAGGCCACTTCAGTGTGCCTTGCTTGAGCTGGGCCCTGGTTCTTGTTAAAGCAGTAAACTCCATTATTTGATTACGGTGTTGCTATTTTAAATTAATTACCCGGAGTTTTTAACCAGGCACATTTCATTACATTTTACTGATTGGTTTCTGAAGGTTACCAGAAGGGGCAAATGAAAAGGAGAAATAGCTGGAGGGCTCACTTTTGCTAATTCAGCAATCAAAAGTAATGAAAGAAGAGGAGCTACGGAAAAAGCTCAAAGAAATTCTGTCTTTATAGACTAGATTTCCCCGTTCAATCCGTCCTGTTCAGTCTAAACAAGGATTGGGTCCTCCCAACCAACACAGGTGTTGCCTCTCTGTAGCTTAGCATGTTATGTCAATCCAGCCAGGACATTTTATAAAGGATGATTTAGCAGCCATTTAACCAATCCATCATGGTTTAAAACAATTTAACAGAAAATGACAAATTTTGAGCTGTAGTGCACATGACCCAATCTCCCAACACATTTTTTTTGGTCTTTTTATGACCCCATAATCCTTTGCATCGGGGTGGAGTCAGGGCAACTGAATGGAGCTGAGTGTTTACTGGCCGGATGCCTTTCTTGTCGCCAATGCGGAGTTTGCAGCAAATGTAACAGTTCTGGGTTCCATAAACAGAGGGATAGAATCAGGGATGGTCTTCCAGGTGCATTTCAAGGTGTTGGTTACCACCTTTAAAGAGCTCCATGGCTTAGGACCTGGATATTTGCAAGACCACCTTCTGCCACCGATTGTCTCCCACTGCCCGATACGCTCCCACAGAGAGGGCCTCCTCAGGGTGCCGTCGGCCAAACAGTGTCATCTGGAGACCCCCTGTTCTGGCCCCGTTCCCAGAAATAACCTCCCCTCAGACAATCAGAGTCTAATGAACTAGCAGGCAACCAAGTAAGCTGATAACAAAGGTTGGCAGCAATCCGCAGCTGCTTGCCAACGTCTTTATTAATAGGTCAATCACATACACCAAAATGTTCAGAGCTGAGACGCAGGGCCGATTCAAAACCGGGATCCATGAATCTTTGTTTTGTTCGTCACAAAGATACAGCTGCAATCCCTCGCTTATATAGCCTGGGAGGCGTGGTCCACCAGCTAATCACGACCATGCCTTTTCCTCTGCTGGGCTCTCCTGTCTCTCCAACGCTGGCAAGGATCCAACCAAAAGTCACTCCCCTCATCAATGTCCTCCTGTGGCTGCGGGGACGAGCTTGGCTCTGGGCCTATCTCCTGCCCTTTGGTGTCCTCCGGAGGCATTGCCAGAGAGGAGAGTCCTGGAGAAGGAGGCCTTGCCAACTCCTCTCCCTCACTCTCAGAGTCCTCCCCTGCTGATGATGCAGGCTCAGGCAACGGAGCCACAACACCCCCAGAGGGAGAGCCTTCTCTGTGGGGGCCCCTGCCCTTTGGAACAAACTGCCCCCGGATTGTCAAAGGATCCCCGACTTCCACGCCTTCCGCCGTGCTCTGAAGACCCTTCTGTTCTATCAAGCTGGTCTAATTTTTAAAGGGGTTTTTAAATGGTTTTTAGTTGGGTTTTAATTGTGGCCAGATATTGAATCTTTTGAAATGGTTTTTAATTTTTGCCTTGTGATTGTTTTAGTATGGCTGTGCATCGCCCTGAGTCCTTCGGGAGAAGGGCGGTATAAAAAAATAAAATAAAATAATAAAATAAAATAAAATAAAATAAAATAAAATAAAATAAAATAAAATAAAATAAAATAAAATAAAATAAAATAATAATAAAATAAAATAAAATAAAATAAAATAATAAAATAAAATAAAATAAAATAAAATAAAATAAAATAAATAAACCATAAAGTGCCTTCAAATTGTTTGTGAGGGATTAGAGGGGGGAATGTAGTAGCAACGTGGGACAGACCAGGAGACATGATAGCAGTCTTCCAATTTCTCAGGGGCTGCCTCAAAGAAGAGGGAGTCAAGCTATTCTCCAAAGCACCCAAAGGCAGGACAAGAAGCCATGGGTGGAAACTAATCGAGGAGAGAAGCAACTTAGAACTAAGGAGAAATTTCCTGACAGTGAGAACAATTAATCAGTGGAACAACCTGCCTCCAGAAGTTGTGAATGCTCCAACACTGGAAGTTTTTAAGAAGATGTTGGATAACCATTTGTCTGAAGTGGTGTAGGGTTTCCTGCCTAAGCAGGGGGTTGGACTAGAAGACCTCCAAGGTCCCTTCCAACTCTGTTATTCTATTCTATTATCTCTGTGTGTCCAACACAATACCCAGTGATAAATAATTAGAGTTTTATAATAAACCACAAACAAGAGGGGAGTTCAAAATCGGTCAAGCTGATGGTTGAGAAAAGGCAACTAAAGTTCTGTACAAATCAAAAATAGACAAGAGCTTCAAATACACCCTTGTGGCTGCCATGTTCTCTTTTATGATCTTGCAACGGCTACAACAGAATTGGTGTGTGTGTGTCTGTGTGTGTGTGTGTGACTGAATTATTGTTGTGCTAAGCAAGTAACTCAACCTCCCTCCTTCCCTCTAGTTACTCATCTTTCTCTAGTATCCCAGTTTATGTAGGTTTTAAAGAAGCACCTCGCACATCTTCCGCACCAATCTGCAGGCAATCCAAAAAATGTACAGTGCAATTATAATTAATTAAGCACCTAAATTTATCAGGAAAAGATGAAGGATTGTCTTTAATCTGCAACCTAGCCTGCAAAGTTAAACTTTGGAGTGTGGTTGGCTTTATTCCTGGTTTCCTAGAATAGAGAGGAAAGTGGTAATAAATATGTATATCTTTTTTCCCCCTCTCCTGCCTTCTTGTTCTAATCCTATACGTTTCCCACTTGCCTTCCCAAGCAAGAATCTCTTGAGCAATTAAAAGAGCTCTAATTAAGCATGAAAGAAAGTATAACACCAAGGCATTAAAGGAATGAGCTGGGTAGTTGGGGCTGAGGTGGGAGCAGAGAAAGGGAGATTTCAGGATGTTGCAGAGAAGATAGTTATTCAAATTCATAAGTGCACATGAAAACGCTATTTGCAAGACATGTTTACCCATGGTTAACTTAATCATAGTTACTCAATTACCCGGTGTATTTTTTTTTTTTCAGTTTACACAGCCCAGCGAAGCATGAACCAACCACAGAGTTGGGATTTGCACAATATCAATCTGTGTATCTGCAAAGCTCTCAAATTTTTCGTGGCCGGAGCTGTGCAGAATGAGGAAAGAGGAACCAGGTCCATTTCATATTGCTCGAGAATTCGGAGTTAAACATCCCCGGCTGCCTGAATTTCTTAAAAGAACTCTAGTGGGCCGACAGTGGCCATGTTTTTGGCGGGCCATTTTTAAGGCTATCTTATCTGTGCTGCAAAACTCCAGATGGCCACTAGCCAGCAGCAAAAGTTGGCGTTTTTGTCGTGTCGCAGCCACCTAGTGGTCATAGAGAGTTTTGCAGCCCGTTTCATCAGCTGGACTTACACTGTCCAGCAGCACTTGTATATATCATATACCAGGTTGTAAAAAGCATCAACTATTTACTTCTATGAACCAGGGGTGAAATCCAGCAGGTTCTGACAGGACCTGTGAGGATTATTCCTCTTTAAAGGGAAAAAGGTGATTCAGATGTGCACGCATGGACATGTATGTTGCCCCCGTCAGCAACTTTTTAAATAAAGAGGTGCAGTGTATGAACTCATTGAACCAAACCCTCTTTTCCCTTTTGAATCCGGATCACTTCCTAGTCCCCCAGTACACACTGTAGGAAGTTAGCACCCACCTCTCTCCTAGGAAAATGAGATTATTTTAGGAAATATTAAAAAGAAAGAATATTTCCCCTAAAAGGGAGGCAGAAATTCAGCCCCACGTCTTTGTCAATGGGCCATTAAGGCCTGGGCCAGTCTATTCTACCTAACAAAGATCTATCTCCTTCAGGCAGAGCCATAGTAGGGATTGCCCAAAGCCCTTTCATTACATCATCACCCAGCAAGAGTCAACCAAGCTTGGGTCTCAAAAAAGACAACCTACAAAGTTACAGCTGCATGGCCCCATGGGAGTCTGACAACCAATCAGAATACAAGCTCAAATTCAAAAGCCCAGAGAGCAGGGGTGAAATCCAACAGGTTCTGACAGGCTCTGGAGAACCGGTAGCGGAAATTTTGAGTAGTTCGGAGAACCGGCAAAGGCCACCTCTGGATGGCCCCAGAGTGGGGTGGGAATGGAGATTCTGCAGTATCCTTCCTGGAGTGGGGAGGGAATGGAGATTTTTGCAGTATCCTTCCCCTGGAGTCGGGAGGGAACGGAGATTTGGCAATATCCTTCCCCTGGAGTGAGGAGGGAATGGAGGTTTTGCAGTATCCTTCCCCTGCCACGCCCACCAAGCCACACCACGCCCACCAAGCCACGCCCACAGAACCAGTAGTAAACAAATTTGAATTTCACCACTGCCAGAGAGGGTATAAAACCCAGGCACTCTCAGCATCTCTTCCCTTTTTTTCTTTCACCCAAGATCTTCAAGGCGTATGATCCTGCCCACCATTAAAAACCACCTTTCTAAACAGTCTCCACGTTTCCTTACCAAACATGGTAACATCATCAATACTACCCTGTTTTTCCCAAAACAAGACATTATCCCCTGATAATAAGCCCAATCGGGCTTTTGAGCGCATGGCAATAATAAGCCAAGCGCTTATTTCAGGGTTCAAAAAAATATAAGACAGGGTCTAATTTTCAGGGAAACACGGTAGGGGGATTGGGGTTTGAGGAGGAAGAGGAGGAGGGGGGGAGGAGGAGAAAGCATCTGCTGCAGAACCAGATGTTCAGGCTTCACCCTTACAGTCAGGTTCCATTTCCCAGCTGTTTTGTTGCTTCCACTAGATTGATTGATTGATTGATTGATTCATTGGTTCGATTTATATGCCGCCCTTCTCCGGAGACTCAGGGCAACTTACAATGCGTTAAGCAACAGCCTTCATACTTTTGTATATACCTGCTTAGTAGGGCTTTTTGCCCCCCCCCCCAAGCAGTGTTCTTTTTTATATAAAGTCAGTTTATTGCCCCCACAATCCGGGTCCTCATTTTACCTACCTCGGAAGGATGGAAGGCTGAGTCAACCTTGAGCCTGGTGAGATTCAAACTTGCAGTAATTGCAGGCAGCTGGCAGCTAAGTGCTACTTTAACAGCGCTTTAGTCCGCTGCTCCACCAGGCTCCTCTAGATTGCAAATGCCTCTCGAGTTTGAAGGCCATCTAGCCACCCCACCTGTTAATGATATAGGGACTGAGGTGGGGTGTGGGGGACGGATAGGGATTTCTGCAGATTGCAAGAGATGGTTATATGCATTCAAAGCGAGGCAGTAAAGAAGAAGATCTGAGATTCCCAGCCTGCCTCCTCCTTCGGTGTATTGACTTCTGGCTCAGGACGAAGCTTTGATGTGGCCTCCAGATTTAGCAGGAGTTTAGAATTGTGCAAAACAACAACAACCCCCCCCCCCCCAAAACCCAAACCTTCCCCAAATCCTATAAAGTTTGCTTGCCACATCTTTGAAATAATAGATTATTTAGGGGGGGGGGGGGGGGAAAACACCGCAAAGCCTTTTTTCCCCTCTTGTTCTTAATATCAACATCCCAACTTCTAAATAGTCAGCGATCGATAAACCGAGAGGCTTAGTAAAGGAAAATATTTTTTTGATCTGAAGGGCAACCTGTTCAGTTTTTGGAAGGAGGGAGTGTTCCGTAAAGATGGCAGACCTGATAGCTTCATTTAGTACCCACAACTGAATCTCTTTCACACACAGGTAGTCCTCGACTTACAACCACAATCGGTGGTGAAATGTAAAATTTGTTACTACCGGTTCTGTAGGCGTGGCTTTTGGGGGTTAATATGGGGGGGTTAATATGACTGAGTGGATGTGGCCAACTTTTTTAAAAAATTTATTTTTAAAACCATTTTTTCTACAACCTCTTCGGCTGAAGAGGTTGTAGAATAAATGCTTTTAAAAGCCTCTGATGATCCCAGCTGAGTTGCCTGATCGGCAGAGGCTTTTTTTTTTTTTTACTTTTAAAAGCATTTTTTCGGCTAAAGAGGTTGTAGGAAAAAAGCTTTTAAAAACTAAAAAAAAGGCTCTGATGATTGTGCGGCTCAGCTGGGAATGGGGGGGAGGGGGGCAGGGATTTTTGCTACTGATTCTCTGAACCACCCGCCACCATCGCTACCAGATCGAGTGATCCAGTCCGAACTGGGAGCATTTCACCCCTGGTCTGAGCCCTCCAAGCTGAGCACGGAATTAGACAGGCGAGCGACATGGACACCTTAAGTCTTCCAGTTAAAAAAAACCGAGCAGGGAAATGATTGTTCCAGCAAATTTCTTTCTGGAACAAAAAAGCAGTCAAAGAAAATATGTTTGCCCAAGATTTATTTGTATTTCTTTTTTTGCTGCCCTGATCGAGTCTAACATGTAACTGGTGATCACGAACAAACAAACAAACAAAAATTTAGTCCCTCGTCAGGGTGTGTTCCAACCGCAATAATAAATAATTAAAACCTAAACAACATGAAATTGCAGCAAAGGATTTACATGCATGCATAATTTATTTACTTACGGAGTTTGCACGGCTACCCAACTCAACCAATCGTGATTCTGGGTGGTATACTATGAATCAATTGCAAAGAGCTAAGAACAGGAGTGGGCAATTATGGTGCCTTTTACGATTTGCACATTTCAACTCCCAGAATTCCGGAGCCAACATGGCTGGCTCAGGGATTCTGGGAATTGAACAGAGGTGGTATCCAACAGGTTCTGACCAATTCTAGAGAACCGGAGCTTTTGAGTAGTTCGGAGAACCGGTAAATACCACCTCTGGCTGGCCCCGCTCCCATCTATTCTCTACCTCCTGAGTCCCAGCTGATCAGGAGGAAATGGGGATTTTGCAGTATCCTTCCCCTGGAGTGGGAAGGGAATGGGGATTTTACAGTATCCTTCCCATGGAGTGGGGAGGGAATGGGGATTTTACAGTATCCTTCCCGTGGAGTGGGGAGGGAATGGGGATTTTACCGCATCCTTCCCGTGGAGAGGGAATGGGGATTTTACAGTATGCTTCCCCTGGAGTAGGGAGGGAATGGTGGATTTTATAGTATCCTTTACCTGGAGTGGGAGGGAATGGAGATTTTACAGTATCCTTCCCCTGCCACGCCCACCAAGCCATGCCACGCCCACCAAGCCACACCCACAGAACTGGTAGTAATATAATTTGAAACCCACCCCTGGAATTGAAGTCCATAAGTTGTAAAGGGGCCACAGTTGCGCACCCCTGGTTAAGAATGACCCACCCCACACTAAATACTATGCAACAAGAATGCCAACTCCTACTGAAATGCCAATCAACCGGCCTCAATACTTGATGGAAGAAAGCTGCCAAAAAGGCAATGCAATCAATCTTAGGCTGCATCAACAGAGGGATAGAATCAAGATCACGTGAAGTGTTAATATCACTTTATCATGCCTTGGGAAGGCCACACTTGGAATCCTGCATCCAGTTTTGGTCGCCACGATGTAAAAAAAGATGTGGAGACTCTAGAAAGAGTGCAGAGAAGAGCAACCAAGAGGATTAGGGGACTGGAGGCTAAAACATAGGAAGAACGGTTGCAGGAACTGGGTAGGTCTAGTTTAATGAAGAGAAGGACTAGGGGAGACATGATAGCAGTCTTCCAGTATCTCAGGGGCTGCCCCAAAGAAGAGGGAGTCAAGCTATTGTCCAAAGCATCTGAAGGTTAGGATAAGAAACAATGGGTGGAAACTAATCCAGGAGAGAAGCAATTGAGAATTAAGGAGAAATTTCCTGACAGTGAGAACAATTAATCAGTGGAACGACTTGCCTCCAGAAGTTGTGAATGCTCCAACAATGGAAGTTTTAAAGAAGATGTTGGATAACCATTTGTCTGAAGTGGGGTAGGGTTTCCTGCCTAAGCAGGGGGTTGGACTAGAAGACCTCCAAGGTCCCTTCCAACTCTTGTTATTCTGTTATCTCTGCCTGCCCGCCTGCTGGATCAGGGCCAAGTGTGTCAGGAGAGAGAAATCTTTCCAGATCTTTTCAGTGCAGTGAAAATAATTCTATAGCGATAAAACCTTGTCTGTCTGCGGCAACGCAGTTTACTCCGAAGATTCACCGTCGCTGAATCTACCTGCATTCTCAGTATCCATTCCCAACCAGGCTTACCCATCAGTCCGCTTTACTGATTAAAAAATTGTTTTTCCACCCTGTTTCGCCAGGTGACTTAAAAGGTCTAGTGGATGCAATTGAACTACAGGCTTTGCTTGGTTAGCATTAGCCCTGGGTAATACTTCCCTGATTTCCCAGGTTGCATTAAGACAGTAACCAGGTGAAGCGCGTGGCGAGAAGGCAGCCAGAGCGATAAAAATCAAAGCAGCCCACCAGCTTTTCCAATAAAGCAGATCTGGGGGAGCAGATTTAATGGTTAGCATCCCGCTGTTAAGCAACGTTGAACTCTTTCAACTTTGCAACCCTGACTCATACTTTACCTTTAGATTACTACGCGAAGCGCTACGCAGCACTGCAATAAAAAACAACAACTCGGAAGCCGGAAGGGGTTGAAAACTCAGCGGCCCGGTTGCTAACAGGCAAGTAGGTTTATTACCTGAACAAGAGTTTACCCCCCCCCTCCCCTTCCAGCCACTGATCTGGTTGCTAACAGGTTTCCAACTGGCAGGCAAACCAATTCAAGATGCAAGGTTGCTTTGATAGCAGAATAAGAGTAGGAAGGGACCTTGGAGGTGGTCTAGTCCAACCCCCTGCTCAAGCAGGAAACATTGTACTAATTCTGGGCAAATAGCTGTCCAGTCTCTTCTTAAAAGCCTCCAGTAATGGAGCACCCACAACTTCTGAAGGCAACTTCTGTTCCACTGGTTAATTGTTCTCACTGTCAGGAAATTTCTCCTTACTTTTAGGTTGCTTCTCTCCTTGATTAGTTTCCATCCATTGTTTGTCTTTGTAGGTTAAGATGCATTCTATTCTATTCTACATTCCATTCCATTCTATATTTATTATTCTATTCTATTCTATTCTATTCTATTCTATTCTATTCTATTCTATTCTATTCTATTCTATTCTATTCTATTCTATTCTATTCTATTCTATTCTATTCTATTCTATTCTATTCTATTCCACTCCATTCCACTCCATTCCATTCCATTCCAATATTCTATTCTATTCTATTCTATTCTATTCTATTCTATTCTATTCTATTCCATTCCATTCCATTCCATTCCATTCCATTCTATATTTATTATTCCATTCCATTCCATTCCATTCCAATATTCTATTCTATTCTATTCTATTCTATTCTATTCTATTCTATTCTATTCTATTCTATTCTATTCTATTCTATTCTATTCTATTCTATTCTATTCTATTCCATTCCATTCCATTCTATATTTATTATTCCATTCCATTCCATTCCAATATTCTATTCTATTCTATTCTATTCTATTCTATTCTATTCTATTCTATTCTATTCTATTCTATTCTATTCTATTCTATTCTATTCTATTCTATTCTATTCTATTCTATTCCATTCCATTCCATTCCATTCCATTCCATTCCTTCTATTCTATTACTCTATTCTATTCTATTCCATTCCATTCCATTCCATTCTATTTCCTATTCATATTATTCCTATTCCACTCCACTTTATTCTGTATGTATATGTATAGATGTATGAATTTATCAAATTTCCATACTTTTAATGAGGAAGGGGAAGCTGGGCTATGATTTAATATCCGTGTCATTTTTGTTTGTGGTTGTTTTGTTCTGCTGTGATCTTACTGATCTTATAAATGATCTTAAGTTATTAAAAGGAAGGTGGTGCAGACGCGATCGTATACATAAATACACTCTTAACCGTGGCTAGGAAGTCGAAGAAGAAATTAGCTTCCCTCTTTTGTCAGCACATGACAAATGATGCTTCCCCACTAAAATTCACCGAAAAGACAGATGCCATTTCTATCCAGATGATTTATAGCATCTTACAGTATCACCAATATAAACAACATTGCGACAATATAAGGTCCGTCTTTCTTATTAATGCATTGGGGGTAGTGGTACCCAGACGATGTTCTGTAAATCATGAATGTGGAAACATCCAAAGATTTGCAGGACTAGATAGCCATAGCTCTCTCGTCGGAAGTGGGTTTATGTTGCTGACAGATTTGTCTTTGGCCTGATATTCCTAGATACAAAACAATTACAGCTCAGTAGTCAGTATTCCAGTCTTGAATACGGAGGGGCTGAGTAGCTCAGTGGTTGGAGACGCTGAGCTATCGCCCTCCCCAGGCTCCAGAGGCTTTCTAGGAGCCTGGGGAGGGCGAAAACGCCCCCTCCGGAAGCCCTCTGGAGGCTGGAAATGGCCAATTTGCCAACTTCTGGTGGGACAGGAAGGCACGTTTTTTGCTCTCTCCAGGCTCCAGAGGCTTTCTAGGAGTCTGGGGAGGGCAAAAACAGCCTTCCCTGCTCCCAGAAACGGCCTATTCTATTCTATTCTATTCTATTCTATTCTATTCTATTCTATTCTATTCTATTCTATTCTATTCTATTCTATTCTATTCTATTCTATTCTTTCCTATTCCTATTCCTATTCCTATTCCTATTCCTATTCCTATTCCTATTCCTATTCCTATTCCTATTCCTATTCCTATTCCTATTCCTATTCCTATTCCTATTCCTATTGTATTCCATTCCATTCCATTCCTTCTAAGTCCAAGACAGAAGGAGAAAAGCCAATGAGTTTCAAAAGCAAAGAATCAAGATGAATAAACAGCATTAAGAATGAATGAATAAGTAAATAAATACACCAGTATTTGCTGCTTACAGTCAGGAGGGCTATGCAAATTGATTCAACAGACAAACAAGCAAGCAAGCAAATTTTTTTGAACAGGGAAGATGGAAAGGGAAGAGGGAGCCTATTCAGCCAGCCATTCCAGTTCCACTGGCAGAGAGGCAGCGTGGCATCTAATGCGACATTTCGAAGTGGAAAAAGAGAGTAGAAAAATTCTTCGATAAATTCCTGGATTTGGAGCGAGTCTCGTTGGCATCGTTCGTTAACGAATGCAAATGAAATTGGATCCAGCTTTGGACGACATGACCATACTGAAGACTGAGTTGCCTATCACTGCTAATGCCTAATAATAATGAGGAGGAGGAGGAGGAGGAGGAGGAGGAGGAGGAGGAGGAGGAGGAGGAGGAGGAGAAGAAGGAGAAGAAGAAGAGGAAGAAGAGGAGAAGGGGGAGGAGGAGGAGGAGGAGGAGGAGGAGGAGGAGGAGGAGGAGGAGGAGGAGGAGGAGAAGAAGAAGAAGAAGAAGAAGAAGAAGAAGAAAAGGAAGAAGGAAAAGAAGAGGAAGAAGAGGAGAAGGGGAGGAGGAGGAGGAGGAGGAGGAGGAGGAGGAGGAGGAGGAGGAGAAGGAGAAGGAGAAGGAGAAGGAGAAGGAGAAGGAGAAGGAGAAGAAGAAGAAGAAGAAGAAGAAGAAGAAGAAGAAGAAGAAGAAGAAGAAGAAGAAGAAGAAGAAGAAGAAGTCGCTGAGCCCACCTGGAGATTTATCTGTGTCCTCAGGATCACCTGCGTAGTACTAATGGAGTAATGCAGACTAGGATAAATCTCCAAGTGCTTCAAGGACCCTCTAAAACAGTGTTTCTCAACCTTGGAAGCTTGAAGATGGGTGGACTTCAATTCCCAGAATCCCCCAGCCAGCAGCGCTGGGAGTTCTGGGAGTTGAAGTCCATCCATCTTCAAGCTGAAGTCCATCCATTTTCAAGCTTCCAAGGTTGAGAAACACTGCTCTGATAGAACACAAATGACTAGCTGTCTGCAAGGAGTATCAATCCTTCCATTCCCCACCCTCCAGTCAGAACTGAAGAAGCTTCTGGGATGAGAAGCGAAACGTCTTCAAGAGAAAAAAACCTAGAAAGTCCAGTTGCCTCCTGAAAGAAGCACCTTTGGTACCACAACCCTTGAAATGTCCCCTTGGTCAGGCGACCAAACGTTGGACTTGCTTAGTCCAAAGTTTTGCTCATATTTATGACGGTTGCAGCATCCTGGGAGGGTGGGGGGAGGTGTCCTTTGATCCTCCTTTTTGTGACTATCTGGCAAGCAAAGTCCGATCCCCTTAAGAACCGTGTTACGGGAGTAATTTAACCGACCGTCTCGATTTACTTAACGATGGCAAGAGAGGTCGCAAAATGGGGCCAAACCAGTGGTGGGATTCAGCCAGTTCGCACCTATTCGGGAGAGCCGGTTGTTAACTTTCTAAGCAGTTCGGAGAACCGGTTCTTGGAAGAAATCTTATTTTTTCCCACTTTACAGGGCTAATCCTGTAAGGAAGGCAGGAAGGAAACATTCTGGTGGTGTTTCTAGCCTAATCTTTATTGCCCTTATAGAAACTGCCTCTCTGGTTAACCCTTATTACATTGTAACAGTGAGATGAAGCGCCCATCGATGTGAGTGACATTGAGTTGGCCACACCCATACGGTCACATGACCACCAAGCCACGCCTACCAGCTGGTCATTAGGGTAGAGAACCGGTTGTTAAATTATTTGAATCTCACCACTGGGCCAAACCTGGGGTGGCCTTCAAAAATTTGAGCAAGGGGTTTGCTCCGCGGTTGCTGGGTAGGCGTGGCCCTGGTGGGCTTGGCCTAGTCAGCCTCCTGCACTACGGCGGGGGGGGGAGGAGAGTTTTTGCCCTCCCCGGGCTCTGGGGGCTTTTCTTGAGCCCCCGGGAAGGCGAAAATGGCCTCCCCAGGCTCTGGAGGCCCATTCTCGGCCTTCCCAAGCCTCTGCCTGCACCCTGCACTTACCTGCATCCAAAATGGCCACATGAGGACTCCGGGGAGGGGTGGGGCCAGCCAGGAGTGGGATTTGGGGGTTCTCCAAACTGCACAGAATGTTAGCTAGAGGTTCTCCTGAACCCCTGCGAACCCCCAGCAGTCCACCCCTGGGCCAAACTGACTTCACAACGATTTCATTTAACGACAGAAGTTTTGGGGCTCAATTACGGCCATAAGGTGAAGGCTCTCCGTGTTAACTTAGCTTCCCAAACCACGTGGAAAGCCTCCGACCTCAGGGAGGCACGTAGCGCCACCGTGGGCCTCGCAATGGCAGGGCCCCCGTCTCTGACAGGGGCCACAGCGAACAGGGGAAAGCCGAGCAATCTTGCAGATGGACTGCAGGCACGAATGCCACGGATGCAGAAAAGAAGAACTGCTCTTTGAGAGATTACAACAGAAGAAAGGCAGGTGGAGAAAGAACACGTATTTTGGACTCTGGCCTGGAAGAAACCAAAGAGGAACAAGGAAGGAGGAAGGTTGCCTGGACATCCCCGACTGCTTAAGTCTTCCAGCTTAATTAAGGATTTGAGGTGCCTTTCCAATGTTTTTCTGTTTCTCTCCCCACCCACTGATGTAAATAATGGGGCCCTGAGGCTCTTTTAATTATCAGTAATAAGGAGTGTGCCTTCCATACATGTGGATGCAAGACTCAAACGGCGGCAGAGCCCTAGCAGAATTACTTCTCGGAAAGGCTGCCTTGAGCGTCTGGGTGACTGGAGGAAAAGGAAAACCATCCGGTTAGAGAAAACGTAAGAAGGAAAAGGAGAAATTCTGATAAATAGCAAGAGCACTCCAATACCGCTTCACAGTGCTTTCCAGCCATCTCTAAGCGGTTTTACAGAGTCAGTCTCTTTCCTCCAACAATCTGGGTCCTCATTTTACCCACCTCGGAAGGATGGAAGGAGGATCGAACTCCTGGCAGTGGGCAAAATTAGCTTGCAATACTGCATCCTAACCACTGGGAGGGAGGGAGGGAGGGAGGGAGGGAGGGAGGGAAGGAAGGAAGGAAGGAAGGAAGGAAGGAAGGAAGGAAGGAAGGAAGGAAGGAAGGAAGGAAGGAAGGAAGGAAGGAAGGAAGGAAGGAAGGAAGGAAAATAGTAATAGCACTTAGACTTATATACCGCTTCACAGTGCTTTACAGCCCTCTCTAAGCAGTTTACAGAGTCAGCATTTCCCCCCCAACAATCTGGGTCCTCATTTTACCGACCATGGAAAGATGGAAGGCTGAGTCAATTGCAATAGCACTTACGACTTATATACTGCTTTACAGCCCTCTCTAAGTGGTTTTACAGAGTCAGCCTCTTGCCCCAAACAATTTGGGTCCTCACCTCGGAAGGATGGTGGAAGGCTGAGTCAACCTTGAGCCTGGTGAGATTCGAACTGCCAAATTGCAGGCAGCCGGCAGTCAGCAGATGGAGCCTGCAGTACTGCACTCTAACCACTGCGCCACCTCAGCTCTTAAAAATGTATAGATGTCAACAGAGGGAAGGACAGGCAGCGCCGTTCCTCAGGAAGTAGAAGCTGGGTCCCAGTTTTGACAAAGAGCAGAGAGGCTGGAAGGATTGCTCTCTCCACTAATTCCAAATAAGGAGAACCTGACCATCCATGGTGCAGCTTGGATTGTCTCCACACTAGGCAATTGGCCAACGGAGAACGGATCGGCAGGAGTGGGTGGATTTCAGCAATGCTGGCTCCGGCAGCCTAATCCTACAAAGATTAGTTTATGTAACCGAGAAGTCCCCGATTAACAGATCTGATGAGCTCAACGGCATAAGAAGTCACTGAGAGAAGCTTAAAAATAATTGGTTACTGTTAAATTTATTTTATTCCTAGGATGCTATCCGGACAGAAGACAAGTGGACACGGCAATACATCTGAACTTCTACTGGCCAGAGCATTTCCCATCAGGCTGCCAAGTCCTGTATGGCCAGAGGAGGAGCAGAGGGCACCCATCTTCATGGGGCACAAAGAGTCTTTAATCTGTGCTGATTTGGGGAAAATGGAATATGGGCATCAGTTTTAACCTCTCCCAAGTCTCCAAGATGGCCTCTACTACTTAGTGATGAGAGAAAAATGGATGACAAGGAGCAACCGAGGGGCAGGAACAGAGAACGTGAGAGACACTGGGGGGTCTAGGCCAACTCGCCACAGGACAACTCCAATTTTTGTCAAGGGAAATAACGCCGAAGAAACAGTGTCAAATAACATTTGTCGTGTTGAGTTATGGAATTGTGCCATGGCAAGTTGTCCCCATGGTGAGTTAGCTGCAGCGAATTGTCCGGCGGTGAGTTGGCCATGGCAAGATGGCTGCAGCATGATGACCATGATGAGGTAGCCATGGCAAGATGGCCGCACCAGGTTAGCTTTGGCGAGATGGTGGCAGCAAGATGGCCATGATGAGGTAGCCATAGCAAGATGGCCACACCAGGTTAGTTGTGGTGAGATGGCTGCAGCAAGATGACCGTGGCGAGGTAGCCATGGCAAGATGGCCGCACCAAGTTGGCAGTGGCAAGATGGTGGCAGCAAAATGGCCATGGTGAGGTAGCCATGGCAAGATGGCCGCGTCGAGTTGGCTGTGGCGAGATGGCTGCAGCAAGGCGACCATGGCAAGGTAGCAGCAGCCAGTTGCCCCATTCCAAAACCCTGGTTAGCAGTGTTTTCTCCTGAGGGGTGGCGGAGATTGACTTTTGCATGAACAGGTGGTTTTGTCGATTTTGCATGAATATGCAAAGAGAGTTTGGTCAGCCTGGATGAACACGGCGAGCCTCAAGCAAGGCTGTACAAATCGCGCATGGAGAAAGTTCTGATTCTCTGCCTTAGCCATGCCAATTCCCGGATTGTGTAATTTATTGAAGTTTAATGATTTGCCATCTTCTGGCTTTTGCTAACCACTAAACGGGAAAGAACACAGACGTTTCTCCCTCTTCCCCACGGCCCCTGGGAACCTGTCTTCGTTTCCATTTAATTTTTTTTTTTAGTCTCCAGTCCTCTAAGAATTATCTTCACAGCTGTAATGGCTAAAAAGTGGCTCATTTTCCATCCCAAAGTGGAGATCTGTAGATAACCGCGTTCTCTATTCACTGCTGTTATTTGTTGCCTCTGCTAAATCCCACATTTTGGATTGGTTTTTACATGCAATAATGTTACGTCAGCCAACTATTCACTTCCACATACAAGAGATCCAGGGTAGCTTAAAGGTGTTTTTTTAAGAAATAGGGTGGCATTTTTGGGGCGCTCCAAAAGAATCAAGATGGCGGCCGCAACCAGGCCCTCAAAGCCACCATTTTGATTTGTCTGACTCCCCCACTTTCTGAGGAAAACACCCTCCTTCCTTTTCCCGCAAACTCTCCAAACGCTCCCTGATTTTCGCTGCTGCGTATGAATTGCAGGGCTGTCAATGCGCTTGACTTGATTTATGTTATCGCCTTTATCGTTTTCTTTTCCTTTTCAGGAATTTCACACGGAGAGATTTTGGGGGGTTGAAAACACAGAAATGTGATCCGACGGGGCGAAGCTGTCCCTGGTTTGGCTGTGTTCCCAATCTTCCCCCTGACACCTGTCACTCGCATCTTGTGCCCCGCTGTGTTACGTGTCGGAGGGTCTTCATTGCAAGATGCCGCAACCTTCAAGTGGAACAACTTTTGACAGCCGAGCGATTCCGCGGGATCTCCGTAGCCCATCCTCCCTCATCCTGAGGCTGGCTGTTTTTTGGGAAGCCTCTGGCCCCCTTCCAAGGGCCTTGGCCCATCAGCCTGAAGGAGATAGGGAGATGCTGGACAGCTAACAGGCCTTATAGCCCTTCCTTTGTCTTCAGGGGCATTGTTAGCGATTGCCGTCCATCGACGCGGTTCGGTTGTTCGGAAGGACTATTCCTGTGGGGACAGAAGCAGCAGGTGGCTAGTCCTAATGAGGAGGTCCTGCTCAGAAGAATCAGTTAACCGTCAACTCTGGTCCGGGCATCTTATCTGAAGAGACGCCTGCTCCACAGCCTTGGCGTACATCTCATTTCCGATGACCTTTTTAGTGGGCTTTCTCAGTGGCTGAAATATGCTGATTTTTTGTTGTTGTTCTCATTGGGGCTCTTGAGACGCTGCTCTCAATTCTGAGTTTCCTAACACTGTGGGAAATGCTTGTCTGCCGTCATTCAGAAGTCTTCTGCTCTGGAAAGGGACTTCTGGTTTGATTTTGCCAACGCTTGTACGCGTCCGACTTTTGCTTGGGAGTTGTTTTCTAAACCTCGCTTCTTCTATGGGAAAGAACGAGGGTGCAAATGGTGGTGTTTCACATCTACCCAGGGGTCTGGAACCATGGCGGGTTGCTACCGGTTCGGGGGAACTGCTTGTAGTGGCGGCGGGAGGCTTTCCCCATCCACCCGGACGTCATCAAATACACTCTGCGCATGTGCAGAAGTGAGCGAACCGGTAGCAAATGTGAGTAAAACCCACCACTGGTCTGGAACCCACACCAAAGTAGCCTCTATGCCTGAGGCCAAAATAACCCATGAAAAATGATCTTCCTTGATTTAATCCCTTGGATCAAATGGGACGGTGGGAAGCCAAGGAGGCTGCAGATCCCTGGGACAGGGTGCGATCTTGAAAGGCACAACTTTTCTCCGCCTCCCTTGGATGTTATGCAGCCAGTGAGTGTACAAAATGCCATGTTCCATTCGTGGGAATGTGGGGGGGGGGGGAAATCTGCATATTTAAAAACCATTTCTGAAGTACAGTCTCTTGCATCACATTGAATGAAAAATGTGTGGGATTCAAAAGAGAGATATACAACGGCTGTGGCATTTGCTCAGTCAAAGGAGCTCAAGAGTACAGTGAACAATGGGCCTCTCGCAGACAAAAGAGGCAAGATGGTGGCGGTGACAATGTGGTTAAAGCACACCTCCGTGTGTGGTGGAGCTTGTTTGGGGATGACAATACAGTTATCCCTTTTCTCTTGACCCGTTGCAGACGCTGCTCCTTCAGCTGGTACTTCCCTTCAGCTGGTACTTCCCCACTTCCTGTTTGGACTACTGTAATGCTCTCTACATGGGGCTCTCCTTGAGGAGCACCCGGAGGCTCCAGCTGGTCCAGAACGCGGCTGCGCGAGTGGTTAGGGGAGCGACTCGTTGCTCCCGGGTAACTCCCCTCTTGCGTGAGCTGCACTGGCTCCCGGTGGTCTTCCGGGTGCGTTTCAAGGTGTTAGTCACCATCTTCAAAGCGCTCCATGGCTTAGGACCGAGATATTTACAAGACCGTCTTCTGCCTATGAATATCTCCCACCGCCCGATACGCTCTCACAGAAAGGGCCTCCTCAGTGTGCCGTCGGCCAGACAATGCCGGCGGGCGACTCCCAGGGGGAGAGCATTCTCTGTGGGAGCTCCAGCCCTATGGAATGAATTACCCCTGGGTATAAGAAAGATTCCTGACCTCCGTGCCTTCCGACGAGCCCTGAAAACTCTGCGGTTTCATCAAGCTGGTCTGACTTAAATTTGTGTTAAATTTTTAAAAGGGTTTTTAGTAGGGGTTTTAAATTTTATGGCCAAATAGTTTAATTATTTTATTAGTTTTAATTTTCATATGTGATTGTTTTAATACGGCTGTAAACCGCCCTGAGTCCCATTCGGGAGAAGGGCAGTATATAAATGCAATAAAACCTAAAACTAAACCTTATTCCCACAGATAGACTTCAGGGCAGAGTACCATGACCAATCAATCAGAAAAGAGCTGGAAGGGACCTTGGAGATCACCGATTAGATTAACCGAATTGGAAGGGACCTTGTAGGCCATCTAGTCCAACCCCATGTTCAAACAGGAAACCCTATTCTGTGATGGTGAACCTATGGCATGCATGCCCAAAATGGCATGCAGAGCCATGTGGCCTGGTACATGCATCATCGCCCGGGTTTCTGGCGCGCATGCGTGCACAACGATCAGCTGGCATGCAGCAGTGCTGGAAACTAGAAACTAGTTTTCCTGCGTGAGCATGCGCGCTGGCCAGCTGATCATCACATGTGCATGAGTGCCAGAAACCCAGAAGAGTAGCTG
The DNA here is from genome assembly GCA_038048745.1 of Coluber constrictor foxii. Lineage (NCBI taxonomy): Eukaryota > Metazoa > Chordata > Lepidosauria > Squamata > Colubridae > Coluber > Coluber constrictor. The sequence continues at coordinate 37,337,127 of CM075967.1, forward strand.
GCTGAAACCGGAAGTTCATAGCTGAAACTGGAAGTTTATTTTTGGGCGCGGAGAGTGCGAAAGTTGGCTTGAAACTCAACATTAAGAAAACTAAGATCATGGCATCCATCCCTCTCAATTCCTGGCAAATTAGATGGGGAAGACATGGAGAGAGTGACAGATTTTATTTTCCTGGGCACCAAGATCACTGCAGATGGGGAGGTAGCCAAAAAATGAAAAGACGCTTGCTCCTGGGGAGGAAAGCCATGGCAAATCTAGGCAGCATGCTAAAAAGCAGAGACATCACCCTGCCAACAAAAGAGCGTATAGTCAAGGCTATGATTTCCCCAGTTGCAATGTATGGCTGTGAAAGTTGGACCATAAGGAAGGCTGAGAAGGCCAAAGAATGGAGGCCTTTGAACTTGGTGCTGGAGAAGACTCCTGCGAGTCCCTTGGACTGCAAGGTGATCCAACCGGTCAGTCCTAGAGGAGATGACTGCTCTTTAGAAGGCCAGATCCTGAAGAGGAAACTCAAATCCTTTGGCCACCTAATGGGAAGGAAGGACTTCCTGGAGAAGAGCCTCATGCTGGGAACGATGGAGGGCAAAAGAAAACAGGGACAGCAGAGAACGAGGTGGCTGGATGGAGTCACTGAACAGTTGGTGTGAGATTAAATGGACTCCAGTGGATGGTAGAGGATAGGAAGGACTGGAGGAACGTGGTCCATGGGGTTGCAATGAGTCGGACACGACTTCGCAACTAACAACAAAAATGCACCCTGGGCAGCTCCTCTTCCAAGTTGTGGCCCAGACGTGCGCACGCTTCCTTTTCGGGTTCGCCATCACAGGATAATTTTATTTCTTGCAATGTGGCCACGGCAAACCTCTTCGAGGTGGACTTTCTAAACCTCGTTCGGTGTAATTGCTTTTCCACGGCCGGGCTGTTGTTTTAAACGGCTCTTTGAATTCTTGATTGTTTTGTGCAGCAGACACGTCGCCCGGAGCTCTGGTCAGAGAAGTGATTAATATAGTTTAAACAAACAAGTCGAAGCGGCAGCGAGCCATCCAGCCCTCCTTCGCTCTTCTTGGTGTTCAGAACGGGCTGTGCGTGCCTGCTTGCTTTCTGCCTCTGCACAAACCAGCCGGCTGGTTGCCCCAAGGAGTTGAGGAAGCTGGGCTGAAGGATCTGGCCACGGTCTGTTGCAACGCTTTGGCTATTGGCTGCAGTCCGATGGGGCCTTCTTCCACAAACCTGGTTAAAATCATGGACATGAACAAGACTCTTCAGCGCTGTTTCTTCTGCGCTGGACGTGTGTTGTGGCCCCGTCCTCTGAGCCTATCCCATTGGAGGAAGGAAGCTCTGAGCAGGAGGAAGAGGAGCCAGCCAGATCTCCCAGCCCCCCTCCCCCTCTGGCACCGTCTCAGGTGCCAGCTGAAAGAGAGCCAAGTAGTGGGGAAACAGGTGTCTCAGATGAGAGTGAGGGAGAGACGTCATTCCTGGACGCACGCCAAAGAAGGCGAGAGAAACGATTACTGCAGCTGCAGAGACGCATGAGGGAATAGACCTGAGTCACTGGACTGGAGTCACAGGATCAATGAGTCACTGGACCACACCCAGAGCCTATATAAGACAGGAGGGTGGTTCATGATCTCTGTGACGAACAAAAACGCAATCTAGTAGTCTTTGGAGCTAAAAGAACGGATTTTGGCAAAGCTACGGGGGGACAGATCATCGTGCAAGAACCGATTGGTTGTGAGCCAGCGCTCCTTTTTCTGGCTCTGCTGAAATTGGGTGATTAAGAACATGGTGGGATCTAGAAGGCATCCATCAACCGTAGGGATGGCCAGAGAGGAGAAGGAAACCCCCCACCCCAAAAGAACAGTGTTGGGAAGGTCTCTGATCCGATCATACTCCCTCACCAGTCGAAGGGTTTGGGACTTACCATTTCTGAATTATTCAATTCAATTCAGAACAGAGCTCGAAGGGACCTTGGAGGTCTTCTAGTCCAACCCTGACGAGGTGGCTCGGCGGCTAAGAAACTGAGCTTGTCGATCAGAAAGGTTGGCAGTTCGGCGGTTCAAATCCTTAGTACAGGTCTCCTGTGTGAGCAGGGGGTTGGACTAGATGACCTCCAAGGTCCCTTCCAACCCTGTTAGTGTTAACCCCTCCTCAAGCAGGAGAACCTATACTATTTCAGATAAGTGGCTGTCTAGACCAGGGGTCAGCAACCTGCGGCTCTGGAGATGCATGTGGCTCTTTCACCCCTCTGCTGCGGCTCCCTGTCACTCAAAATATGCATCACAACCGTCAATGTGTGACAGCCACTGGCATACGATTTATTGAGCTTTTCAACCCCTGGTAGGCCAACCATGGATAAATCCAAGAAAAGAAAAGTTTCAGAAGAAACAAAACATTTAATTCAACTACATGTGCTAGTTTTGTGGCCCCTCAAGAAATAGTCAGGCACGGGAAGGGTTTTGTGGCTCCCGGTGTTTTCTTTTCTGTGGGAAACGGGTCCAAATGGCTCTTTGAGTGTTTAAGGTTGCAGATCCCTGATCTAGCCTCTTCTTAAAAGCCTCCAGTGATGGAGCACTCACAACTTCTGAAGGCAAGCCGTTCCGCTGGTTAAATGTCCTCCCAGTTAGGAAGTTTCTCCTTATTTCTAGATTGATTCTTTCCTTGAAAACATTCCATCCATTGTTTTTTTTCTTGCCAGTTATCTCTTAAAAAATCACCTTTGGGACATGGAAATTCGGCTGCCCCAGTAAGGTTTGGAGGCTGAGATGTACCCGTGTGGCTTCCTTGGGGAAGAGGTGGGTTGTTTACGGTAAAGAACCATAAAGTTATCAGTGGTAAATTAACGGGTCGTTTGCTGATGAATGTGATTTTTTTTTTTTCACTTTTCACTTTTACTGCAGTGTGCAAATTTAAACCTGGCAGGTTGGCCTGTCTCTCACACTTTGCAGTGCATCTTTTGCTAAGCCTTGGGTTGCAAAATCTAGCAGCTCCAGTTCCAACCTTCAGCGTTCCCACTTTCCTGCTCAGCCTGCCTTTGATGCCACGGAGGAAGCTTCTGTATCTTTCAGGATCTGGTGGAAAATGATTTCCAAAGCAGATCCTGCATTTGCAGTGATGTAAACAGTGACTGGTGGTGTCTCATCGGGGCTGTCTTGACCTGCATCCCATGTTAATTGGTAGGTTTTTCCCACGGAGGATGGTGACAGATTATTTATGAGGCTCTGCAGGTGGGTATTCATCACTTTCCCATTAAATGTGTCATAGAAAGATGAAAGAGTTATTTGCAAAAACTTGGGCTAGGACAGGGGTCAGCAACCTGTGGCTCTTTGGGCCCTCTGCTGTGGCTCCCTGTCGGGTGATCCCACCACTGGCCGGCCCTCCCCTCCCAGTCACTCCTCGTCTGGCCTAAGAAGGTAAGGGTGACGGTGGGGGATGGAGAAATGGCCAGGGCAGAGACAGAGAGATACAGAGAGGGTGAGAGAGACAGAGAGATACAGAGAGAGAGGGGAGAGGGAGGGAGGGGAGAGAGAGAGATGTCAAAAGGATTTTGTGGTTCCCGGTGTTTTTTAACAACTGGTTCTCTGCCCTAATGACCGGCTGGGTAGGCGTGGCTAGGGAGTGTCATGTGACTGGTGGAAGTGAGTGACATCCAGTTGGCCACGCCCACCCAGGTTTTGTGGCTCCCGGTGTTTTCTTTTCTGTGGGAAACGGGTTCAAATGGCTGACATCTAATTCGATGTCTCTCCCTTCCACAAGTCGCATGACTCCATCACGGCTCTAGAACCTCCTCTTGAGATGGCTACTGAGTGATCTGCCTCTTCTTAACTGTAACATCAACAGCGGCTTGCAAAGAGAATGCCCCTTTCCTGGATTAATCCATTCTATTAGCTGCAACATACTTGTTAATGCATTCTCAGCTCACATACACGCTGGATGTAATTTGATTGTGTACTTTAGAGAGGGGGGTGTGCGTGGAGAACTTATCAGAAAGAAAGCAGTCCAAAAAAGATTGGAATTTGTATTATGGTTCGACCACTTTGTTACATGGGTCATTTTTACATTCCCAACTCTACCATTGGTTCATTGTCCTCACTGTCAGGAAGTTTATCCTGAATTCCAGGTTGCTTCTCTCCTTGATGAGTTTCCATCCATTGTTTCTTGTCTTGCCTTCTGGTGCTTCGGAGAATTGTTTGAGTCCCCTCTTCTTCTTTGTGGCAGCCTCTCAAATACTGGAATATTGCTATCATGTCTCCCCATAGTCCTCCTTTTCTCTAGATTGGCCAGACTCAAATCCTGCAGCCGTTCTTCGTATGGTTTCATTCTTCACTTGCTTCAGATTGTCTGGTTTTTGGAGGTTTTTTTTTTTTAGAAAGCAAACAGCTAGATCGGATCATCAAACTATTGATGCTTAAGGAACCTCATTAGCACCAGTGAGGATCTCTGGGTTTTAAAGCCTGGGAATTGGCATTGAAAGCTGGCCAAGACTGAACAGCTAAGGAAGGATAAAAATAAACACAGCTTGCAGCGGAGTGGGGTGGAAAAAAAGAAGATGCAGAAGATAATTCTTTGCACAATCCATCCGAAGTGCTTCCCATAAGAAACAGGGTGAAAGGCAAACTCTGGAATCCATGCCAGGCAAGTCTACTACATATACCCGTGATGGTGAGCCTATGGCATGGGTGCCACAGGTGGCACGCGGAGCCATATTGGTGGGCACGCAAGTGTTGCCCTAGCTCAGCTCCAGCGCACATGCGCGCACTGGCCGACTGATTTCCAGGCCTTCCGGTCTCACCGGAAGTCGGGAAACTGGCTGTGTTCGGCCTCCGGAAGGCCTCCTGGGGATGGGGAAGACTGTTTTTGCCCTCCCCAGGCTCCTAGAAGCCTGGGGAGGGGGAAAAACAGGTCTACTGGGCCCACTGTGCCATTGCGTTCCAAAAGCAGGGGGAAGGGTGGGGGGGGTCACATGCGCATACGCGGGAGGGTGGGGCGCATTGAATTATGGATGTGGGCACCCGCACCCATGACCCCCCACGCGACCCCCGCTTTTGGCACGTGAATCAAAAAGGTTAGCCATCCCTGACATATACAGATAGGCATACAGTCACTAGGCTGCAGATATACATAGTCACTAGATGGCGGCAGAGAAGCAGAAAAACCCCATTCTTTCCTGCCATCTAATGGTCTCCTAGATTATTGCAGCCCAGTTTGGATAGCTACAGTTCATTTACTGACCTTCAAAGTTACAACGGCACTGGAAAAAGTGACTTGTGACCCTTTTTTCACAGTTACAACCTTTGTGGCATCCCTCAAAATGCAGATGCTCGGGACCTGGTTCATACCTAGGACTGTCGCTTGTGTCCCAAGGTCACACGATCCTTTTGTGCGACCTTCTGACAAGCCAAGCCAATGGGGAAGCCAGATTCACTTAACAACCAGGTTAGTCACTTATCAACTGCAGTGGATTCGCTTAACAACCGAGGCAAGAAAGGTTATAAAATGGGGCAAAGCTCACTTAAGAAATGCCTCACTTAACAACAGACATTTGGGGGCTCCAATTGTGGTTCGTAAATCGAGGACTACCTGTATTGTGATAGGATTGTGGGCAGTGGCGAAATCCAATTTTTTTAAATTACCGGTTCTGTGGGCGTGGCTTGGTGGGCGTGGCAGGGAAGGATACTGCAAAATCCCCATTCCCACCCCACTCCTGGGAGAAGGATATTGCAGAATCCCCATTCCCTCCCCACTCCTGGGAAAGGGATATTGCAAAATCTCCACTCCCACCCCACTCTGGGGCCAGCCAGAGGTGGCATTTGCCGGTTCTCCGAACTACTCAAAATCTCTGCTACTGGTTCTCCAGAACCTGTCAGAACCTGCTGGATTTCACCCGATTGTGGGTACGTTTAGTCTAACGAAGAGAAGAACAAAGGGAGTGACAGGATAGCAGTCTTCCAATATTTGAGGGGCTGCCACAGAGAGGAGGAAGGGGGTCAAGCTATTTTCCAAAGGCCAGACAAGGAACAATGGATGGAAGCTGGTCAAGGAGAGATTCAAGTTGTGGGAGCTTCATCACTGGAGGCCTTCAAGAAGAGACTGGACTGCCATCTGTCAGAAATGGGGTAGGGTCTCGTGCTTGGGCAGGCGGGCTGGATTAGATGACCTACAAGGTCCCTAAGAACTCTCTTAATCTGAATTTACCTAAAATGATCAAAGGTCTGGAGGCTCAAACATACAATGAACGGTTGCAGGAACTGGGCATGGCTGGTCTAGTGAAGAGAAGGACCAAGGGAGACAGGAGAGCAGCCTTCCAATATTTGAGGGGCCGCCACAGAGAGGAGAAAGTGGGTAAAACTATTTTCCAAAGCCCCCGAAGGCCAGACAAGGAATAATGGATGGAAACTGACCAAGGAGAGATTCAACCTGGAAATAAGGAGAATTTTTCTGACAGTGAGAACAATCAACCCATGGAACAGAAGTTGCCTTCAGAAGTTGTGGGAGCTTCATCCCTGGAGGCTTTCAAGAAGAGACTGGACTGGCCTCTTGTCAGAAATGGTGTAGGGTCTCCTGCTTGGATGGGGGGCTGGATTAGATGACCTCCAAGGTCCCTTCCAACTCTGTTAATCCTTACTGATGTTATCAACATTGGGAGCCATGCCTTGTAGAAGAACAAGGTCTATATAAGACAAAACACTCAAGATGGACTGGTACCAGTCTTTGATCTTCGATGGGGTTGAGCTGCCCCAGATGGGAAGGAGTTAGGATTAAACGACATATCATGTTTTAAAAGATGCGCTGTAGCAGCATCTAAGAAGCCAGGATGCCTCCCACAACTCGGTGGAGAAAATGTCTGGATTGGAAACCGATCAAATACACTTTTATCTTGGCAAACGCGCTAATCTAACTTTGCATTTTAAGCATTCAAAACATATGCATTTGCCTCACCGCTCATTATCGCAGCCTCGCAAGCAGCCAAGTTGTCCAATTCTCCTACTTGGAGAGGAAGAGGGAAGCTAAGGGAACATCCCTGCGCCTGAAGCACCTGGCAGGGATGTGGCAAAGAGGAACTTGGAAACAGGTTCTCCGTAGCTCGCGGAGTGCACTCCTGGAGTGTGGGAAAGCCTTCGCTCATTTTTCAAAAGCTAAATGGAGGCGCTGGGAAATTAAGAGTCAGGTTGACCAGAACGTTTCTACAGAAGTGGCCAAAATTGTGGAAACCTTTTAGGAAAAGTATATTTTGGAGGTTTGATGGCTAATAATACCACTTTTTGGGGGGGGGGGGAGTTTCAAGATAATCCTATTCCATTGCTGGAATGGCCTGGGAATAGCCCAGACTTTCATCCAATTGAAAATCTATGGAGCCGACTAAAGAAACTGGTTAGTCAGAAGCAACCCATCAATAAAACCCAGTTAACAGAAGCCATCATTCAATCTTGGTTTCTGACATGGGGATAATCTTTGTATATCTCATTTTTTTTCTATGGTGATATTTTTTTGTATATCTCGTTTTTTCTATCTGTTTCACTTTTCTTCTTTATACTATAACTGCTATTCTAATAGCAAATCCTTCCTAAAAGTTATTGCATTACATTCTTGGTTAAATTATCTTTCCGCTGATATATAATTTTATGGAACTACTCCAAAAAAGAAAAGGTGTTTTTTGAAGGAGAAGGAGAAGGAGAAGGGGAGGAGGAGGAGGAGGAGGAGGAGGAGGAGGAGGAGGAGGAGGAGGAGGAGGAGGAGGAGGAGGAGAAGAAGAAGAAGAAGAAGAAGAAGAAGAAGAAGAAGAAGAAGAAGAAGAAGAAGAAGAAGAAGAAGAAGAAGAAGAAGAAGAACAGAAGAAGGAGGAGGAGGGGGGGAGGACAACATTTGGACCCTGTCTCATAATATAATTACTATACATGGTCTGAACCTGAATGGAGGCCTTGCCTCCCATCCCCTTCTTCCACCAGGTCCCATGTCCTTCGGTGACACCTTTGGATTCTTCTTCTCTTCTTAGGCTTCCTTCCCACCTGCCAGTAATGAATTCCCTTAAACTCAGGGACCCCCCTCATCCTTTTACGGGGATGGTCCCGTGCTTGGATCTCCATTAGCAGGAATATAGCAGACTTGTCTAATCTGGCGCTCATCTGTTCTCCTGGATTTCAACTCCCCTGACCCCTCACTAGCAAAATATATAGGATCAGGATTATGGTCCCTGTGGTTTTATCCTTCTGGCATCGTTTCTTCTGTCCCTGAACTTTTGGGTTCAACTGTGGTCATTATATACTATAACTTTATACTATCTATCTATCTATCTATCTATCTATCTATCTATCTATCTATCTATCTATCTATCTATCTATCTATCTATCTATCTATCTATCTATCTATCTAATCCATCCATCCATCCATCCATCCATCCATCCATCCATCCATCCATCCATCCATCCATCTATCTAGTATACATAATACCATAACTATAATGACTAAAATTTTGTTGCTTGTATCTTTACGATTTATATTTTTATTTAGTTTCCTGGCACAATTTATGTTGATTGCTTATTTAGTATCCTATGACTATCACTAAGTGTTGTATCTCATGATTTATGATGAATGTATTTTTATGATGGCTATGATCATGATTTATCCCTTATCGCTTTTATCTACCCGGAAAGCTTATGCGCCGAAGACAAATTCCTTGTGTGTCCAATCACGCTTGGCCAATGAAGAATTCTAAATTCTAAATAATAATAATAAGCTGAGAACTACCTGTACTATATTTATATTGTTTTGATTTATTTTTTCCCTTGCGTCCATTTTCCTGCTTCGGCTGGTGACAAGAAGATGCTGCAAAAGAACTGAAATTCCTCTATGGCCCTCTGGAAATTGGTTTCTGCAATAGCCTTTGGGGCCTCTGAGGGCTCTCAGGTGTATCTTGCGTGGGAAGGCCTTCTGCCCTGTCCTTGATCAAAAGTCAGCGCTGAAGTCAAAGATGTCTCTGTCTAGGAGCTGAGGTGGCGCAGTGGTGAGAGTGCAGTACTGCAGCTCCTTCAGCTGACTGCTAGTTCAGCAGATCAGCGGATCAAATCTCACTGGCTCAAGGTTGACTCAGCCTTCCATCCTTCCGAGGTGGGTAAAATGAGGACCCAGATTGTTGGGGGAAAGGGGATGACACTCTAAACCGCTTAGAAAAAGCACTGTAAAGCGGTATATAAGTCTAAGTGCTATTGTTATCTTCCTTCCTTCCTTCCTTCCTTCCTTCCTTCCTTCCTTCCTTCCTTCCTTCCTTCCTTCCTTCCTTCCTTCCTTCTCCCTCCCTCCCTCCCAGTGGTTAGAATCAGTATTGCAGGCTGACTCTGCCCACTGGCAGGAGTTCAATCTTGATGGGCTCATGGTTGACTCAGCCTTCCATCCTTCCGAGGTGGGTAAAATGAGGACCCAGATTGTTGGGGGCAAGAGGCTGACTCTGTAAACCGCTTAGAGAGGGCTGTAAATAAGTCTTAAGTGTTATTGCTATATTCCTTCCTTTATTCCTTCCTTCCTTCTTTCTTTCCTTCCCTTTCCTTCCATTCCATCCATCCATGGTGCACAGTGGTTAGACTGTAGCATTGCAGGCTGACTCTGCCCACAGCCAGGACTTCGATTCTGACCGGCTCAAGGTTGACTCAGCCTTCCACCCTTCTGAGGTGGGTAAAATGTGCCGAGGTGGCGCAGGGGTTAGAATGCAGTACTGCAGCTCCTTCAGCTGACTGCTAGTTCAGCAGATCAGCGGATCAAATCTCACTGGCTCAAGGTTGACTCAGCCTTCCATCCTTCCGAGGTGGGTAAAATGAGGACCCAGATTGTTGGGGGCAATATGCTATTTAGTATACTGTCTTTGGTGTAAGCCACCCAGAGTCCTTGGAGAGTGGGCGGCATAGAAATAGGAATAATAAAATAAATAAATAAATATTTACAATCAACCCACCCCACCCCTCTCTGAAAAATTCAAATACCAATTGTAGAGTCAACTCTTCTGTAAATCAAATCCAACAACGGTCTCTTACAATCTGTCTCTTATTCTCTCTCTCTCTCTCTCTTTTTTCTCTCCAGATAACACAGACAGCCCCACAACTTCTGCAAGAATGTATGTGTGTGTGTGTGTGTGTGTGTACAAGATGAGCAGCACCGCACATCTGCTGTTTTTGACCTGCAATATGCAGTTCCCAATCCACAGCTGTTGATTCGAGACTGAGAAGATCTGTTCCTTCGATTGCTTTCAAGGGATGCCAGGGTTGCTGCAGCGGTTGGCTTAAAATAATGCGTTTCCCAGGGCTGGGAACGCTCTGCCTTCCCAGCTGTTTGTCCTATTCATTCCCGTCCCCCAAATGTTGCATCTCAAGCCAAGTCCCTGATCAACTTAGATCCTGCGCAGAAGGACTGCCAAAGAGAAATTCACAGGGGTGTCAGATTAGACATGCACAATGGCAGTTGGGCTACAGGCGGCGGGACGGTGTTTCTCAGCCTCAGCAACTTTTAAGATGTGCGGACTTCGGCTCCCAGAATTCCCCAGGGCCACATGAGGGCCTGGGGAAGTCTGGGAACTGAAATCAGAATAACAGAGTTGGAAGATGGTCTAGTCCAGCCCCCTGCTCAAACAGGAGACCCTCTACCACTTCAGACAAATGGCTGTCTGGTCTCTTCTTAAAAACCTCCAGGGATGGAGTGCCTGCAACTTCTGGTGGCAAGCTGTTCCGCTGGTTAATTGTCCTCAATGACAGGAAGTTTCTCCTTAGTTCCAGGTTGCTTCTCTCTTGCATTAGTTTCCATCCATTGTCTGTCTTTGATAGGTTAAAATGCATTCTATTCTATTCTGTTCTGTTCTGTTCTGTTCTGTTCTGTTCTGTTCTGTTCTGTTCTATTCTATTCTATTCTATTCTATTCTATTCTATTCTATTCTATTCTATTCTATTCTATTCTATTCTATTCTAATATTTCTAATATTTATTCTACTGTATTCTTATTCTATTCTTATTCTATTCTATTCTAATATTTCTAATATTTCTTATTCTATTCTATTCTATTCTATTCTATTCTATTCTATTCTATTCTATTCTATTCTATTCTATTTTCTATTCTATTCTATTCTATTCTATTCTACTTCTACTTCTACTTCTACTTCTACTTCTACTTCTACTTCTATTATTCCTATTCCTAGTATTCCTACGCCACTCTATTCTGTATGTATATGTGTATGAATTTATCAAATTTCTACACTTTCAGTGAGGAAGGTGAAGCTGGGCTATGATTTAATCTCCTTGTCCTTTTTGTCTGTGGTTGTTTTGTTCTGCTGCGATCTTACTGATGTTATAAATGATCTTAAGTCATTGGAAGGAAGGTGGTGCAGACGTGATAGCATGCATAAATAAACTCTTTTTTTTTTATTTGATTTATATGCCGCCCTTCTCCGGAGACTCAGGGCGGCTTACAATGTGTTAAGCAATAGCCTTCATACTTTTGTATATTTATACAAAGTCAGCTTATTGCCCCCAACAAACTGGGTCCTCAATTTACCCACCTTATAAAGGATGGAAGGCTGAGTCGACCTTGAGCCTGGCGAGGATTGAACTCACAGAAATTACAGGCAGCTGGTGTTAATTGCTGCCTTTAGTAGGAGGCATTAGCCCTCTACGCTACACAGGCTCCTAACAGTGGCTAGGAAGTCTAAGAAGAAACTTCTGGTGGCAAGCTGTTCCACTGGTTAATGGTCCTCACTGTTGGGAACTTTCTCCTTAATTCCAGATTGCTTCTCTTTTTGTTTAGTTTCCATTGTTTCTTGCCTTGTCTTCCGGTGCTTTGGAGAATAGTTTGACTCCCTCTTCTTTGTGGCAGCTCCTTAAATATTGGAAGACTGCTATCATGTCATCCCTAGTCCTTCTTTTCATTAAATAAACATAGTCAATTCCTACAACCGCTCTTTGTACGTCCACACATCTTAAAGTTGTTGAGAAACACTGCAGTGTGTCTTAAACTACAAGTAAGTCCTAAGACTTTGTGCATGAAATCTTATTCTCCAAATCCTTTCATCAACAGGAGCAAATCCCCACATTTGTTCTTCATATTTGGTGACCTTTCTAAAGGAAGCAGGGACATGGTGGCTCAGGGGCTAAGACGCTGAACTTGTCAATCGAAAGGTCGGCAGTTCAGCGGTTCGAATCCTAGTGCCGCGTAACGGGGTGAGCTCCCGTTCCTTGTCCCAGCTTCTGCCAACCTAGCAGTTCGAAAGCAGGATAAAAATGCAAGTAGAAAAATAGGGACCCTCTTTGGTGGGAAGGGAATAGTGTTCTGTGCGCCTTTGGCGCTGAGTCATGCTGGCCACATGACCACGGAGACGTCTTCGGACAGCGCTGGCTCTTCGGCTTTGAAACGGAGATGAGCACCGCCCCCTAGAGCCGGAAACGACTAGCACATATGTGCGAGGGGAACCTTTACCTTTCCCTTTTACTAAAGGTAGCAAAGTTACCTTTCTCTTGGGCTTGTGCCTGTGTGGTTATTGCCTAATTGACTCTGATTTTGCTATGTCTGACGAGGGCAGCGAAAAATTGACGGATCGACAGCATAATTTTGTAAGCATAAAAACCTCCAGATGTGGCCAGATCAGTGATGGCATTCAGCCGGTTCTAGCCGGCATGAGCAAACTGGTAGCAGCGGCTGTGGCATCACATCCTGTTTTTGACAATCTGCGTATGCGTGGAAGCACGGGCGCGCTCATATTTGCGAACCGGTAGTGAAGATGAGTGACTACCATCCCTTTAACAGATCATGGTCCATTCTTATAACAACGTCTTACGAAGCAGGTTATGCCGAGGGAAGAATACAATGTACTGGAAACAAAGTGAAGTTCTCCTTAGCTGAAGTCTAACACTTCAGTCAGGTCACCATATCGACACTCCAGCAGCTTCAGAACTCATTCGAAGTCCCTGCCCTAAATAAGTAAGTAAATGTGCCTTTGAGACAGGGTTGACTCCTGACAACGGCCTGGATTAACAGCCTGCCTAGTCTGCTTGATCTCAAAAACCCGAGAACAGTCAAACCTGGTTAAAGCTTGGATGGGCGACCACCAGATAGGCTCAGAGCTTTAGACTCGGACGTAGGAGATCTTGCAGGAAAGGGGGCCACAGCTACAGCATGTCTGTACTCTGGCCAAGAAAACGTAAGAGGTGTTCATGAGGTCAGCTGAGGGTCAGGTCAACTTGAGTTTGTATGTTGTTAGTCTACATCAAGGGTGTTAAGCTCAAGGCTCAGGAGCCAGATCCTGACCGGTGGGTGCTTAGAACTGGCCCGTGAAGCCACCCTGGAAAAAGCAAAGGACTGGCCCACAGTGCCTCTGCCACTGAAAATGGAGCTGGAGAGGGCCGCACACAGCCCGCCCGAGCTCCGTTTTCTGTGGCAGAGTGTTGCAGGAGGCCATTGCAGGCAAAAACGGAGCATGTGAAGGTCGCGGTCAGCCCTCCAAGCTCAGTTTTCTCTGGCAGTGGGTTGCAGGAGGCCATCACAGCCGAAAACGGAACTCAGGAGGGTCGTGGGCAGCCCTCCCGAGATCCGTTTTCTCTGGCAGAGTGTTGCAGGAGGCCATCACAGCCAAAAACGGAGCATGTGAAGGTCGTGGGCAGCCCTCCCAAGCTCAGTTTTCTCTGGCAGTGGGTTACAGGAGGCCATCGCAGCCGAAAACGGAGCTGGGGAGGGCCGCACACAGCCCGCCCGAGCTCCGTTTTCTGTGGCATAGTGTTGCAGGAGGCCATTGCAGGCAAAAACGGAGCATGTGAAGGTCGCGGTCAGCCCTCCAAGCTCAGTTTTCTCTGGCAGTGGGTTGCAGGAGGCCATCACAGCCGAAAACGGAACTCAGGAGGGTCGTGGGCAGCCCTCCCGAGATCCGTTTTCTGTGACAGAGGGTTGCAGGAGGCCATCACAGCCAAAAATGGAACATGTGACGGTCACAGGCAGCCCTCCCAAGATCCGTTTTCTCTGGCAGTGGGTTGCAGGAGGCCATCGCAGCTGAAAACGGAACTCAGGAGGGTCGCAGGCAGCCCTCCCGAGATCCGTTTTCTCTGGCAGTAGGTTGCAGGAGGCCATTGCAGCCGAAAACGGAGCTCAGGAGGGTCGCGGGCAGACCTCCCGAGATCCGTTTTCTCAGGCAGAGGGTTGCAGGAGGCCACTGCAGCCAAAAATGGAGCTCGGGAGTCCATTTAGCTGGCAGAGCACTCTGGCCAACACAGGCGCCCCCGACATGAGTGATGTTGAACTGGCCACGCCCACCATGACCACACTCCCCGCAAGCCCTAGACCCCATGGTCAAACACAACCCTGACGAAGTGGCCCTCAATGAAATCGAGTTTGACACCGCTGGTGGTTTGAGCAAACCCTAGTGGTTTCTACTGAGAGTGGATCCAAATTGTGGAGAATTTTTAGCTATGCCTGGGCCGAAAAATAAGAGGGAGTCTATTTTCTGGAGATGATGGAGTGTAAAGCTATCCTTAGATCCATCTCCCATAAGGCAGCCTGCCTTTCCTTGTTGTTGCACCTCCTGCTTATCTCTTTCTAACTCCCTTTCTTCCTTCACTTGCTTGACTCCTTTAAAACGCAGCTTAGAACTACCGATACTTTTGAGACGGAGTTATGGAATAATTGTCACTCAAGGAATAGCTTTTGTCAACCGAGTACGGTTGACAAAGAATTTGCGCAGCCCCGAACTTCTGCGAAGGCAGAAATCATTCTCGTTTGGAGGGGGGGGGGGAAAGAGAAGAACAAAAGGCCTGTACAAAACTGGTAGGGAAGGGGGAATTTGTCAACAGCGACTCTCTCGGCGCCGTTGAAAAGGGACTTGGCACCTTCAACAGGAATGGTTTTGTCTCTGTGTAAAAAAAAAATGACTGGTATGATAGCAGAAACAAATGAGATCTTTTTCAGCCTGAAAGGCATTTAATGTGATCGGTCAGGTCATAAATTCCTAGCCTGAATGCTGTTTATTTTATTTCTGTTGCTCTCTGCTTTGGGAACAGAGGGAGCGAGGAGGAGGAGGAGAAGAAGGGAAGACAAATGAATTTTTCAAGATAATGTAATGAGCACAACAGTAAACGTTTAATACTCTATGCAAGGTGGTGCAGGATCTGATGCAGCGCAGCTTAACCCTTTTCCTTCCTTCCTGGAGTGATTCAAGGCTAGAGGTGGGATTTGGCCGGTTCGGGCAAATTGGTAGTAGCAACCTGCAGGTGGGCCCGCCCCTGCCCATCTGCTCGGGCACAATCCCATCCTATATTGCGGTGTTTTGTGACACCGCACGAATGCGCGGACGGCACGCGTGAGTGAATTGCCATGTTGTTTGTTGTCGCACACATGTGCGGATGGCGCGTGCGAGAGAATTGCCGTGTTTTGGGACACCGCACGCAGGCTTACATTTCCGGTGCTGGGCGAACCGGTTGTTACAGTATGTGAAGCCCATCTCTGTTCAAGACGCAGTTGAAACAGCATAGGGCTGGGTTATTTAAGGGACTGCCTCTCTCTCTCATGATCCTGCAGAGTTTATTTATTTACTTATGTATTCGTTTCATTTCTAGGGCTGCCCATCTCAGTCAATGACTCCGGGTGGCTTACAATTCATACAGAAGTTAGCATTTTTGGGTTCCTTTAATTAGGCAACATCATCTCCCAGGGCTTCAGAAATCCCAATCCTTTCCTTAAGGATATCCATCTCAGCATCTACTTCTGTCCTATTGTGGCAGCACCATTGAGAGTGTCCTGACATATGACATTCTTGCATGGTCTGGGAGCAGCTCTGTAGCGGACAAAAAAGCTCTACAGAGGATCATTAAAACTGCCCAGAATATCATTGGACTCCAGCTACCAGCCCTGGATGACATCTTCGAATCTCGCTGTTTGAGGAAGTTGCACAACATTCTCAGAGACTCTTCCCATCCTGCTAACAATCTTTTTGGACTGTTGCCTTCTGGCAGAAGATACAGAACAATTAAAACTCGGACCGCACATTTTCTGAACAGTTTTTATCCCAGAGTTATAATTGCACTCAACAATGAACTAAAGGGCCACCATCAGTGAACTGTTGGACAGCATTACTTGGTCTGTTGTGTGGATGTTTGGGTAGTTTAGGGGTGGGGAATTGTGGTGGGTGGGAGTGTGTTTGGGGTCCATTATGTGTGTTGGAGCTGGTCTTTGAGTGTTAAGTGAATTTCATTGTATGGGTATACTGTGTATACATTTTTTTAAAAATTTGATTTATATGCCACCCTTCTCCGGAGACTCAGGGCGGCTTACAATGCATTAAGCAATAGCCTTCATACTTTTGTATATATTTTATACAAAGTCAGCTTATTGCCCCCACAAACTGGGTCCTCAATTTACCCACCTTAGAAAGAATGGAAGGCTGAGTCAACCTTGAGCCTGGCTAGGATTGAACTCACAGAATTACTGGCAGCTGGATGTTAATTGCTGCCTTTAGTAGGAGGCATTAGCCTCCTACTACACTACTCAGGCTCCTCATATATACAATATATACAATATACAATGACAATAAAGTTATTTATTTATGTTATTATTTATTTATTTATCTACCCATTCTATCAGGTCAAACAGGGTGGGCTCAATCCTATTCCCTTCCCCTCATGTGCAGAGAAGGGCAACTATGATGATTAAAGGCCTGGAGACTAAAACATATGAAGAATGGTTGCAGGGACTGGGGGTGGCTAATCTAGAGAAAAGAAGAATTAGGGGATTAGCAAAGCGGGCTGGGGAATTCTGGGAGTTGAAGTCCTCCAGGCTTAAAGTTGACAAGGTTGGAGACCCTTGATCCATAACATTCCCTCTGCCTCCCTCGTTCTTACCTCGTGGTCAAGAGCAGAGAGCGTCTTCTGCTGGTTTTTGGCTGGCTCCTTCCGAAGCCTCTGGGTCTTCTGTAGGGCTTGCTTTAAGCAGGAAGGTCTCATGTGGGGCAGGAGTTCGCAAAGCTGCTGCAGCTGGGGAGAAAAGAGGGGCTTATAGATGCAACTACCACAAGGACACACACAAGCAAGCAACACAAGGCTCAGGGAGACTTAGAGCTCTTCAAATTATCCAGGGGGAGGAAGTCCCAAAATCTCCTTTGACCACCTCTCTGCATGCACGGTGACAAGGGGTGGAATTCAACCGTTTTAGCAACCGTTTTTCTGCCTGGTTGCTGGGTGGGCGTGGCCATGGTGGGCGTGGCCTACATGTTTTCACCCTCCCCAGGCTCTGGAGGTTTTCCTGGAGACTCCAGGAGATGAAAATGGCCTCCTCCAGGCTGTGGAGGTCGGAAACGGACCCAGTTCTGGACTTCTGGGAGGCCTGTCTTTCACCCTCCCAGAGCCTCGAGACAGGCCCTGGACTTACCTGGTATCCAAAATGGGCTGTGTGGAAACTCCTGGGAGGGGAGGGGTCCTTGCAACTAACAGTTCAGCGAACCAGATGTAAAATTAGCATCCGTTTCGCCCTAACCGATCCGAACCGGCTGAATCCCATCCCTGACTGTGACCCACAATGTGAAGCCTTCTCATTTAGCTGTCCCAAGTCCTGGATGCCTTTTAATAAAATCCGTTAGCTGGAAAACTTAATATTCTTGTATTTCACAACACTGTTAATATTCATGTAGTTCATGCTCCTCTGATGAACTGAATGCAGCTCGCAAAAATAATAATAACGTTGCACCCTTTAATAAAGCTTGTTAGTGGGGAATGATCCTACTAGACCTTTCCTGATTTTTTTGCCACCAGAGAGTAAAACTGCACACCTACAATGTCTATAATAAACAGAAAAATAGGTCTGAAAGAGATGTTTAGGTCAAATGTCCTCTTCCTGATATATTAGTTTGCTGTGTGCAAGAGCCGGAGTGGCCATCGACGGCCCCTTTACAACCTGTGGACTTCTACTTCCAGAATTTCTGAGCCAGAATAATAAAGTTGGAAGAGCCTGGTGGTGCAGCGGACTAAAGTGCTGTTAAATAGCACTTAGCTGCCAGCTGCCTGCAATTACTGTGAGTTCTAATCTCACCAGGCTCTAGGTTGACTCAGCCTTCCATCCTTCTGAGGTAGGTAAAATGAGGACCCGGATTGTGGGGGCAATAAGGTGACTTTGTATAAAAAAGAACATCGCTTAGGGGGGGCTGAAAGCCATACTAAGCAGGTATATACAAAAGTATGAAGGCTATTGCTCAACGCATTGTAAGCCGCCCTGAGTCTCCGGAGAAGGGCAGCATATAAATTGAATGAATGAATCAATGAATCAATCATTAAGGGACCTTGTTATATCTGACAAATGGCTGTCAAATCTTTTCTTAAAAACCTCCAGTGGAGGGTTTTAAGAAAAGTGGTGGAGCAGTGGTGAAATTCAATTTTTTTAAACTACCGATTTGGCAGTTCAAATCTCACCAGGCTCAAAGTTGACTCAGCCTTCCATCCTTCCGAGGTGGGTAAAATGAGGACCCAGATTGTAGGGGGGGCAAGAGGATGACTTTTTAAACTACTTAGAGTGGGCTGTAAAGCACTGTAAAACGGTATATAAGACGTCATCAAAAAAGCACAACAAATGTTTTTCTGTGCCAACTCAGAAAGCTTAAACTGCCCAAAGAGCTGCTGATCCAGTTCTACAGAGGAATTATTGAGTCTGTCATCTGCACCTCTATAACTGTCTGGTTTGGTTCTGCAACCCAACGAGACAGACACAGACTTCAGAGGAAAATTAGAACTGCAGAAAAAACAATGGCTACCAACCTGCCTTCTATGGAGGACCTGTATCCTGCACAAGTCAAAAAGAGGGCTGTGAAAATATATACAGACCCCTCGCATTCCTGGACATAAATTGTTTCAACTCCTACCCTCAATACAACGCTATAGACACTGCACACCAGAACAACTAGACACAAGGACAGGTTTTTCCCGAACGCCATCACTCTGCTAAACAAATAATACTCTCAACACTGTCAAACTATTTACTAAGTCTGCATTACTATTAATCTTCTCATCGTTCCCATCACCCATCTCCTCCCACTTATGACTGTATGACTGTAACCTTGTTGCTGGTATCCTTAAGATTAATATTGACTGTTTCCTAATAGGATTTGATTGCTTATTAGTTCCCTATGACTATCATTAAGTGTTGTACTTTATGATTCTTGATGTACATATCTTTTCTTTTATGTACACTGAGAGTATATGCACCAAAGACAAATTCCTTGTGTGTCCAATCACACTTGGCCAATAAAGAATATTCTATTCTATTCTATTCTATTCTATTCTATTCTATTCTATTCTATTCTATTCTATTCTATTCTATTCTATTCTATTCTATTCTATTGTTTTTATTGTTTCCTACTATGATTTGATAGCTTATTTGTTCCCTATGACTATCATTAAGTGTTGTACGTTATGGTTCTTGATGAACGTATCTTTTCTTTTATGTACACTGAGAGCATATGCACCAAAGACAAATTCCTTGTGTGTCCAATCACACTTGGCTAATAAAGAATATTCTATTCTATTCTATTCTATTCTATTCTATTCTATTCTATTCTATTCTATTCTATTCTATTCTATTCTATTCTATTCTATTCTATTCTATTCCATTCCATTCCATTCCATTCCATTCCATTCCATTCCATTCCACTCTCTATTCTATTCTATTCTATTCTATTCTATTCTATTATTCTATTCTATTCTATTCTATTCTATTCTATTCTATTCTATTCTATTCTATTCTATTCTATTCTATTCTATTCTATTCTATTCTATTCTGCCAAAGAGGTTGTAAAAAAAATGCTTTTAAAATGCTCTGACGATCCCAGCTGAGCCGCGCAAGCATCAGAGGCTTTTTAAAATTATTTTTAAAAGCTTTTTTTTTTTGGCGGAAGAGGTTGTAAAAAAAATGCATTTAAAGATTTAAAAAAAAAGCCTCTGATGATTATGTGGCTCAGCTGGGGATGTGGGGGGGGGGGGGAACAGGAATTTTTGCTACCAGTTCTCCGAATCACCCGCCACCATCGCTACCAGATCGAGTGATCCGGTCTGAACCGGGAGCATTTCACCCCTGGTCTGAGCCCTCCAAGCTGAGCACGGAATTAGACAGGCGAGAGACGTGGACACCTTAAGTCTTCCAGTCAAAAAAAAATCGAGCAGGAAAATGATTGTTCCAAACAACGTGTGAGCCGAGCGATCTGTTCAAGTTGTGGCTTGCAAGCTAGTCACCTCTTGGCTGTCTTCTTGCTGTGTCTACCCGTTTGTTTGCATTTATACAAAGCCCCGTGAGTGACTCAGGCTGCCTGTCTGACAGCCGGGCTCTCCTAGTCTTGTTGTCAAACAGAGTTCAGCAACGTTTGGCCGAAAACGCTGAGATTTCATCGCTCCCGGAGAAAATAAAAAGAGGCTGCAGCTTACAAGACGCACAAACGCAACCACTCCACCTTTTGTGAGGCAGCTGCAACTCCATTTGCGATGGAAGCAAGGGCACGGCGAACTTTGCTGGCCTACCAGGGAGTTGGATAAGCAGAACAGGGGACA
Source organism: Coluber constrictor foxii (assembly GCA_038048745.1). Taxonomy (NCBI): domain Eukaryota; kingdom Metazoa; phylum Chordata; class Lepidosauria; order Squamata; family Colubridae; genus Coluber; species Coluber constrictor. Next base: position 37,357,658 of record CM075967.1, read on the forward strand.
CCCATTCCTGCTGCGGCTGAATGGCCAGCCGCGAGAAGAATAAACACTTGCATTCTTGATGGGCAAAAGAATGATGAAGGAACCAATGTCAGCTCTTGCAGGTGTTTTAAGCCAGGGGTCTCCAACCGTGGCAACTTTAAGCTGGTGGACTTCAACTCCCAGAATTCCCCAGCAGGAGTTGAAATCCTCCAGCTTTGCTGGTTGGGGAATTCTGGGAGTTGAAGTCCACTAGCTTAAAGTTGCCAAGGTTGGAGACCTTGTCTAGTTTAATAAAAAAATGTTTAGTTTAATGAAAAGAAGAACTAGGGGAGACATGATAGCAATGTTCCAATATCTCTGGGTCTGCCCCAAAGAAGAGGGAGTCAAGCTATTCTTCAAAGCAACTGAAGGAGGACAAGAAGCAAGGGGTGGAAACTCATCAAGGAGAGAAGCAATTTAGAACTAAGGAGAAACTTCCTTACAGTGAGAACAATTAATCAGTGGGACAACTTGCCTCCAGAAGTTGTGAATGCTCCAACACTGGAAGTTTTTAAGAAGATGTTGGAGAACCATTTGTCTGAAGTGGTGTAGGGTTTCCTGCCTAAGCAGGGGGTTGGACTAGAAGACCTCCAAGGTCCCTTCCAGCTCTGTTATTCTGACATCTGCTCTATGCACTTCATATATATTATTTCTCCAATCTGTTAAATATCTCCTTACGGCAGCGGTCCCCAATTTTTCCGGCATGGTGGACTGGTGGTGGTGGTGGTGGGGGCAATCTTTCCGGCATGTGTGGCCCCATTGCAAACCAGTAGTAAAGGAAAGTAGAACCTCCCCTGACCCAGTTCCTGCAACCGTTCTTCATATGTTTTAGCCTCCAGTCCCCTAATCATCTTGGTTGCTCGTCTCTGCCCTCTTTCTAGAGCAGGGGTCCTCAAACTTTTTAAACAGGGGGCAAATTCAAGATTCCTCAGATTGTTGGGGGACCGGCCCGGCCAGGTGGATGTGGCTGGGAGGGGGGTTGTCATGTGATTGGGTAGGTGTGGCCAATTTAGCGGTCCATTAAACAATACACACAAATTAAATTTTAAATTTTGTTATGCTCCTGGGGGTGGAAAGCAGGTTAGTGAAGGGATGTGGCTGCCATGGAGGCGTGTGAGGGACTTCTGTTTGTGTGTGTGTGTGTGTGTGTGTGTCTCTCTCCCTCCCTCCCTTTCTCTCTCTCTCCCTCCATTTCTCTCTCTCCCACTCCCTCCTTCCCTCTCTCTGTAGGTTAAGGAAGCCAAAAACTGACTCATTTTTGGCCTCCTAGGCCTCCAGAAGGCGAGTGGGGGCTGGCGGGTAGATGGGGCGATGTGGTTGGAGCAGCCTCATGGTCCCTCGCGGCCCGGATTAATGGCTTCGGTGGGCCGTAGTTTGAGGACCCTTGTTCTAGAGCCTCAACAGAGGAAGGTGTTCGTTGCTCTTCTCTGCACCCTTTTTAGAGCCGCAACATCGGTGTCTCAAATTCAGTGTCAACTCTTTGCGACCACAGAGGGACCTTCCCCAGGTGGATCTGTCCTTCGGGCCTTCCATGGGTGGACCCACCACTGCTGTGATTGAGTCCATCCCTCTTGCTGCTCCTCCTCCTCTTCCTTCCACCTGGCATCAGAGCCTTCTCCAGAGAGCTGCTTCTTTGCATACCATAATAAGCCCAAAAGGGGATAATTTGAGCCTCGCCATTTGTGCCTCGAGCGAGGACGCTGGCTTGCTTTGTTGGATGATCCACGGCTTTGTTTTCTTGGCTGCTTCCGATATTCTCTGTGGTATTTTCCAATACCAAAGATTTATGAATGTAGCGTATGAAAAGAAATTCCCCATTTGGTGCTTTATTAATTTTAAAAAACAAAAGCGTTCTTTGCAATGGCATATTGATTTGAAAATTAGAAAGAGGGGCTTTGCTCCTTGCAGATACATTTCTGTCCTCTTCTGGACTCAGCTACGAGTAAGAAAGGTGTATTTTGAGCGTACGTAGCTTGGGGCAGAAAAGTGGGAGAAGTAGCATTAATCTAGAAACAGTTGTTCTACCTCTCTGCGAAATGGCTCCTCACCCATGGTGTCTGCTTTTGTATCAGCTCAGCTCCTGTTTCCGATAAAAGACTTCAAAACAGTCCTCGTTCATGCCTTCGGCGATGGCTGAGATCACCAGCCGTGTTATTTGGAACCCTGACAACAGTTCTGTAGTGTTTTCTTTGCAACTGGGTGGGAATTCCTTTCCTCATCCTGGTTTTTGCATCTCCCTTCTGTAGTAGCCAAGTCCCTGGAAGTCCAGGTTTGAGGCAGAGCATCCTGGAGAAGGTTGGTCTACCTCAGGAGTCTCCAAAGTTGGCAATTTTAAGACTTGTGGATTTCAGCTCCCAGAAGTCCAGGTTTGGGGCAGATCACCCTGGCGAAGGTTGGTCTACGTCAGGGATCTCCAAACTTGGCAACTTTAGGACTTGTGGACTTCAACTCCCAGAAGCCCAGGTTTGGGGCAGAGCATCCTGGCGAAGGTTGGTCTACATCAGGGGTCTTCAAACTTGGCAACTTTAGGACTTGTGGACTTCAACTCCCAGAAGTCCAGGTTTGGGATAGAGCATCCTGGAGAAGGTTGGTCTACGTCAGGGGTCTCCAAACTTGGCAACCTTAAGACTTGTGGACTTCAACTCCTAGAATTTCCTAGCGAGCTGGAGACACATTCAGATTTGCAAGATTCCATTACTATCTGCTACTACTGTTTTGAAAACCTGAGAAAACTGAAACTTATATTGGGGTGAAAAGCCCGGAAACTTTAGTACTGGCTTTTCACCAGTAGCACCGACATGATGTATTTTGCAAGATTCCGTTACTGTCATGTAACCTTATAATAAAAGTAGCATTCGCTTATGCGTCTTTGCTTTCCAAATTTGGTCTACCTTGAAAGGCTGATAGGTAGCTAGCTATTCGGGGAAGGCTCTCACTTGCCAACGGTAGGGAGCACACTAGTGGGGCAGGCCAAAACCGTCGGTGACGACTGGAGAAGTGATGCCATTGGCTGTGTGGAAGATCCTTTATTATCTTCTAAAGACAGAAATATTATGTCCCCACCACTACTTGCCACTCACATTAAACCAAAGACCCCCCCAAGCTCATACGGTACACAGATGTTGCCTGGGAGTAAAGCATGTGGTTTGTGGCTTTGCTACTAGGGAAAGAGCTCAGTGTTGCTGGAGTGATGAACCAGCCAAGCTGGAGCCAGTCCCAGAATTCCCCTTCCTCAAGTCTTCTGTGGAAGAAACTCGGAAGTCATGATCCCACTGACACCTTACTGTTTTTTTTTCAGGCCCATTACTCTACCTGAAGTGGGAGAGAAATGGATCACATTTCCCAGGAAGATCAGTCTTCTAGGGCAGGGGTCTCCAACCTTGGCAACTTTAAGCCTGATGGACTTCAACTCCCAGAATTCTGGGACTTGAAGTCCTCCAGCTTCAAACACCGTCTATTTTCAGCCCTGCTTCTCTCGCAATAGGAGAGGGGGTGGGGCGGGGAAAGAACCCAAACCGAAACAGGGGCAGCTTTTTCAAAACAGGGGCAAGCTTAGGTACAGCTCAACGGCCTTGCGGTTTGGAGGCTTGGCGGCTTGCTCCCTATAAGGGCCTGGTGCAAAGTCAGCCCCCCCCCAGAGCTCAAGGCATGGTGTGGCCAATCGGACAACTGCTTGGCCCTCTTTTTGAAAAAAAAAAAACCTGGATGGGTGGATGGGACGTTCCCAGTTTTCTGCCCGCTTGGATTTTCGAGCCTAAAAAGGAAACGGTGCAGCAAGCGAGCGAGTGGAACGGAGCCAGTTTCAACCCCCAAGGGAGAGAGGGGAGGAGATCAGCAAAGGCCACTCTGAAAGGCAGCCTCTGTTAGTCCAGCGCGCCTGACCTTCTGCAGGAGAGGATGTGGGTTTCTCCTGAAAGCCCTCCATTCACAGGGCGCTGACCCCCAGAGTCCCAATCTCTTGAACCGGCCTCTTTGTCTTCCTGGAAAGTGGCATGGGAGCCGGAGTGGAGTGACGTGGGTGCCAGGTCCGGATTCTAAGGGAAAAAAAACCCACGTGCCCCTCGGAAAGAAAGCTGAAAAGAGGATGAGCCTTATGTTGTCATCCCGGCAGGAGCTCCGAGAAATGTCATTCATCCTCCCTGGCCTCCAGTGGTGGAGACAACCCTATTTCCAGCCCCCCCACCCTCAAAGCGAAGAGTGGGTTCGTGCCATTAGAAAGTCCACCCAGCCATTTACACCAAGTGTGAAGAATTTAAACAGTTGGAGATTAAGGAGGATCTCAAGTGGGTTTTGATGGCTTCTCCTTCGTCCTTGGAAGCCAGCCGTGATTAGGCCGTTTCTTTTTTCAAAAGCGCGCGCAGGGGGGAAAAAAATCATGTGTTAAGGCTCCTCGACTTTCGTGCCTCCAAGTCAGTGGCAGGGCAGTTGGGACGTTTTAAAGTAGGGATTTCTCTGATGATGGGGGTAGCAGAGCCCACCACCGCCAGCTCTGGGGGAAAAAACCCAAACCAAACCAAAGGTAGGAAATATATCACTACGTTCTGTTGTTTGAAGAATTTCAAACAACAGAACCCTTCCCTATGATGGCCGCCTTTCATTTGACAACTTTCTGCCAACTTTACAAAGTTGGGACGACAATTCCAATGCTAGTTTAAATTATGATACTGATAGGATCAGAGACCATTTGTAACATGGTATCTGATCTTCCTTTCTGCCAATCCATCCATCCAATCTTCCTTCCTTCCTTCCTCCTTCCCTTCCTTTCTGCCAATCCATCCATCCAATCTTTCCTTTTTCTCCCTCCTTCTTTTCCTTCTGCCTGTTCACTTCTTCCTTTCTTTTCCTTCCTCCCTCCCTCCCCTTCCTTCTGCCCATCCATTTATCCAATTATCTCCCCCTTTCCTCTCCTTCTGTCTGTTCTCTTCTCCTTCTCCCCTTCTTCTTCCTTCTTCTTTTCCTCTTCTTCTTCCTTCTCATCCTTTTCTTCTCTCCTCCTCCTCTTTCTTCTTCCTCCTTCTTCTTCTCCTCCTCTTCTTTCTTCTCCTCCTTCTCTTCTTCCTTCGCTCCTCCTCTTCTTTTTCTTCCTTCTCCTTCTTTCTTCTCTTCTTCCTTCTCCTCCTCCTCCTCTTCTTTCTCCTCCTCCTCCTCTTCTTCTTCTTCTTCCTTCTCTCCTCTTCTTTTTCTTCCTTCTCTTTTTCTTCCTTCTTCTCCTCCTCCTCTTCTTCCTCCTCCTCCTCCTCCTCCTCCTCCTCCTCCTCCTCTTCTTCTTCTTCTTCCTTCTCCTCCTCCTCCTCTTCTTTCTCCTCCTTTTTCCTCCTCCTCTTCTTCTTCTTCTTCCTTCTCCTCCTCCTCCTCTTCTTTCTCCTCCTCCTCCTCCTCCTCTTCTTCTTCTTCTTCCTTCTCCTCCTCCTCCTCTTCTTTCTCCTCCTCTTTTTCCTCCTCCTCTTCTTCTTCTTCTTCCTTCTTCTCCTCCTCCTCTTCTTCCTCCTCCTCCTCCTCCTCCTCCTCTTCTTTCTCCTCCTCTTTTTCCTCCTCCTCCTCAAAATACCAAGCACAGCACAGCCCCTGCTGTAATATAGTACAGTACAGTATAACATGGCTTTTTTCCTCCTCATTATGTAAAGCAGCCCTGAACCTCTCAAGAATCGGAGAGGGAGTCTGCAAAACCTGACTGCAAAGCTGTGGTCAGAGGTATGCAGATGTACCATAATTGGCAACAGACTGGAGGGCAAAAGGCAGAAACTGGGGGGAAAAAAGTGCCTCGAGCAGCGTCAGGAAGCAGACGGAGGCTGCGTGGAGCTCCTTTGGGATGGCTGCAGACTCAGGCCACAGGGACCCGGAGGCTGCCAATTCAGCATTTGCAGAGAGCATGCTTTTGCTGAACTGCAGTTTGCAGGGAGATGGGCTCCGCGGATGCCTTCCATCAGAGGGTCTCTCCTCCACGGGATGGGAAACCCAATCAGTTTAAGATTTAACAGCTGACATAGGATGGTATAAATTTAAGCTAAAGAGCTTTTCTCCAGGGGTGAGGGGGGGGGGGGAATCTCCTGGGGCTGGGCTGGCTTGTCTTCTTCTCTTATTTGACCAATAAAGGAAAACTCTCAACTTTCAATTCAGAATACAGCTGGAAGGGACCTTGGAGGTCTTCTAGTCCAACTCCCTGCTTAAGGGAGTTGGACTAGAAGTTGGAGTAGGGAGTTGGAAAAAAGGGGTTTTTCCCCCAGAGCTGGCAGTGGTGGGCTCTGCTACCCCTATACCATTTCAGAAAAGTGACTGTCTAATCTCTTCTTAAAAGCCTCCAGTGATGGAGCACCCACAACTTCAGGTGGCAAGCTGTTCCACAGGTCCTCACTGTTGGAAAGCTTCTCCCTAATTCCAGGTTGCTTCTCTCCTTGATTAGTTTCCATCTGTTGTTTCTGGTCTTGCCTTCTGGTGCTTTGGAAAATAGGTTGCCCTCCTCTTCTTTGTGGCAGCCTCTCAAATACTGGAACATTGATATCATGTCCCCCATGGTCCTTCTTTTTCCCCAGACCAGCCAAACCCAAATCCTGCAGCCGTTCTTCCTATGTTTCAGCCTTCAGGCCTTTAATCATCTTAGTTGCTCTTCTTTGCGCTTTTTCCAAAGTCTCAACATCTTTTTTGTAACACGAGGACCAAAACTGGATGCGGTTTTCCAGCTGTGGTCTTAACTAAAGATTTATAAAGCGGCACTAATCCTTCACATGATTTGGATTCTATGCTTCTGTTTATACAACCCAGGATCGTATTAGCTTTTTTTGGTTGCCGCTGCACACGGCTGGCTCGTGTTTAATCCACCAGGACTCCGAGGTTCCTCTCACAGTTCCTGTTTTTGAGCCAGGGTTCGCAGCTAAGATTCTAGCTAAGATTCTGCACAGTTCAGAGAACCCCCAAATCCTACTCCTGGTTGGTCCTGCCCACCCTGCCCCTCCCCTCCCAGGAGTCCCCATGCAGTCCATTTTCGATGCAGGTAAATGCAGGGCGCACGTAGAGGCCGTAAAAACCGGGCCTACCAGAAGTTTGGGAAGGCCAGAAACGGGCCCGTTTCCGGCCTCCAGAGGGCCTCCGGAGCCTGGGGAGGCCATTTTCACCCTTCCGGAGGCCTCCAGAGGGCCTCCGGAGCCCAGGGAGGACAAAAACACCCACCACCCCACTGTGGTACAGGAAGCCGACTAGGCCACGCCCACTATGGCCACGCCCACCCAGCAACCAGGCAGAGCCCCCCTTGCTAAAATTTTTGAAGCCCACCCCTGCCTTTGTTTTTTTTTTCCTGCCTAGGTGTAAAACCTTACTTTTCTCCACATTAAAATTTCACTTTGTTGGATCCTTTTGGATCCTGAGCTAGCTTGCCACTTGCTATCTTTTGCTCTGCAGCCCCTGAAGTTTTCGTCCCAGCGAGGTCATGATCGCAAGGGGAAACCTAGATGGCTTCTTTCCTGGGCTTGTCTCCACCGCCCTGGCCAGCCTTGACGGGGTGCGTCTTGCTCAAGGGTGAACAGACTTGAAACCCGTGCGTGGACTTGCTCTGTTAAAACGTTCTTCTTCTTCCTCCTGCCTTCGACGCCTCTTTCCTGCTTTCCGAAACAGCTTTCGTACTCTGCGTAACCCCCGTGGAGGGGTTTGAATGTGAACAAATCAGCAGAAATTTCATTTCCACAGAGCGCTGGGGTTGGGGGGAAGAGGGTGGGGAGAATCTGTCAGATCTCCAGTTCCTTCCCGTTTGTTCCCACCGTTGTGCCTGCTGATTTAACTTATTCCGTCTCCCCTCCAAAGAAGCGGCGGAGAAGATTTCAACAATAGCTAGTGCCAGAATGAATCACGGAACCTGTATGTGTATAGACAAACATAAGCCGCCCACCTGCCCCGCCTTAAAAAGTGCAGAAGCCGGAGAACTCGATGCGGTGATGGCCTGCAGAGGAAGCCAAGTTGGCAATTTCATTAAAAAAAAAAAAAAAAGAGGACTCAACTGCTGGAGGAGAAAGGGAGGCCAAGTCTGAGATCAACAGGTTTTTTTCTCCTTTCCTTGGTGGTGGTTAGAAGCTTGTTTTGAATCGAGCAAGAGCTTCACGAGGGTTTGGGGGACTCATTCCTTGGTTGCTGCAAAGATGGAGAACTCGACCCTTCTTGAACTTCTCTCTGCGTACAGCAGATCCTGGACTCCAGGGGGGAGCTTCAATACTTTAGCAAGGGATTCTCTACCCGGTTGCTGGGTGGGCGTGGCCTAGTCGGCCTCTTGCACCATGACCGAGAGGGGGCGTTTTTGCCCTCCCTGGGCTCCAAAGGCCTTCCTCAAACTGCCGGGAGGGTGAAAACAGCCTCCCCAGGCTCCAGAGGCTGTCTGGAGGCCAGAAACGTGTCTGTTTCGGGCCTTCCCAAACTTCCAGTAGGCCCGTTTTTCACCCTCCCCAAGCGTCCGCGCGTGCCCTGCACTTACCTGCATTCAGAATGGGCCGTGTGGGGACTCGTGGGAGGGGCAGGGAGGGGTGGGCAGGGCCAGTCAGGACTGAGATTTGCGGGTTCTCCGAACTGCACTCTCCCAAACCTCTGCAAACCCCCAGCAGCCCACCCCATCCCACGGAGCAGGGGGACCTCCCTCTCGGTCCCTTCTTCCTATGGGGCGGGGGTGTCAAACTCGATTTCATTGAGGGCCACATCCGGGGTGCGTGTGTACTTGCGTGTGTGCGTGTGGCCAGAATTGGCGTGGCCAGCTTGATATCACTCATGACAGGGGCGCCCTTGGTGGCCCAACGCTCTGCCAGTGAAAATGGGCTCCCAAGCATCGTTTCCGGCAGTGATGGCCTTTTGCAACCTTCTGCCAGTGAAAACAGAGCTCGGGAGGGCCTCATGTGTGAAAACAAAGCTCTGTTTTCACTGCCATAGAGTTTCAGGAGGCTGTTATAGCCGGAAACGGAGCTTGGGAGCCCGTTTTCATTGGCAGAGGCACCGTGGGTCAGTCCATCACTATTTCCAGGGTAGCCCCGCACAGAGGTGGGATTAACTTTCCTTCCCTACCGGTTCACAAATATGAGTGCACGCGCCACCTCTGCATATGCGCACGAATGTCTGCACATTTGCATTGCTCGCGTATTGCTCGCGGGTGGGTAGGCGGAGCCCCCTGCAATCACCACTACCGATTCGTCCAAACCAGATAGAACCAGCTGAACCCCACTACTAGCCCCGCAGGCCAGATCTAATCACCCCGTAGGCCAGATCCGGCCTGCAAGCTTTGAGTTTGACACCCCTGCTATGGAGTATTAGGACTGCAGTGGAGGAAGATCAGTTTGCATCGGGGGTGAGCCACTAGGGACCCCTTTACTACCTCCGGTCCAACTTAGCTCAGGGAAAAAAAACAGATAAATAGAAAAAAGAGAGGAAAAACAGGGCGGCCAAAATAAAACATGCAACTCCTTCTATTTCTGCTCTCACCTCCCATTTTATCTCCGTCCACTTTGGGCAATGATGCGGGATGAAATTCAGCAGGTTCTAATAGGTTCTGGAGAACCGGTAGCGGAAATTTTGAGTAGTTTGGAGAACCGGTAGTAGAAATTTTGAGTAGTTCGGAGAACCGGTAGCGGAAATTTTGAGTAGTTCGGAGAACCGGCAAATACCACCTCTGGCTGGCCCCAGAGTGGGGTGGGAATGGAGTTTTTGCAATATCCTTCCCCCAGGAGTGGGGAGGGAATGGGGATTTTGCAATATCCTTCCCCTGCCACGTCCACCAAACCACACCCGCAGAATCGGTAGGGGAAAAAATTCGACTTTTTCGCCCCTGTGCGGAGCCCACAACTGTGACTCTCAGCAGAAATCCAATTTGCCCCCTTTGTCAGCAAACCTGCCCCCCACCCCATCCTTCCTCTGCAAGGGGAGCGATGCTCCCTTTCTAATTAATTTCTCAGACTCGAGCAAAGATAACCGAGGTGAGGCTTGTCGAGAACTCTCAACGCCCTAAAAACAATATATAAATGCCAAGTGTGAAGAATGAAAATTGGCTGAGAAACTCAAAGCCCTTTCCATTTAGTTAATGCTCAATTATGACTGTGAAACAAAGGAATCCTGTGATTTTCTTTTATTTATTTTTTTAATCACCTACAAAGGAGGCATTCTTCTGCTCTGTCTGATCTGGGGTTATAAACTAAATGCTGTGCCTTCGCGCCTGATGGCTGGCGGCTTGCGTGAATGAGTAAGAAGCGCTAATATCCTGAGGAGGCGGCGAGAACGAAGCTTTTTAAAGAGGTCTTCGAGAAAGCCTGTTGAAGAAACCCGGGTCTCTCTCTTATGTGGCTTTCCTGGGGAGATTTCACCACCCTTCATGAGCCCCCACCACGGAAAAAAACCCGAGAGAAATACTTGGGCGTCAGGATCAAAGTGAGGAAATCAAAGACAGGAAGTATCTCAAAAGTTTTCGTTGGTCACATGTGGCGCGCGGTCTTCTTGAAAAGTCATTCTGTGGGTCTCCTCCTCTCCACCCCCCCTCTTTTTTTTTAAACCCCTGGGAAATGATAGGACCCAGATGAGGAGGAAACAATTACCAAATGTCCTCAATGCATATTCTTGGAAAGCGGGCAGGATGCAGGATGTCTCTGCGAGTGGCTCTTCAAAGGCCTCCTTTATAGACAGGAGCCAGTGGGTAGAGCAACGTGGCTGGGACAACCCCTCCTATCTTCTGCTCTCTTCCCTCCTTCCCTTCCTTGGGACACAACTGTTCAGCATCTTGGAAGACTCTTTATTTAGATTAAATAAAAACGACAAAAGGAGTTACAAGATACCAGAGGAGAAGCAGACAGACGGATTCACCAAAAAGTTAAAATTCTAAAAAGGGTAAGAGATGACGGATAGACATAGAATACTTTTTAACATGGTGGTTATTCTAATGAGTGTTGGAAAAAAAAGAAGTAAAAGTAGAAATTGGGAAAATAATATTATGTATACTGAAATGTAATAGAACATCACAGTTAGATTATTGCAATGCGCTCTACATGGGGCTACCCTTGAAGAGTGTTCAGAGACTACAGTTGGTCCAGAACACAGCTGCGGGAGCTGTCATGGGTGCACCTAGGTACACCCACATTACACCAATTCTCCGCGAGCTGCACTGGCTCCCTATTGGTTTCTGGTCACAATTCAAGGTGTTAGTTATTACTTTACAGCCCAAGATGGCTCAGGGCCAGGTTATCTTTGAGACCTCCTTCTACCGCATAGCTCCAAGCGACCGATAAGACCGGCATGTATGCATGGCTGGCTGGGGAATTCTGGGAGTTGAAGTCCACAGATCTGAAATCTGCTGAGATTAACAGACGCTGTTCTACACTGTCCCCCTTTCCAGGGAAATGCCTCTTTCACAACGAGTGCTTTTCACAAATTAACAGGAAAAGCTCCATCAATAGAAATCAACAACCCTCTGACTTTTCTCTTGGGGGTGATCCCCTCAAAAAGTGATTCCAAGATACCTCCCATTCAGGGGTGGTATTCATTTACCAATGCTACTGGTTCGCAAACGTGAGCGTGCAGCTCCGTGCATGCGTGAGGCCTTTCGCGCATGCACAGAGCATCAAAAATGTGGATAAATGGGATGTGATTATGTCTGGGCGGGTGGGCGGAGCCTCTCACAGGGGCCGCTACCGGTTTGCCTGAAGCGGATAGAATCAGCTGAATACCAGCACTGCTCCTGCTGGAAAGAGATTGCCAGTGAAACCCCACCCTGACCCTTTCCTTCTCTTCCCTTGGTTTCCCGAACTAACCTGGATTTCTTCTTGCCAGAAGTTTGGAGCCATCTTCATCTTTCCAAGCAGCTTCATAATGAAGTAGAGGCTGAGGTTTCTGCGCAGTTGTCTGGGGAGGAAGGACAGGAGAAACGTTCATCAGCGGCCTTCTAACAGCCTTGGTACTCCTTTCACTGCCCGGGGCTCAGCTGACCATGGAGAGGGCAAATTCCAATGGTTTCCCTACCTCACCTGCCCCAATTCTTTTGGTTTTGCTAGCAAGAGGAAGGGGCCATCATCCAGGGGTGCTATTCTGACAGGTTCTGGCAAACCGGTAGCGGAAATTTTGAGTAGTTCAGAGAACTGGCAAATACCACCTCTGGCTTGTCCCAGAGTGGGGTCCCAGATTGGGGTGGGAAGGGGTTTTTTGCAGTATCCTTTCCCCAGGAGTGGGGTGGGAATGGGGATTTTGCAGTATCCTTCCCCCAGGAGTGGGGTGGAATGGGGATTTTGCAGTATCCTACCCCCAGGAGTGGGGTGGAATGGGGATTTTGCAGTATCCTTCCCCTGGCATGCCCACCAAGCCGCACCCACCAAGCCACACCCACAGAACCGATAATAAAAAAAAATTGAATTCCAACACCGCCATCATCCTCTTTGCTAGCCAGGTAAGACGGACAGCCAATAAATGTCAACAAACAGAGAAATCAATATACAAATAGCAAAAGAGGAAGACCCAAATTAGAAGACAGTGAGAACAATCAATCGGGTTTAAACAATTTTGGTTTATAATATAGTGCACAAAGAGAATACAAAAGGAACTGGTGGGGAAATTAGGGAAGGGAAAAGGGAAAGGGAAGAGTGGGGGGAAAGCAAGGAGAAAAACGAATAAAAAGGCGTTGACTTCCGAGTCTCTTTCGTACAGAAGAATAAAACATTAATATCAAACCTCAACTTTTTACTTTGTATACGCAGTGAGAATAATTAATCAACGGGAACAGTTTCCCTCCAGAAGTTGTGGCTGCTCCATCGCTGGAAGTTTTCAAAATGAGACTAAACCACCATTTGACCGGGATGGTCCAAGATACCGATAGCACTTAGACTTATGTACCGCTTCCTAGTGCTTTACAGCCTTCTCTAAGCAGTTTACAGAGTCAGCCTATTGTCCCCCAACTATCTGGGTCCTCATTTTATCCACCTCAAAAAGGCTGAGTCATCCTTGAGCCTGGTGAGATTCGAACTGTCGAACTGCAGGCAGCCAGCAGTCAGCAGAAGCGGCCTGCAGTACTGCACTCTAACCACTGCGCCACCAAGATTTCCTGCCTGAATAGGGGATCCGACTAGAAGATCTCTGAGATCCCTTCCATGTTCCATGCTCAGGTCTTGGGCCGATCCTAATGCCACCTTCCTGAAGATGGATCCAGCAGTGGGTTTCCAATATTCTTACCAACGGTTCACCGTGTGCATGCTTCCGCGTGTGTGATTTGCTCACACGCGTGTCATCTGCGCATGTGCCCGGCCTTCCATGCATGCACTTTGCTTGCACGTGTGCCATCCCAGTCCCCTGCGCATATGCTTGGCCTTGAAAACGTCCTAAAGAGGACAGCATTACATAGTATTATGCCCGAACCAGTACGAACCGGCTGAATCCTTTTGGTGGCTACAAAGACGGTGAAAGTACATCACATGTCTAGGTGAACAGAAGGGAGAAGAGGTCGGTGCGAGTTTCCTGTCTAATCCATCTCAACCGACCTCACAAAGCAGGTAGGGGGTTAATGGTAGACACCCCTCTGCCCTCTCGAGCTAAATAAACGCCCCCAGTTGAATCTTTGTCGTCAAGCTCTCAGGCTTACACTCAACACTTCTATTTTGCAAGTGCCACAGATGCATCCTGTTTCCAGACTGAGCTCCAGAGAACTGCACTGCCTCCATTAACAACACGAGGTCTGAAATTTCCTGAGCAAACAGGTCACTCATTACAAGCCTGTTGTGCTGAGCCTGGTTCCCCCTCTTGTTCCCAGCAGTTTCGTGGAAGCAGGGCTGAACAGGGTTGGAAGGAAGCTTGTCAATCATTTAGTCCAACCCCTCACCCAAGCAGGAAACCCTATACCAGTGATGGCTAACTTTTTTGCCATCTTGTGCCAAAAGTGGGGGGAGCATGGTGGGGTCACACGCCCACGTGCCCACATCCATAAATCTATGCGCCCTTTCCCGCCATGCTCCCCCCCCCCCATTTTTGGCACGTGATGTCACGGTGGGCCCAGTAGGCCCCTTTTTTTGCTCTCCCCAAGCTCCAGAGCCTTTCTAGGAGTCTGGGGAGGGCAAAAACGGCCTTTCCCACCCTCCCCAGAGGCCCTCTGGAGGCTGGAAACAGTGTGTTTCTTGACTTCTGGTGGGCCCAGAAGGCCCGAAAATCAGCTGACTGGTGCACGCATGCGTGTAGGAGCTGAGCTCACGTGCCCACTGATATGGCTCCACGTGCCACCTGTGGTACCCGTGCCATAGGTTCGCCAGCCCTATACCATTTCTGACAAGTGGCAGTCCAGGCTCTTCTTGAAAGCTTCCAGGGATGAAGCTCCCACAACTTCTGAAGGCAACTTCTGTTCCATAGCCTGGGTGGATAAACGAATCCTTAGGATAGCTTTATGGAAGGGGGAGAGAAGGTAGAAAATGCCTTGTATATTAGAGGTTACTTGGGCTGTGTGTCTGGCTTCCTTCCAGCTTCTGCCACTTGCAAATGACTGCAAACCAGACCAATTCATTTCGGCTTCCTGATATAACAAAGGCAACAACTAGATTTGGAAGAGCAACTTAAATATCTACTTCAAGCCCACCATCCAAGGAGTGGGATAGCAGCACGGTGGTTCAGTGGTTAAAGACGCTGGGCTTGTTGGCTGGAAAACCAGCAGCCCAGGTTCGAGACCCGAGCACCACGTGACAGGGTGAGCTCCCGTCCTCGCCTCAGCTCGAGCCCACCTTGTAGTTCGAATGCATGCAAAAGCAAGTAGATAGACAGGTACCACTGGGAAGATAACAGCGCTCTGTAATGTTAGGCTGACCACATTACTGCAGGGCTCGGACAGCGCTGGCTCAAATGGTCTTGAAATGGAGTTGAGCAGCGTCCTCTAAAGCATGGGTGTCAAACTCAAGGCCCGGGGGCCAGATCCGGTCTGTGGAGTGCTTAGATCTGTCCTGCAGGGCTGCCATGGAAACAGCAAAGGACTAGCCCACAATGCCTCTGCCAGCAAAAATGGAGCTAAAACCCCATTTTCGCTGGCAGAGTGCTTGGGCCACCACGCACCCCCACAACACGAGTGATGTTGAGATGGCCACGTCTACCCTGCCCCCCCCCCAAGTCAAATACAACCCTGATGCGGCCGTCAGTGAAATTGAGTTTGACACCCCCGTTTTAGAGTCAGCAATGACTAGCGGAATAAAATCTGCAGGGACTCCTTTTTTTTTTTTATTCAAAGAGGAGCTTAACAAGAGGTTAAAAGAAAGTCCCTTAGGATGATTAAAAAACCATAAACAGCTTCCCTTTGTCCTTTAGTGATGATTAGAAGGGTTCTTCTCACTTCTTCTCACACCCCGTGTTTTAACTAAGAGCTTTGAAGAAGAGAACAGATGCAGATCTTAACGCTTGTTGTGGTCCGCCAGCAGCCTGTGGACCTGGCAGCGGAGTCGGACAGCGATGAGGCTGAGGAAGAACAGGGGCCAGTCCTGGAGGCTGGGGAAGGCCCGGATGAGGGCTCTGCGTTGGAGGCAGAGATGGGGCCAGGGCCATCGGGGAGTGAAGTGCGGATTCCAGAGCCTCCAGGGGCTGACAGCAGAGAAGCAGAGGAACAGGAGGAGCCTGTTCCTAGTGCGCGCATGAGAAGAGCAAGAGCAGCTACAGCAAAAAGGACGACTCAGGAGTAAGGCCAGGAGATGATTGGCCCCTCCCATAAGGCTTAAAAGACCAGCAACGGCTCTTGGGATAAGCCGAGAATGAGTTAATTCTCAGCTGTTTTAATAAAATGCTTGTTTTTTGGAACTGTTTTGCATTTTGCATTACTGGGATAAGTAACTTGAGGTAGCCATGAGGCTGTTTGTTCCTCTGTATTGTAGTCCTCGATTTACGACTGTACTTGAGCCTAGAATTACTGACATAAATAGTTGCAGTTGTTAAACAGGTACCACGTGACCGGACTTGACTTGACAGCATGTTTTGCAAGTGGCCGTAAAGTGAATGTCGTCATTAAGGGAATCCATTTTACCCAAGGGGCGTTTTTGTCAGAAATCGGCACCAAAAACGGTCGGGATTTTCGGTCAAGGGACCCTGGGATGCTGCAAACAGCAGGAAAAGGGGAATCTGGTTGCTAAGGGCCCATCATGTGAACATGGGACCCACAGGGGGGTTGTAACTTCGAATTTGGATCGTTAAATGCCCTTTGGGGGGTTGTTGTAATTTCAAAGCGTTGCTAAGCAACCGGTCGTAAGTCGAGGAGTACCTGTAAATATTCTCTGTTGCTGAAGAAACGGCTTCTCACGTTCCTCCTGCGGAAGCCATCTCTTAGGAATTGTGTACATACCATTGTGTTGGTATGTGTGTGTAATCCTGAAATCTGGCACAGTGTGACAATTGCTCCTAAAGGCAAGCTGCCTGCAGCAGACATGTTGATGGAGGCCTCTACTGAGATTTCGTACCTCTCTCTCTCTCTCCCCCTCTCTCTCTCCCTCTCTCTCCCCACTATTCCTCTCTCTCTCTCCCCCTTTCTACCTACTCTCTCCCTCCCTCCCACTCCTTCTCTCTCCCTCTCTCTGCCTACTACTCTCGCTCTCTCCCTCCCTCTCCCTACTCCTCTTGCGCTCTCACTGTTCCTCCCTCCCTCTCCCTCCCACTCCTTCTCTCTCCCTTCCCTCTCGCTCTCCTTTTCCCTCTCCCTCCCACTCCTTCTTTCTCTCCCTTCCTCCCTCTCCCTCCCCACTACTCCTCTCTCTCCCCCTTACCCTCCCTCCCACTCCTTCCTCTCCCTCTCTACCTACTCTCTCCCTCCCTCCCACTCCTTCTCTCTCCCTCTCTCTCTGCCTACTACTCTCGCTCTCTCCCTCCCTCTCCCTACTCCTCTTGCGCTCTCACTGTTCCTCCCTCCCTCTCCCTCCCACTCCTTCTCTCTCCCTTCCCTCTCGCTCTCCTTTTCCCTCTCCCTCCCACTCCTTCTTTCTCTCCCTTCCTCCCTCTCCCTCCCCACTACTCCTCTCTCTCCCCCTTACCCTCCCTCCCACTCCTTCCTCTCCCTCTCTACCTACTCTCTCCCTCCCTCCCACTCCTTCTCTCTCCCTCTCTCTCTGCCTACTACTTTCACTCTCACCCTCCCTCTCCCCACTACTCCTCTTGCGCTCTCACTGTTCCTCCCTCCCTCTCCCTTCCCTCTCACTCTCCCTTTTCCCCCCTCTCCCTCCCTCCCACTCCGTCTTTCTCTCTCTCCCTCCCTCTCCCTTTCTTTCTCCCACTCCCTTTCTCCCTTCCTCCCACTCCTCTCTCCCTTTCTCCCTCCCACTCCCTCTTCCTTCCTTCCCACTCCCTCTCCCTCCCTCCCACTCCTTCTCTCTCTCTCCCTCCCTCTCTCCCATTCCTTCTCTCTCCCTTTCTCCCTCTCCCTCCCACTCTCTCCTCTTCCCTCCCACTCCTCTCTCGCTTTCTCTCTCCCTCCCTCTCCTTCCATCCCATTCCTTCTCTCTCTCCCTCCCTCCCTCCCATTCCTTCTCTCTCCCTTTCTCCCTCTCCCTCCCCCTCCCCCTCCTCTTCCCTCCCACTCCTCTCTCACTTTCTCCCTCCCTCTCCCTCCCTCCCTCCCCCCCTCTCTCTCACACACTAAAGAAAAGCAATTCTGTAAGATGCAAAACCCGAGGTGCCTACAGAGTACATTCAAGCAAACCAAGACCACAGCCGTCCTCTCGTCCGGGCCTTGTTTTCCTTTATTTAAACTATATTTGTAGTGTGCCCTTCATAAAAATATGTCCTTGAGCAATTTGCAAGACGTCGCAAGGTATAAAACAATAAAAGGATGAAGGCATGAACAGGCGTCGAGACATATTAAAACAGCAAGGAGTGACCATAAAATAAAATCCTAATAAACGGAGGATAAAATCAATACAGAGCTGAAGGTGACAAGAGCATTTTATTTTAATATAATCACGTAATAAGGAAATGTAGTTATTTATTTAGGGAAAGGGGCAGAAAATGTAATTTTTTTAAGCCATCGCTTGTCCTGTTTGTTTGTCGGGCATACAGGTAATCCTCGGTTTACAACCATTCGTTTAGTGACCGCCTGATCAAAATTCAGACGATTGGCAACTGACTCATATTTACGACGGTTACAGGGTTCTGGGGTCACGTGACCCCCTTTTCGCGACCTTTCGGCCAGCACAGTCAACGGGGAAGCCAGATCCACTTAACAACTACGTGATTGCCTTAACACTGCAGAGATTCACTTAACAACGGCGGCAAGGAAGGTCGCAGAATGAGGCAAAAGGCATTCAACAACTGTCTCGCTTAGCGAGACGGAAATGTCGGCCTCAATTTTGGTCGCAAGTAAAAAAGAATAATAGAAGATTTGTGGAGGAGCTTAAAATTTGCTCTGCTCTCTTTTCACGGAGGTTTTCGAGCCTTCAGCTTCTAAACGCTTCGCGTCAAACAGCTTTGATTTCAATTAGAAAAGAGAGGAAGAGTTTGGCCACCCTGGGGGAGACGAAGAAAGCTGTTTTTCTACCATAATTATAACTAGCCCTACTTGTTCTTACTTCTCCAGAGGCTCGGGACTTGTAGAAACAGATGTAGGGTTACAAAATTCATTTAATGTTTATTTTCTTAGCTAAAACCTGTAATTCCGTTCCACCCACACACGCCCATTCCTGCCTCCCCATCTCATCTCAAAGTCCGGCTGGCCAGGCTCGTCTTGAGTTCCAAAAGACTCGAGGTGGGAACAGAAGTGGCGTTCACGGAAGTTTTCCACCGGTTTGCGCGCGGCTTACATGCATGTGCACAGCTTAGAAAATGTGACTAAATAGGACAGCATACTGCCAGGGTGGGTGGGAGGGCGGAGCCCGAACCAGTCCAAACCGGCTGAATACTCCACTGGATGGGAAGAAGAGTCGGTTCCACTTACCTTTACTAGCAGTTCGCAGAAAGAGCACACATGCTTCTGCACATGCACAGAAGCTTCTGAGCATGCGCAGATCACCCATGATGACGTTGTGGCAGGTGGGTGGAGCCTCCTGCCGGTTTTACTACCGGTTCTATAGAACCGGACCAAACCGGGAGCAACCCACCAATGGGTGGGAAGCCTATCATCCACTACTCTGTCTTATGTATGATTGCCGTTAAGTACTACAGTTCCCAATTGCTTTTACGGCTTCCGAGTTGGCTTGGCTGGGCCTTTTCTTGGTAGATTTCCACAAATCACTGCCTCCTCCAATACATCGTAGAAGCATCTCCTTGCTTAAGGTGCTGTTGTGGTCCGTCAGCAGCCTGCGGAGCTGGCAGTGGAGTCGGACAGCGATGAGGCTGAGGAAGAACAGGGCCAGTCCTGGGGGCTCTGTGTCAGAGGCACAGATGGGGCCAGGGCCATAGGGAAGTGAGGTGCAGACTCTAAAGCCTCCAGAGACTGATAGGAGTGAGGCAGAGGAACAGGAGGAGCCTGTTCCTAATGCATGCATGAGAAGAGCTGCCAGAAGGCAGGAGCAGATAAAGCAGAGAGGACGACTCGGGAGTAGGGCCAAGAGATGATTGGCCTCTTCCATAAGGCTTAAAAGACCAGCAACGGCTCTTGGGCTCTTTGCTGGAAAACAACGTTGAGAGAATTGCTTGTTGTTTCACTGTATTCATTTCTTGTCGGCATCTTCTGCTACTGAATTTTTGCCAAGAGAAGCCTTTGGCAGTTTGCCTAATTATCCCAAGGTCGGTGATAAACTGAGGAGTGGTGTTTTGAAGAATTTGCTTTCCTTTAGTTTGGACTACGCTGAGAATGAGTTCATTCTCAGCTGTTCTAATAAAGTCTGTTTGTTTTCCAACTGTTTGCATTTAATACTAACTACTTGGGCCTGGGACACAACACTTATAAAGCGGTACTAACACTCCACGTGGTTTTGATTTCACTCTTCTGGTTTATACAACCCAAGGACTGTATGTCGAGTTGGGTAGAGCTGAAGTGTCTAATGCGGTTTCTGACTCATTCCTGCCTATCCCAATTACACACGTCGAGTGATGCAAACTAGGACAATGGGCGATCAAATAAAATGCACTCGACTGGCACACTGCACAGAATGCCCTGTATTTTCTTCCTTGACACACAATTTGCATTCTCCCGTCAGGGAAAACACAGTGTTTAGCACACTCCTCTCTGTTTGAAGGAATTGTGCTCAGAGCAGGTGGCACAAACCCTCGCAGTGCCACGCGGGTGGATTGCGTGGCATGCTAAGCAGAGGAATCCACAGAGCCTTTGGGAATGTACGGCATCCCAATAAATACATTAAAAACAAAAGGAAAAAAAAATCCAACGAAACAAATGAACAAACCCGGAAAAACAAGTCCCGCTATGGGTGCCCGAGATCCCAGCCCCGAGAAAAGGGGCATCTGAATCAGGTCTAGGAAACTGGAGCCCAGAAGCACCCAACCCGGAGAGAGCCACGTGTCCCACGCTTAATGCAGCAATTGAAACCGCCTGGATTTCTATCGTCGCCAAAGTAATTATTGCTTCATTCGTTAAATTGGGAAAAAAAGGGTGATTGCGCATTCCTTTGCAGCTGTTAACGCTATTGCTCAGGAACGGAGGTTCTGAATTACAAATAGAATTAGAATGTATGGACTGAGCTTCCTTATTTCTCTTTATTTATTTTTTTAAAAGAGTTTATCATAAGATAAAATGCAAACAGAAATTATGAACGTTAAAGAAGAGAAATGAAAGGGGGGGGAAATGAAGGAGTGAACTCCGAATTTTTTGCGTGCTGCAGAACACAGGAAAAAAAATCAGAGCCTCAACTGTTCGCTTTCCATTTGAAAAAGTTTCAAGCCATTTGCATAAAAAAAAATCATTCTAGTTGGTATAGGGAAGGGGTCAGCAACCTGCGGCTCTGAAGCCGCATGTGGCTCTTTCATCCCTCCTGATGTGGCACCCTGTTGCTGATGGGCTCCACAATGGATAGGGCTTTCGGTTAGGACAGGTAGAGGAAAAAGGATGCCGCGCTAGGAGGAGACTCTATGGTGGGGGAATCGGACTTCCGGTCGGCTCTAAAATTGAACAGGGGGCTTCCAGTTAGGACTTTTGTGGCTCTTTGAGTGTTTTTAAGGTTGCTGACCCCTGATTTCCTGCCTAAGATGGTATACAGATGGTATACGGGTAGACCACAATTGAGCCCAAAATTTCTACTGCTAACTGAGACAGTTGTTAAGATGCAGCTGTTAAGTTGTTATGCAGCTGTGGTTGTTGAGTGAACCTGGCTTCTCCATCGATTTTGCTTGTCAGGAGGTTGCAAGAGGGGATCATGTGAGCCCGGGTCACTGTGACCGTCATAAATATGAGTCAGTTGCCAAGCATCTGAATGCTGATCACCTGACCATGGAGATGCTCAACGGTTGTAAGCATAAGAATCGGTCATAAGTCACTTTATGTATGCCAAGAACTATCCGTAACAGCAATAGCAATAGCACTTAAACTTATATACTGCCCCATATTCCTTTCTAGCACTTTCTGGACAGTTTATAGAGTCAGCCTCTTGCCCCCAACAATCTGGATCCTCATTTTACTGACCTCAGAAGGATGGAAGGCTGAGTCAACCTTGAGCTGGTCAGGATTGAACTTCCTGGCTGTGGGCAGAGTTTGCCTGCAATACAGCACTCTAACCACTGCACCAAAACGGTTTCTTCCCTCCTTCCCTTCCTTCTTCCTTCCCAAGCAATAGCACTTAGATTTATATACTGCTTCACAGTGCTTTGCAGCCCTCTCTAAGCGGTTTACAGAGTCAGCCTCTTGCCCTCAACAATCTGGTTCCTCATTTTACCCACCTCGGGAGGATGGAAGGCTGAGTCAACCTTGAGCCGGTCAGGATCAAACTCCTGGCAGTGGGCAGAGTCAGCCTGCAATACTGATTCTAACCACTGGGAGGGAGGGAGGGAGAAGGAAGGAAGGAAGGAAGGAAGGAAGGAAGGAAGGAAGGAAGGAAGGAAGGAAGGAAGGAAGGAAGGAAGGAAGGAAGGAAGGAAGGAAGGAAGGAAGGAAGGAAGGAAAATAGCAATAGCACTTAGACTTATATACCGCTTCACAGTGCTTTACAGCCCCCTCTAAGCTGTTTACAGAGTCAGCCTCTTGCCCCCAACGATCTGGGTCCTCATTTTACCCATCTCGGAAGGATGGAAGGCTGAGTCAACCTTGAACCGATTAGGATCGAACTGCTGGCAGTGGGCAGAATTATCCTGCAATACTGAATTCTAACCACTCAGAGGGAGGGACAATAGAGGGAAGGAAGGAAGGAAGGAAGGAAGGAAGGAAGGAAGGAAGGAAGGAAGGAAGGAAGGAAGGAAGGAAGGAAGGAAGGAAGGAAGGAAGGAAGGAAAATAGCAATAGCACTTAGACTTATATACCGCTTCACAGTGCTTTTACAGCCCTCTCTAAGTGGTTTACAGAGTCAGCCTCTTGCCCCCAACAAACTGGGAAAAACTGGGAAAAACTGGGAAACTGGGATTTTACCGATCTCGGAAGAATGGAAGGCTGAGTCAAACTTGAGTAGGTCAGGATCGAACTCCTGGCAGTGGGCAGAGTTAGCCTGCAGTATTGCCTTCTAACCACTGCGTCACCAGGGCTCTTCTACCCAAGGGGGTCGGGGGAGATAGCTCCCCTGAATGGACTTGCTAGAGGTTGACCTGCCAGCCTCCGGTGCCTGTGACACCCATTGTTTAGAAATCTGAACTCTGAGCCCAGTGGGACCCTTATCCAAAGTCAAGATCAGGGAAGGGAAACGCTGCCGCTCCTCCCACCTTCCTGTAAGAGCTGTGTGTTTCCAAAAAAAAAGAATTTCCTAGATGGTGACTAAAATAGGGAGACGTTGGCAGTGGGATCCGTATTCTCCCTAGAAAGGCTGATCCGGTGCCAAAGTTTCCATCCCTCCGTGTTGCGCTAAAAGCATCCGAGTCTTCCTAACAGGTTTTAGGTTAGGTTATGCACATTTGCTTTTCAAAGCAACATTTTCTTGGATTCAGATTCTAACAGACTAACGGAGTTGGAAGGGATCTTGTTGGTCATCCTCTTGGTGTGTATTTCACCACTGGCCTCAACCGCAGCAAACTTGGAGTTTGCTGGGAGTTGGGTAGACTTCAACTCCCAGAATTCCTCAGCTCAACATTACTGGGGGTGGGGGGGTGGTTTGAAAAACATTTGATTTCAAGCAAAGTTTCCCAGGACTTAAGGGTGTACAGTAGTGGCTAAAATTGTGGGAAACTTTTGGGAAAAGTGTATTTTCCAAAACTAGCTAATACCACCACTTTCTTTTGGAGTAGCACCCTAAAATTATATATCAATGGAAAGACAATTTAATCAAGAATGTAATGCAATCACTTTTAGGAAGGATTTGCTATTGGAATAGCAGTTACAGCATAAAGAAGAAAAGTGAAACATGTAGAAAAATGAGATATACTTAGGAGATGGCTTAGGACCTTAGGAGATGATTTAGGAGATGGCTTAGGACCTGGTTATTTACGGGACTGCCTACTACCACCAATAGCCTCCCACTGGCCTGTATGCTCCCATAGAGAGGGGCTCCTCCGGGTGCCGTCGGCCAAACAATGTCGGCTGGCAGCCCCCAGGGGGAGAGCCTTCTCTGTGGGAGCACCTACCATCTGGAACGAGCTCCCCCCGGAGATACGGAGGATCCCGGACCTGCGCACCTTCCGTCGCGCGCTCAAGACTCACTTATTTCAACAAGCCGGCCTGACCTAAGTTATTTTCCCCTTTTAATTGCCAATTTTAATTTGTTTTAAATTACTGGGGTTTTAAATTGTCAGCCAAATTATTTAATTCGTTTTATTCTATTTTAAATTTTTGTATTTATATGTTTTATTTATGGCTGTACACCGCCCTGAGTCCCTCGGGAGTAGGGCGGTTTATAAATCTAATAAAATAAATAAAATAAATAAATAAAATAAATATACAAAAAAATATCACCATAGAAAAAAAATGAGATATACAAAGATTATCCCCATGTCAGTTAATCCTTAGTTGGGTAACCTTTAGCATGAATGACGGCCTTACAACATCTTCCCATGGAGTGAACCAAGTTTTTGAGTTCTGCAGCTGTTATCATGTAAAACCAAGATTGAATGATGGCTTCTATTATAGCTAGGTCACTTCTGACTAGCAAGTTTCTTGAGTTGGCTCCATAGATTTTCCATTGCGTGAAGGTCTGGGCTATTCCCAGGCCATTCTAGCAGTGGAATAGGATAATCTTGAAACTCCAAAAAAAAAAAGAGAGAGAAGTGGTGTTATTAGCCATCAAACCTCCAAAATACACTTTTCCCAAAAGGTTTCCACAATTTTGGCCACTCCTGTACGGTCTTCACTTGGGAAGAAAGCCCCCTTCCCTGCCCCTTAATATCAGCTTTCGGCACGCGAAGGGCTTCTACCGGTATGGGGTAGAGCAAGAGTTCAAAGAGAAAGCACTCTCTATTTTCAAACACGCAACAGGCATTTTCATAATAATAATAATAATAATACTAGCGATTTGCGATATTCTTAAATGAAAAGAGCGCCGAGGGGAGAATGAAGCAATAAAGTGACCTCTTGAAAAAAAAGCCGAAGGAGGGAATTTTAGCTCTTGACGTGATTCACAGGAGCCGTTTACAGGGCCAATGGCGAAGGCTGCTGGGACCGATAACTTTGCTCCGTCTCTGTGAAGATCCTCAGTCATCCGGGTCATGGTTTCAAAACAACGTCAAAGTTTCATCCATACATATTTTTGGTTGCAAGCACAAAACCCAGAAGCAATTTTAAAACGAAGGCAAGGAGAGATACATCTTCTTATTTGGATAAAAGAATCCATTGAACCACCCAGCTTCTCTTTGCTGTGGGGAATAATATTCATTTGTTTTCGTAAACTAGGTAGACGGGTTTGAGACATGGCTTGTACGTGCTGTTGTGTGAAAGCTGTTGTGTGGTTGTAATGTTGCTGTCTTCTACTGTGCTAAAGAGGGTCAGAAGTTGGTACCTTTTCTCTCTTTTTCCCCCCTCCCCCTTAGTTTTTCACATCTGTTTTTTTCCCTTGTATTTTATGCTTCGATACACTAGTGAAAATTTAAATTTAAAAGTACTTTTTCAAAAGGCAACTGGACTGTTATTTTTTCCTCTTGGGGGGAGAAGGACCAAATGAATAGAATAGAATAACAAAGTTGGAAGGGACCCTGGAGGTCTTCTAGTCCAACCCCCTACTTAGGCAGGAAACCAGTGGTGGGTTCCTTCCGGTTCGGCCCGGTTCTCCCAAGCCGGTAGTGGTGGTGATATGATGTCACCGAACCAGTTCTCACTGTTAGAAAATTTCTCCTTAGTTCTAAGTTGCTTCTCTCCTTGATTAGTTTCCACCCATTGCTTCTTGTCCTGCCCTGTTCAGCGGTTCGAATCCCTAGCACTGTGTAACGGGGTGAGCTCCCGTCAGCTGTCCCAGATGCTGCAACCTAGCAGTTCGAAAGCATGTAAAAAATGCACGTAAAAAAATAGGGACCCCTTTGGTGGGAAGGGAACAGCGCTCCGTGCGCCTTTGGCGTTGAGTCATGCCGGCCACATGACCACGGAGACGTCTTCGGACAGCGCTGGCTCTTCGGCTTTGAAATGGAGTTGAGCACCGTCCCCTACAGTCGGGGACAACTAGCACATATGTGCGAAGGGAACCTTTACCTTTTTAAAGGGCTGTCAGCAACATTCCCAGGTGAGTTTTCTCTTATTTCCAACCTGAGGATGAGACCAGGTGGAGCACTCCAGGTGTTCAGTTCAAGAATTTTAGTGTGGGGCACAGAGGCAGCATTAGGGCTGGGGAGAGGGCAAAGGGGAGGGGGCTGAAACTGTGGTGTGGATGCAGCAAGCAAGATCCATATAGTTGCTGGCTTGTAATCTGATTTCTGCTAGTTATTAACAACTGTAGTGTCTCAATTGTCATTTGAATGTATGTAGCAGGACTCCAGATTCTGTAAACGGCTTTGTTCCCTAGGCCATCCATCCATCTGGTAAACTCACGAGATTCGTTTTTCTCGCCATGTACATGTATGCATCTGAACTACACTGTGTTGCTTCTCCGTGTCACATAATATATGTGGGTAAACCTATAATTTTGTATTTATTAATTCTGTCATGGTTATGTGCTGTATATTGGAGGTGGTGACCCTTTGAGAGCTGCATGCAACGGAATTTCACTCTAGTGCATGCCGATTAGTGTACATTCAAAGGGACAAGGAAGTAATTCTAAGTCATTCGACAGGGGTGGCTGCCTTGAGATGGCCAGAACTGCCCCGATGCTGGCCTTAAATTTGCAAGGGACTATCGCTGGCCGGCAGCCCAGAACAACAGGTAAACTCAGCTTATGCTGCAGATGCTTTGATATGCACACGGATATATATACTTGGGTGGGCATGCATCCAGCATATCTCCTACTGCATTGGGGGAGGGCTACGCAGCTCAATGTGGCTTTATTTTTGGGGTGTCCCTTGGAAGGAGCTGTTTTCAGAGGCTGGGGTGGAAGGCTACCTCTCAGCTAAAGGTGGAGCGAGGCCTAGGAGATATTGGCTGGGCACAAGGCTTGGCGCAACCTTGAGGAACATGCTCCTGATGGCGTGAGATCCCACCCCTGGGTAGGGGGGGAGAGGAGATCTGGAAAAACAAGAGAATCTTTCCTCTTCTTTTTGCAGTTATGGATCATTTGACAAGACCGGGTAGGTCCCACGTCTCCTTGGAATGCGTGGCTCAGGCCCCACACTTGTCAAGATCCAGCCTTGTGTGAAGCTGGGGTGGGGGGAGGAGTGAGTTTTGGACAACCAGCTCAGTCCTCGTGGCTGCGACTTGTGGCCCGGGGCTGAGTTTATGGAGATATACGTGGCCTTGTGCATCACTCCTCTTTTGACTAATAAGCCAGAGGACAAATGACTTCTTTTAGAATTGTTTGGGGGGGGTGGGAGAGAGAGAGAGAGAGAGAGAGAAAGAGAAAGAGAAAGAGAGAGAGAGAGAGAGAGAGAGAGAGAGAGAGAGAGAGAGAGAGAGAGAGAGAGAGAGAAACACGATCATTATTCTTCGCGTGTGTCAAGGTTGTGTTACAGCTTGTCTAGCCGGCCAAATGACTTTGTGGGAATCAGGTTAGCGCTCGGTCCCGTGAGCCTTATCTGGATCTTGCCAACGGGTTTCCATGCTGATTTTTCGTTTGTTATCTTATTTCAGGCCGCTCGGTGACAGTAATTTGATGGGCTACAGTAATTTGATGTAGCTCCTAGCCTGCTTGATATGATCCTGCGCAGAAAAATAAACCTAACAGCGTCAGAATATTCCCCACACAGCCTTATTTCAGATTATTGGCTTGGTTGGCCGTCTACCAGCCCTACGTAAGGTGCTTCTAGGAGTTTGCTGGTCGTCTCCCATTCAAGCACTGACCCGTTCTGATCCTGCTTAGCTTTTCAAGGTCAAGCAAGGCTGTTAAGCTTGCCACCTACCCCTTAGTGATAAATGCAGGGACATCTCATTGACTCCAGGGCAACGTAGCACCGATTTTTAGAGTTAATTGACTGCAAACAGATGTTGGCCACACTGAGCTGCGAAGAAGCCTAGCCCAACGTCACCCTAGAGGTTTAAGCAGGGGCTGCCACAAAGAAGAGGGAGCCAAGCTATTCTTCAAAGCACCTGAGGACAGGACAAGAAGCAATGATGGATAGAAACTAATCAAGGAGAGAAGCAACTTAGAACTAAGGAGAAATTTCCTGACAGTGAAAACAATAAATCAATGGAACCACTTGCCTGCAGAAGTTGTGAATGCTCCAACACTGGAAGTTTTTAAGAAGATGTTGGATAACCCTTTGTCTGAAGTGGTGTAAGGTTTCCTGCCTGGGCAAGGGGTTGGACTAGAAGACCTCCAAGGTCCCTTCCAACTCTTGTCTATTCTTTTCTCTTCTTCTCTTTTCTCTTCTTTCATTCTTAATTCTATTCTATTCTTTCATACTCTACTCTACTCTACTCTACTCTACTCTACTTACTCCACTCCACTCCACTCCACTCCACTCCACTCCACTCCACTTCATTCCATTCTTTCATTCTTAATTCTATTATATTCTATTCTTTCATTCTTAATTCTATTCTTTCATTATTCTATTCTATTCTATTCTATTCTATTCTATTCTATTCTATTCTATTCTATTCTATTCTATTCTATTCTATTCTATTCTATTCTATTCTATTCTATTATCATTCTTAATTCTATTCTATTCTTTCATTCTTAATTAATGTCCTGTCCTGTCCTGTCCTGCCCTGTCCTGCCCTGCCCTGTCCTGTCCTGTCCTGTCCTGTCCTGTCCTCTCCTCTCCTCTCCTCTCCTCTCCTCTCCTCTCCTCTCCTCTCCATTTGCCACAAATTAAATTCAAGCCAGTTCAAGCTAACCCTAACCGTAACCCTAACCCTTAAAAGATATCTCCTGGTTCCTTCTCTCATTGACTCTTCAAGCCTGTAATACAACCCAGAAGAATCTTGCAAGGAAGGGCCAGGCTATGTAAATGATCCCACCCAACCACACAGTTCTCCTAGACTCGACAGCAAAGTGTGCTTTGCCCTGGGGAATTCTGGGAGTTGCAGTCCACATCTGTTAAAAGATACTGAGGCTGAGAAACACCGACTGACTCTTTGTCCCCAGAGCATGTGTGAGACAAGAGTCTGCTGGGATTAAAGTCAGGTTTCCCCCACTTCCAGACAGGGCATCCAACAGCAGCCACATGGGATGCAAAAGCTGTTAGGCTTTGTCAATGGTTTCCCTGGAAGAAAGAGAGCAATGGCTGGGAACAGAGTCTGTGGAGATTCTCAACAGTCCAGGTCATGGTTGTCCCAAAGGTGATTTTTTTTCAAGAGGCAACTGGACTTTCTTGTTTTTATTTGAAGACGTTTCGCTTCTCATCCCAGAAGCTTCTTCAGCTCTGACTGGATGGTGGGGAATGGAAGGATTTATCTTCCTTGCAGACAGCTGGTCCTTTGCATCCTTTTAGGGGGTCCTTGAGGCCACCTGGAGGTTGATCTGTGTCCTCAGGGTCACCTGAGTGGTGCAAATGGTTCCTGTAATCTGCAATTTTCCCTCTGGAAACCCATTCCTCCTCCCACACCCTCTAAAAGGATGCAAATGACCAGCTGTCATTTATCATATAAGGAAGGAAGGAAGGAAGGAAGGAAGGAAGGAAGGAAGGAAGGAAGGAAGGAAGGAAGGAAGGAAGGAAGGAAGGAAGGAAGGAAGGAAGGAAGGAAGGAAGGAAGGAAGGAAGGAAGTGGACTTTCTGGTTTTTTCTTTGAAGATGTTTCTCTTCTCATCCAAGAAGCTTCTTCAGCTCTAACTGGATGGTGGGGAATGGAGGGATTTATACTCCTTGCAGACAGCTGGACATTTTAGAGGTCTATTGGTGAACACCCTTCGTATGCTGTGGGAATAGGAATGAATTTCCAGAGGGAAAAGAATTGCAGACTACAGGAACCAGGAGCACCATTCAGGCGACCCTGAGGACACAGATAAACTTCCAAGTGGCCTTAAGAGCTCTTTAAAAGAACACAAACGACCAGCTGTCTGCAAGGAGTATCAATCCTTCCATTCCCCACCATCCAGTCAGAGCTGAAGAAGCTTCTGGGATGAGAAGCGAAACGTCTTCAAAGAAGAGAAGAAAGTCCAGTTGCCTCCTGAAAAAAAGCACCTTTGGGCTGGGAAAAGAGGGTATCGGGGCAGGAAGGGATCAGTCATGGGTTCATGACTCAAGGTTGACTCAGCCTTCCATCCTTTCTAAGGTAGGTCAATTGAGGACTCAGTTTGTGGGGGCAATAAGCTGACTTTGTATAAATATACAAAAAGTATGAAGGCTATTGCTTAATGCATTATAAGCCGCCCTGAGTCTCCAGAGAAGGGCGGCATATAAATTGAAAGAAGAAGAAGAAGAAGAAGAAGAAGAAGAAGAAGAAGAAGAAGAAGAAGAAGAAGAAGAAGAAGAAGAAGAGGAGGAGGAGGAGGAGGAGGAGGAGGAGGAGGAGGAGGAGGAGGAGGAGGAGGAGGAGGAGGAGGAGGAGGAGGACCCAGTTTGTGGGGGCAATAAGCTGACTTTCTATAAATATACAAAAGTATGGAGGCTATTGCTTAACGCATTGTAAGCCGCCCGGAGTCTCCGGAGAAGGGCAGCATACAAATCAAATTTTAAAAAATGAGGACCCAGATTGTGGGGGCAATAAGCTGACTTTGTATAAAAAAGAACACCGCTTAGGGTGGTCCAAAAGCCCTACTAAGCAGGTATAAACAAAAGTATGAAGGCTGTTGCTTGATGCATTGTAAGCTGCCCTGAGTTTCCAGAGAAGGGCGGCATATAAATTGAACCAATCAATCAAACAATAAATAAATAAACACAATGTTTTCTTTTTTGACATTTCAAAATAATCCTATTCTACTGCTGGGATGGCCTGGGAATAGCCCAGACCTTCACCCAATTGAAAATCTACGGAGCCAACTGAAGAAATTAAAGTAGCCAACTAAAGAAAGAGCCTGGTAGCGCAGTGGACAAAAGCGCTGTTAAATAGCACTTAGTTGCCAGCTGCCTGCAATTACTGCGAGTTCGAATCTCACCAGGCTCAAGGTTGACTCAGCCTTCCATCCTTTCTAAGGTGGGTAAAATGAGGACCCAGTTTGTGGGGGCAATAAGCTGACTTTGTATAAAAAAAAACACCGCTTAGGGTGGGCCAAAAAGCCCTACTAAGCAGGTATATACAAAAGTATGAAGGCTATTGCTTAACGCATTGTAAGCTGCCCTGAGTCTCCGGAGAAGGGTGGCATATAAATCAAACCAATAAATAAATAAATAAATAAATAAATGCCAGCACGGTTTTCTGCTGTCAGATGGAGAAGGTAGCCTTGAGCCAAGGCCTTCAAACACCTAAGTGACCCAGAGAGTGGAGTACCTTCAAATGCTAGAGTCTCAACATCTCCTGCCATGGACTTTTGAATGAAGACTACTTCCGTTGAGCTGTTTGGCCGATCGCACTCCTTCGAGTTGTGTTTCTGCATTACCGTTTGGCCCAATCCCAGGAAGTAAATGGAAGAGAGCAGGGCAACATCTAATGGGTCCGTTGGGACTTGAAATTCGCAGCCTAACCTGCCTCAAATCTTTCTTTCTCTCATCCATCATCCCCACCCCGCTACGCGAGGTGGCAGCGATGGTGGTTCTAATGGAAGCACTTCAAGAAGAGCTCGCTAAAAGGTAGATTACGGGAGAGATCTATTTCTCTTAACTGGCCGCACGTCTTGCTTGAGAGAGCAGGATCTCTTAGGCCTCCGAAAAGACGGTTTGGTCTTTGACATCACCCCATCTCAGAAGGGTTCCCCAACCCAAACGAAGCACCAGTACAGGGAGTCCTTGATTTACAACAGTTTGTTGAGTGACCGTTTGAAGTGACAACGCCACAGGAAAAAGTGACTTACGACCAGTGGTGGGTTTCAAAATTTTTTTACTACCGGTTATGTGGGTGTAGTTTGGGGGCATGGCGTGGCTTGGTGGGCATCGCAGGGGAAGGATACTGTAAAACCTCCATTCCCACCCCACTCCAGGGGAAGGATACTGCAAAATTCCCATTTCCTTCCGATCAACAGGGACTTGGGAGGCCCAAGAATAGATTTGGGCGGGGCCAGTCAGAATTTTTACTACCAGTTCTCCAGAACTGGTCAGGACCTGCTGAAACCCACCTCTACTTATGACCATTTTTCACACTTACGACAGTTGTAGCATCCCTATGGTCACACTTGGCAACTGACTCATAGTTATGACGGTTGCAGTGTCCTGGAGGGGGTGTGTGTCATGTGATCACCGTTTGCGACCTTCTGACGAGTAAACTTAACAATCGTGTTACTAACTTAACCGCTGCAGTGATTAATTTAACGGCTTTGGCAAGGAAGGTTGTGAAATGGGACAAAATTCACTTAGCAACAGGAATTCTGGGCTCAATTGTGGTCGTAAATCGAGGATTATCTGCAGATTATACCGACAGGTCTCCTCAAGTTGTGCTGCACAATAGAAGCAGCAGGCATCTGATCACAGCCTTCCCTGCCCTGCTGAGACATCCTTCGTCAATAGTCCGGTTCTAGCACATTATTCCTAGGTCTCTGGAACGGCACACACAAACCGAATGCACATCCGTGCTTTTTTTCATCCTCTTTTCTGACAATGCATCTGCCCTTTCTGGTAAATGGATAAATGGCCAACCCAGTAAGGTAAACCACAGCGGTGTATCTGGCAGACTCTGTGCTTAATTGTTGTTGTTAGTTGCGAAATTGTGTCCGACCCATCGCAACCCATGGACAACGTTCCTCCAGGCCTTCCTGTCCTCCACCATCCTCTGGAATCCATTGAAGCTCACGCCGACTGCTTCAGTGACTCCATCCAGCCACCTCGTTCTCTGCCGTCCCCTTCTTCTTTTGCTCTCCATCTTTCCCAGCATTGGGTTCTTCCTTCCAGGGAATCCTTCCTTCTCATTAGGTGGCCAAAGTATTTTGAGTTTCATCTTCAGGATCTGGCTTTCTAAAGACGCTAGGAAGAGTGCAGAAAAGAGCAACAAAGATGATTTAAGGTTTTTTGTTGATGTTAATCGTGAAGTCGTGTCCGACCCATCACGACCCCATGGACAACGTTCCTCCAGGCTTTCTTGTCCTCTGCCATCCTCTGGAGTCCATTTAAGCTCACCCCAACTGCTTCAGTGATTCCATCCAGCCACCTCATTCTCTGTCGTTCCCTTCTTCTTTTGCCCTCCATCGTTCCCAGCATGAGGCTCTTCTCCAGGGAGTCCTTCCTTCCCATTAGGTTTGAGTTTCCTCTTCAGGATCTAGCCTTCTAAAGAGCAGTCAGGGTTGATCTCCTCTAGGACTGATCGGTTGGATGGCCTTGCAGTCAAGGGACTCGCAGGAGTCTTCTCCAGCACCAGAGTTCAAAGGCCTCCATTCTTTGGCACTCAGTCTTCCTTATGGTCCAACTTTCACAGCCATCCATTGCAACTGGGAAAACTATAGCCTTGACTAAATGCACTTTCGTTGGCAGGGTGATGGCTCTGCTTTTTAGCATGCTGTCTAGATTTGCCATAGCTTTCCTCCCCTTTCCTGTGCTTAATAGATTGCATTAAACACAGCAATCTTTTCCCACCTGCATTCTTCTCTCCGTCCCTCCCACAAATTCTGGATTTTTCTGCCAGGGGTGTCTGCAGGTGTCAGAATTTGCAAGATAATAGGCACCATGCTATAAACCGAGACCCGCCGTACGTATGCCGCTAATTTCTGGGGGAAAAAAATCCCTAATGGCCATAAACAAAGGCAACAAATACACCCTTAACTTTCACAATTGGCTCCTTTTCAAATTCCATTTTAGCTTCGTGTGTTTTTTGTTTTTTGTTTTCCTTTTCAAAATTTCTTTGCCTTCCTGTTCCTGCTTCTGAGCCAAAGTGCACATTTGAGAACCGGTACAGCTAAGAATCCACCCCATGCATGCACACGTTTCTCTCCCCCCATTTTTTTAAAAAAATGATGCTTCCACAATGCAGCTAATCGTGCAACATTTATCCCTCTTACGTTGTTTCGCCTCCTGATGGGATTAATTACAAGGGTTGCAAAACTGACGTCCTTGCATGACGGGTGACCCAAAAGGATGAACAGACCGGGACGGCGACGTATTCGGAATCCAGGCAACTCCGGACACATCCTGCAACCCGCCGACTTTATTTAATCCTTTTTATCAGCCGCCTCGAACATCAGAGCAACTTTATATTGTTGGACAACGATCAGAAACGATGTCCAACAAGAATAAACATATTTTTAAGAGGAATATAAGATACTCCTGGTGAAGGAAACAATACAGAGAAACCGTTCACCAAGTAAAATCACAAATCACCCTGGACCAGGATTTGTTTAAAAAGTCAATTTTCCTAAGGAATGGCAGGGACAGGGCTGTGAGGACTTGAGAGGAAATACCCTTCCAAAGGGCAGGGACCCAGAGAAGATGCGTCTTCATGAGATCTCAAAATGATACCCCTTTGGTGATGGCACCCAGAACAAGCCAAAACTGCCAGATCTTAGCAGATCTGGAAGTATGCTCCTCACGTTGTCTTCTATTTTCTGTTATGGATTGCACCAGTAGAGGCTAAACCAATTTTGATGTATACATGATGTACAATGACAATAAAGGCTATTATTATTATTATTATTATTATTATTATTATTATTATTATTATTATTATTATTATTTTGTTGTTGTTGTTGTTGTTGTTCATTACGTATGAAACTCAGTCAATGAACATTCAAAAATACATCACAAATACCACTGACTGGTGCTAATGGCTGATACGGGTTGCTGCCAGCATCCTAGGTATCAACCAAGTATCTTCTTAAAATATATGATGTTCCCAGTAGCGCAGTTTTTTTGCAGTTCCGCTGGTGTTATTGCAGGAAGCTGCAATTTCTTGACGTGTTTTGTAAAATTCTTGGACATGGTACCAAGTGCCCCGATGACAATGGGTATCACTGTTACGTGTTTCATCCATAATCGCGTAGTTTTGATGGTCACAATATTTCATGATTTTTTTCCAGTTTCCTCCTCCTCCTCCTCCTCTTCCTCCTTCTTCTCCTTCTCCTTATTATTATTATTATTATTATTATTATTATTATTTACACAAAATTGACAGTATACATAGCAAACGAGATAACCATGCTGGGTTTTGAATCACAAATCACTAGTCACACACTTCCCAAGCGTAATAATAATAATAATAATAACTACTACTACTACTACTACTACTATTACTACTACTACTACTACTACTACTACCAGGCCACAAGCCACGATAGGTTTTATAAGTGACAGCTCATAGCTTCAGTTGTATCTATCTGACGCTCAAGAATCAGTGTAGCTCTAGAAATATGTTGCCCCGGGCATTTTAAAGCACACCCATAACTACTCATTCCGCTGCAGTCTGGACCAAGTGTACCTTCTCTGTGGTATTCAAGGGCAGCTCTTGAAACAGCACATTGCAGTAGCCCCAAGGAGAAACGAACAAGGCGTGAGTGAACATGAGAAAGGCCTCCAGAACAAGCAATGGGAGTAACTGTTGCGCCAGATGTATTCGTGCAAAGGCTGCCCTGACCTTTGCTGGCATTTCGTTGAGTTACTCAACTTATCCAGGTGATCCTGGGCCACAAAAGCAATGGCAATAACACTTAAGACTTATATATTGCTTTACAGCCCTCTCTAAGCGGTTTACAGAGTCAGCCTCTTGCCTCCAACAACCTGGGTCCTCATTTTACCAACCGTGGAAGGGTGAAAATCTGAGTCGACCTTGAGTTGGTCAGAATCAAACTGCTGGCAATCGGCAGTCAGCCTGCGATACTGCATTCTAACCACCAGGAGGGAGGGAGGGGGGGAAGGAAGGAAGGAAGGAAGATAGCAATAGCAACTGCTTGCAGTTCCCCCATTGTTAATGGTCACAAAGAATCTTGGCTGGAGTAAACCCAGCAATTTTGTCCACATCCTCCAGCTGATAGTAAGTCAGTTGGAGTGTGGGAAAAAGAGGAGGTTACTCAGGCTTTATTTGTGCTCTCCTGCCCCTGCCCCCCCCCCCACCTTCCATGATTTCAAAGCAACAGAGCCTGCAGTCCTGATGCAGATGATCTGAAGCCCCAGAGCATATTGTCCTATGGGGCAGTTTGCTGGTTGATCCCAGCAGCGACCATGGGGAGAAATGAAGCTCAAGACAGATTAATCTCTCGGTAGAAAAAGCAGAATCTTCCTTTGAGTGAGCCCAACCTTCTTTGGCAGGAAAGGAGCCACAGAAAAACTGGGGAACACGGAGAAAAGGAAAAGGGGACGCGATGTGCAGCTACGGGACTGCTAGGAAGATGCAAGAGAGACCCCTTAGGAAATCAAGGAGGATGCTAACCGGCTATGCCCAACGCACCAAATCTAATCCAGTTTATCAATATTTAATTGTTGTCATCATTGCACACTTTGCAGCCAAGCTGAGAACCCTATGAAATCTTTGGGGGATGGCTGGGTCAGGCAACGTAGTAAGATTAACTTCCCACCACTTGCTGAATCATAACTAGGCAATCTTTCTTTAGCTGTCTTCAGTGGGATGTGTGAAACCTCTTCTACCGGCTAAGTGTCACAGGAGGAGAAAGAGCGGAAGGCAAGTTTGAGGCGTATTCCCAAAGGATGGATGGGTGGATTTCATGAATTTCAGAGAACAGAAGCCGCTCTTTATCGTCGCCGCTAAAATTAGCTGCTCAGCCCTTCCTGCTGACCCCAGTTCATATGTGTATTAGAGAGAGAGAGAGATGGAGGCGGTTGGGGGGGGGGGTTACATCTCTTCCTCCAAACTGTTACTTTGGATGATAAAGGATGGATGGATGGATAAATATAGAGCCTCAGATAGCTCAACAGGCTAGATAGCCTGTTATTAACACCCAGCTGTCTGCAATTGTGCAAGTTCGAGGCTCAAGGTTGACTCAGCCTTCCATCCTTTCTAAGGTAGGTGAAATGAGGACCCAGTTTGTGGGGGCAATAAGCTGACTTTGTATAAAAATATACAAAAGTATGAAGGCTATTGCTTAACGCATTGTAAGCCGCCCTGAGTCTCCGGAGAAGGGTGGCATATAAATCTAATTTTTTAAAAAAATAGATAGGTAGATAGATAGATAGAGGTAGGTAGGTAGGTAGGTAGGTAGGTAAATAAATAGATAGATAGATAGATAGATGATAGATAGATAGATGATAGATAGATAGATAGATAGGTTTGGGAGGGCAAAAACGTTTTTTCCTTACTTCCTCTTCGAAATGTTGGTGCATCTTATACACCAATGCCTCTTATAGTCTGAAAAATACAGTATCTATCTATCTATCTATCTATCTATCTATCTATCTATCTATCTATCTATCTATCTATCTATCTATCTATCTATCTATCTATCTATCTATCTATCTATCTTACAGCCTTCTGATCTCCCTCATAGAGCGATACTCTAGCTCAGAGAGTGACTTCATGGTACTATTACTGTAGCATGAGTTCCATCGTTTTCATTTGGCATTTTAAGAAATGCTAATTGGGAGTCTGTTTTCCCTCCTGTAACTCCTTCCCACCACCTTTCTATAAATACTGCTGCTTGGAGGATCTGTCAAACTCAGGATTTCCAGCATGGAACCTTTGGCAACCTTGGGAGAGTACGAATACTGAGCTTGGTTCAAAAAGAAAGAAAATGAAAGAAAGAAAGAAAGAGAGGGAGGGAGGGAGGGACAGATGGAGGGAGGGAGGGAGGAAGAAAGGAAGGAAGGAAGGAAGGAAGAAAGGAAAGAAAGAAAGAAAAGAAAGAAAGAAAGAAAGAAAGAAAGAAAGAAAGAAAGAAAGAAAGGGAGGGAGGGAGGGAGGGAGGGAGGGAGGGAGGGAGGGAGGGAGGAAGGAGGGAGGAAGGAAGAAAAGAAGGGAGGGAGGGACAGATGGAGGGAGGGAGGAAGAAAGGAAGGAAGGAAGAAAGAAAGGAGGAAGGGAAGAGAAGGGAGGAAGGAAGGAAGGAAAGAAAGAAAGAGAAAGGAAGGAAGGAAAGAAAGAAAGAAGGAAGGAAGGAAAGGAGGGAGGGAGGGAGGAAGGATGGAAGGAAGGAAGGAAAGAAAAAGAAAGAAAGAAAGAAAGAAAGAAAGAAAGAAAGAAAGAGGGAGGGAGGGAGGGAGGGGGAGGGAGGGAGGGAGGGAGGAAGGAAGGAAGGAAAGGAGGAAGGAAGGAAGAAACGAAGAAAGAAAGAAAGAAAGAAAGAAAGAAAGAGAGAGAGAAAGAAAGAAAAAAAGAAAGAGCAGTCTCTACAAAGCCAGAAATGAGATGATCAACATAACCGTGATTTTAAATGGAAGTAACACACACACACACACACACACACACTCATAGCTTCTGGCACAATGCCTTCTGCAAGGATTTTTTTCCCCCTTCAAAAATCAGCCACCAGTTAACCCTCAAAGGTTTTGCTGTTTAACTGGCGTGTTTCCTCTTCAGCAGAACAAAATTTCCCTGCACATAACGGTGGTTGAAGAGAAGCTGACAGGGGCCCTATTTGGAACTGCACAGAGCTGAGTGAAAGGATGATAAGGAGGAGACAATGAGAGCAGGGGCAAAAAAATGTTTGGATATAGACTATAGAATTAGACCAGAAGTCTTCAAACTTGGCAGCTTGAAGACTTGTGGACTTCAACTCCCAGAATTCTCCAGCCAGCTATGCTGGCTGGAGAATTCTGGGAGATGAAGTCCACAAGTCTTCAAGCTGCCAAGTTTGGATACCCCAGAATTAGACAAATGGCCAAAACTTTGGGAAAGAAATTATAAATTGACAATGGCAACTACACATCAGGAAAATTTATATAAAATGTTTTATAGGTGGCATTTACCGCCGGCTAGATTAGCAAAGATGTTTAAAAACATATCCGTCAGATGTTGGAAATGCAACCAGACACCGCGGATGTATTATCATAGGTGGTGGACATCAGTGGTGGGATTCAAATAATTGGACAACCGGTTCTCTGCCCTAATGCCGGCTGGGTGGATGGGCGTGGCCATGGCGGGCATGGCCAGAGGTGTGTGACAGGCGGCACTTGGCCTCCTGCACCCCCCCGGGAGCAAAAATGGGGTGCAAGGGAGGGGGCGCTGCTGCTCCCCGTGCCCAGTTTTGGGCCTAGTAGTTTTGCAGCCTCATGGGAGCAAAAACAAGGTTGCGTGGGGACTCCTGCAAGGGGCAGAGAGGGGCGGGGCCAGCCAGCAATTTAACCACCGGTTTGCCGAAACCGGCTGAATCCCACCGCTAGTGGACATGTGTAAAAGCAAAGAAATGTTGGACAAAAATACATACACGGTGAGAAAAAATGTTAAAGCAACACAGAGATTATAAACCAGAAATATTTTTGTTAGGAAAGGTAAGATAAAGGGGAATCTATACTTCATATTACCGTTACATGTTTCGACAGCAGCAAGAATGATCGTATGCACAATTTTGTATGCACAATTTTGGGACAATGAGGAAACGCCCACAGAAGATGATATACTGTATTTTCCCGCGTATAAGACTACTTTCTAACACACAAAAATCTTCTCAAAAGTCGGGGGTCGTCTTATACACCGGGTCTCATTCTCCTGTAACCAGGCAGAGCAGCCCATAAGGCTCTGACGAGCCTTAAATGGCTCTGAGGAGGGTCGTCTTATACGCCGGAAAATGCGGTAATTTAAAAAAAAATTAGATTGTGCAGAAATGGAGAGACTGACCTTAAAAATGAAAGAAAAAGAAAAACACAGAGTATTTCGAAAATGGGACTTGTTTTACAAATGGTTGGATAGCGGAGGTAGAAATTAGGCGTGGGAAAAGTATTATTATATATATAAATAAAATGATCCAGACAATACGCTGTTCCCGAAGCACTTATGTATGTAATTTGAAAATATATAAACAAACTGTTAAAAAAAAAAAGGAGAGAATTTAGCATTCGCAAACGGCTTTTGGAGTCTGGCCTGGGAACGATTCAAGGTCAAACTGCAGAAAGTCGGCTTGAAAAGCAACCGTTTTAAGAACAAACTTTGTTATACCTCACTGCAGCTGGAACGCCGTTCGTAGCCACAGAGCTCCAAAAGGAAGGTTGCGATTGGCGGGTTTTGTTTCTGTGGGAGTAGAAGTGGACGGCGTGTGCCTTTGGATGCGCTCCCGGTGCGCAAGGCTTTTTAAAATGTTTATAAGAACAGACGATCGGGCAAACCAGATGAGATGGAGAGAACATTTTCTGCCTTTTCGGGGTTTTATATACGGTATATCACAGAAGTGAGCACACCCCCTCACATTTTGTAAATATTTAAGTATCTGTTTTCACGTGCGAACACTGAAGAAATGGCACTTGGCTGCAATGTAAAGTAGTAAGTATACAGCTTGTATAACAGTGTAAATGTGCTGTCCCCTCAAAATAACGCAACACACAGCCATTCATGTCTCAACTGCTGGCAAGAAAAGTGAGTCCACCCCTGAGTGATACTATCCCAATCCAACCGCTTGAATTGTCTTGGCCATCGTGCTGGAGCTCAGCTTCAAGGTCTTGGCGAACTTCCAATAGCCTAGGCCAGTGATGGCGAACGTTTTCCGGACCGAGTGACCAAAACATGCCTGAACCCCCAAAATGCAATGCGTGCATTTGCCCCGCCCCTGTGCATGTGCCGTGCTCCCTGCGCACGTGCCCCCCCACATACCCTGCCCCTCACACATATGCGTGTGGCCCCCGAACTTGTCCCGTCTCCTGCGAATGCGCGGCAGAGACCCAAAGACTAGCTGGCCAGTGGGAAGCATGCTCACATGCTTGGCAGAGTTGAACCGGGGTGACACCTCGCATGCCATCAGGGAGGGGGCTGCGTGTCACCTCTGGCACGCGCGCCGTAGGTTCGCCATCACAGGCCTAGGCCATATTTAGGTAGAGCAACAATTCGTTTTTTCAGATCCTCGGAGAATTCATTGCCATGAGGTGCCATGTTGAACTTTCAATGACCAGTATGAGAGAGTGAGAGAGATAACACCAAATTTAACACACCTGCTCCCCTTTGACACCTGAGACCTTATAACACTAAGGTGTCACGTGACACGAGAGAAGGAAAATGGCTACTGGGCCCCATTTGGACATTATTGCTTAGGGTGTACTCACTTTTGTTGCCAGACATTAATGCAGTGATGGCTAACCTTTTTGCCATCGCGTGCCAGGAGCGAGGGAAGGGGGCACTCATGCCCACACCCATAATTCTATGCGCCCCACCCCTGCGCATGTAACCCCCGGCTCCTGGCATGCAATGGCATGATAAGTCTGTTTTTTGCTCTTCCCAGCCTCCAGAGCCTTTCTAGGAGTCTGGGGAGGACGAAAACAGCCTTCCCCGCCCCCGGAGGTCGGAAATGGCCTGTTTGCAAACTTCTGGTCCCACTGGAAGTTGGCAAATGGGCCGTTTCTGGCCTCCGGAGGGATAGGAAGGCTGTTTTCGCCCTCCCCAAACTCCTAGAAAGGCTCTGGAGGCCGGAGAGAGAAAAACGGGCCTTCTTCACTATCCCCCAAAGCCCTCCAGAGGCAGGAAACAGCCTGTTTCCCAACTTCTGGTGGGCCCAGAAGGCGGAACTGAGCTCGTGTGCCCACCGATATGGCTATGCATGCCACCTCTGGTACGCGTGCCACAGGTTTGCCATCACGGCACGAATGGCTGTGTGTTGCGTTATTTTGAGGGGACAGCACATTTCCACCGTTATAGAAGCTGTATACTGACTATTTTACATTGTAGCCAAGTGCCATTTCTTCAGTATCGTCACGTGAAAAGATGTACTTAAATATTTTTAAAAATGTGAGGGGGTGTACTCACTCCTGTGACATACAGTATATATAACTGAAATTTCGCTCCGCTGTGAAAGTCGCTCCCCCCCCCCCTTTGCCATCTGAAGCGAAAGATACGGAGCTGCTTGTATGGTTTTCACCGTTAATAGAAAACAGCTGGGGAAAGCTGATGGGGAAGGTAAAAGCAATCCCATCCAAAAGGATTAAGGTGAAATACGAAAGCATCCTTGCTAAGCACTCAGCTCCAATTAAATTCACCATCTCCCCAACGCTACGTTTGCTCCCACACAGAAGACTCGGTCTCCGGATCTGAGATAACCTCCTGCAGCCTTTCAGATGTGTTAAGAGTTGAGATCAGAGCCGGATCAGAAACAGTCGACCGGTCAGACTTCAGAGAAGGATTCTAGGGGTTGGAACTGGGGTTGACCCTAAGTGAAGGTAGGGTAGCTGGGTTGAGCAAATGAGGTCTCAAGATCCACGCAGTCTCCAGAAACAATCCCGGGAATTTAAAGTACATGAGGAGGAACACTGACAAAGACTGGCAATAGCACTTAGACTTATATACTGCTTCACAGTGCTTTGCAGAAAGGGAGGGAGGGAGGGAGGAAGGAAGGAAAATAGCAATAGGCTTTCCTTCCTT
Source organism: Coluber constrictor foxii (assembly GCA_038048745.1). Classification (NCBI taxonomy): domain Eukaryota; kingdom Metazoa; phylum Chordata; class Lepidosauria; order Squamata; family Colubridae; genus Coluber; species Coluber constrictor. The sequence goes on from CM075967.1 coordinate 37,399,662, forward strand.
CCTTCCTTCCTTCCTTCCTTCCTTCCTTCCTTCCTTCCTTCCTTCCTTCCTTCCTTCCTTCCTTCCTTCCTTCCTTCCTTCCACTTCACAGTGCGTCACAGTGCTTTACAGCCCCTCTCTAAGCAGTTTACAGAGTCGGCCAATTGCCCCCAACAATCTGGGTCCTCATTTTACAGACCTCGGAAGGACAGAAGGCTGAGTCAAACTCGAATCCTGTCAGAATCGAACTCTAAACTGTGGGCAGAGTCAGCCTGCAATACTGCATTCTAACCACTGTGCCCCATGGATGGATGGATGGATGGATGGATGGATGGATGGAAGGAAGGAAGGAAGGAAGGAAGGAAGGAAGGAAGGAAGGAAGGAAGGAAGGAAAATAGCAATAGCACTTAGACTTATATAGCGCTTCAAGCTGCTTTGCAGCCCTCTCTAAGCGGTTTTTCAGAATCAGCCTCTTGCCCCCAACAATCTGGGTCCTCATTTTACCCACCTTGGAAGGCCGGAAGACCAAGGCAACCTCAAATCCTGTCAGAATCGAACTCTAAACTGTGGGCAGAGTCAGCCTGCAATACTGCATTCTAACCACTTTGCCCTCATGGATGGATGGATGGATGGATGGATGGATGGAAGGAAGGAAGGAAGGAAGGAAGGGAAGGAAGGAAAATAGCAATAGTACTTAGACTTATATACTGCTTCACAGTGCTTTTACAGCCAGCTCTAAGCAGTTTAGCCTCACTCTCCACGTGGTCAGCTGCCCAGGACCTCAAACCCGTGTGGTCCTCCTCATCAATAAACCATCTTTCCAATCAGCCTCCATACTTCCAGGGTCTTTCTCCCCACTTGGAACTGAGCCAGATGGATATTTCTTCCAACACTTTCCTTCTGCTGGACCTAACCAAATAAAAGTGGCTAGGATGGGAAGAAGAACTGATTCTCCCTGCTCATCCTGCATTTCAACAGGAAAGCCAGCCATGGGGGTGATGATAAGGATAGGGTTTTTGTAAAGGCTGGGTGGGAGATGTTTTTCTTACTGATTTTGCAAAAAAAAAAAAAACCACTGGAAAAAGGGATTGGCCATATAAATAGGTACAGCTTATTTGCCTTCTGGGTTGCAAATGATGCAGAAGCGGTGAAGATTACGGCTTTGAGAAATAATTGCTTTAATTCTGTATTTACAGCTCTAATTGAGAGACTCCTGGTGTCTTTCGTGATAGCCTCAGCCGTCTTGTCCTCATTAGCAAGAGCCGTTAGGTAATTGATGGAGATTTTAATGAAATTCTTGATCCAATTTTAGATAAGCATTCTCTTAAGCCGCACTCTTTGGTTCCGGCTAGCGCAGAAAGCACACGTAACCAAGAATAGCCGACCTGGAAGGGACCTTGGAGATATTCTAGTGGAAACCCCTACTCAAGCAGGACGCCCTATGCCCATGATGGAGAACCTCTGCGGGCACGCCGGCTGTCGCCAGCCCAGCTCCTCTGCGCATGTGGGCTCATCTCCCGCTGGCCAGCTGGTCTTTGGTCTCTGCCGCGCATTTGCAGAGGGTGTGGCCTTCCCCGATCTCCGCAGTTTCTGCCCCTCAGCGTGCCCTAGCTTCCTTCTGCATTTCTGCCGCCTGTGCCTTCCCCAATCTTGGCAGGTGTCACCCTCCACAGGTGCCTCTCCATGGCAGAAATGCAGGAGGAAGCTAAGGCGCGACTGAGGGAAAAAACTGAGGAGATCGTGCCCCGTTTTGGGCCTGGAAACCCTCCTGCACCAACTTGGAAGCCAAAACGGGGGCCAAGGTGCATGCGCAGGGGGGGTGCTCACACTGCATATTTGCACGTGCTTGTGCTTTCGGCACCAAAAAGGTTAACCATCATTGCCCTACGCTAGTGAGGGTGAACCTTTTTGCAGGAACCATAGATTAGCCATGGCCAAGAATGGTTGGGTACGGCTAGTCTAATGAAGAGAAGGACTAGGGGTGACGTGATAGCAATCTTCCAATATTTGTACGTTTTACCCTCCAGCCCCCTAATCATCTTTGTTGCTCTTCTCTGCATTTTTTCTAGCATCTCAACATCTCAACATCGCATTTCTGATGCTGATTTACTTGGTGGGTAGTGTCTGTTACATCCAACTTTATAATACAGAGCAATTATATATTTTATTCTTTGATACACCAAAACTGCTTTTGTTGTTGTTTGTTTTTGATTTATATTTGTTTCTGATTTACATGCCACCCTTCTCCGGAGACTCAGGGCGGCTTACAATGCATTAAGCAACAGCCTTCATACTTTTGTATAATTATACAAAGTCAGCTTATTGCCCCCACAAACTGGGTCCTCAATTTACCCACCTTAGAAAGGATGGAAGGCTGAGTCGACCTTGAGCCTGGCTAGGATTGAACTCGCAGAAATTGCAGGCAGCTGGATGTTAATTGCTGCCTTTAGTAGGAGGCATTAGCCCCCTACGCTACTCAGGCTCTTGTTGTTGGTTTCTTCACATTTGCTTCAGATGATGTACATTTCATTGTACAAGGTGCAATGACAATAAAGTAAACTTAAACTTAAATATCGTAATTGTTCATGTCTCACTTGTGGCGGGGATTTTGGGCAAGTGGGGAATTCCTCTAAAAATAAAGAACATTTGGTTTTTACATGGTTTTTGATAAATGGCAGTCATCTTTAACAGATTAAGAGAGTGGGAAGGGACCTTGTAGGTCATCTAGTCCAACCCCCCATCCAAGCAGGAGACCCTACACCATTTCTGATAGATGGCAGTCCAGTCTCTCTTCTTGAAAGCCTCCAGTGATGAAGCTCCCACAACTTCCAAAGGCAACTTCTGTTCCATGGATTGATTGTTCTTAAGGTCAGGAAATTTCTCCTTATTTCTAGGTTGAATCTCTCCTGGATCAATTTCCATCTATTGTTCCTTGTCTGGCCTTCAGGTGCTTTGGAAAATAGCTTGACCTCTCTGTGGCAGCCCCACAAATATTGGAAAATTGCTATCATGTCTCCCCTGGTCCTTCTCTTCATAGACTAGCCAGGCCCAGATCCTGCAATCGTTCTTCATATGTTTTAGCCTCCAGTCCCCTCATCATCTTTGTTGCTCTTCTCTGCACTCTTTCTTGAGTCTTAACATCTTTTTTTACATCGTTTTGGTGGTGACCAAAACTGAATGCCATATTCCAAGTGTAGCCTTATAAAGTGGCATTAACACTTCATGTGATTTTGTTTCTATCCCTCTGTTTATGCAGATGTTAAGAGATGTTCCAATTCCAAAGACAAACATTTTCCCCTTGGGAAAATTAGCGGCCCACCCTTGATGTTGACTCTTTGCTCATTCAAGGACTAGTAAAAAAAAAAAGGCTTACTTAAAAGTAAACAGCTCACAAACTTCAAAATAAATAAAGTGAAATAAAATAAATTAAATATTAAATTAAATTAAATTAAATTAAATACATTATATTCTTGGGTCACTGAGTACAGATGCATGCATATATGAGGGAAAAATAAGGCTCCACATATAAAAAATGTAAAAGGACATTCTATAAAGATACATATAATCAGGAAGAAGGTTAATTTTTCCTTGTCTCAATCTGTGATTTATCCCTCACCAGACCTGGACCAGAAATTGCAAAGAGCTATGTTTGAATTGATTAAATTGCTTTTTTCTGCTAAGGTAGCCCTTTATGTTAACATGTCTCTAGCAACTTTGGCAGATTTCGGGAGGGGGAAAAAAAAAAACCCAGAAAAAGTTTTGGCATGTCAACCAAAGTAGTAACTAGCTTGAAATGTCATCCTAGCGATTTAGGGCAGTTATATATTACATCTGAAGACGTAACTTCAGAGAAGATTCACTGCCTTCTCAGCTCTTTTCCGTGTCTGGATAATCAACAAAAATGAGCCACTTTCTAAACCTAACCAGGCAGAAGAAATCAAATATATAATTGATAAGGTAAGGAATGAGACAACGCCAGGGTTTTTTTGAGGAGAACAAATGGAAAGATATGCAGATCTTTCTAAATTTTAAACCTTTTCGAAATGCGTTGGAATGCAACACCGGATCCATTTCTGCTAACGAAGCTTATATTGCTTGAGTAGATAAAGATTGTAATACGCTAATCAAATAGCTACTTCGTTAAAGCATTATCTGGCATTTTCATAAACCACCTCCGGAAAGTACATTCGGCTCAAGTGAGGGATTTATTTTATGATAGAGAAGAAGCTGACAATTTGAGATTATCAGGAAACCTTGAAGTTTTAAATAATGCTTAAGTGAACCCAGCTATAATTATTTCACAAGGAGTCGTGCGAAATGCCTAGTGATATTTATTTATTTATTTATTTTGATCTTTCGACGTTTCCCAGAATACCTTTAAAATGCATTCCGGTTTCTTTACTCTTCTTAGAAAACACAAGTGAGAAAGAATAGGGGTTTTTATTCTATAACTGGGATGGTGATATGGCACACGTAGCCATATCAGTGGGCACGCAAGCTCAGCGCCAGCTGATTTTTGGGCCTTCTGGGCCCCCCAGAAGTAGGGAAACAGGCTGTTTCCTGCCTCCGGAGGGCTGGAGGTGGTGGGGAAGGCAGTTTTCACTCTCCCCAGACTCATAGAGGCGCTCTGGAGCTAGGGTGAGAGAGAAAAACGAGCCTACCTGGCCATTGCATGCCGGGAGCGATGGCAAAAAGGTTAACTATTCCTGTTCTATACCCTTTCCATTGGAAAGGATGTGAATAATTGCCTTATCGTTGTTCTGCTCTTATTGTTTGCATTCTACAGGAATGCATATCTGAGAACTCACATACATGTGCGCACGTGCATGCCACACTGTGCACCAAAAGTCAGGCCTCATCGGCCAACCACAATATGATTTATTAATTCTTTTTAGAAAACATTACTGTATTTAGACACATTCAAAGGGCATGCGTCAGTAGATAGCTCTGCAGACTAAGCACCGTAATTAACCTCCAGCTGCCTGCAATTACACCAGTTCGAATCTCCCCAGGCTCAAGGTTGACTCCGCCTTCCATCCTTTCTAAGGTGGGTAAATTGAGGACCCAGTTTGTGGGGGCAATAAGCTGACTTTGTATAAAAATATACAAAAGTATGAGGGCTATTGCTTAACGCATTGTAAGCCGCCCTGAGTCTCCGGAGAAGGGCGGCATATAAATTGAAAGAAGAAGAAGAAGAAGAAGAAGGAAGGAAGAAGAAAGAAGGAAGAAGGAAGAAGGAAGAAGGAAAAAGGAAGAAGAAGAAGAAGAGGAGGAGGAGGAGGAGGAGGAGGAGGAGGAGGAGGAGGAGGAGGAGGAGGTGGTGGTGGTGGTGGACCCAGTTTGTGGGGGCAATAAGCTGACTTTGTAAAATATACAAAAGTATGACGGCTATTGCTTAACGCATTGGAAGCCGCCCTGAGTCTCCGGAGAAGGGCGGCATATGAATCTAATTAAAAAAAAAAAAAACAAGTAAGGAAGTGTCTAGAACCGTGATGGCAAACCTATGGCACGCATGCCAGAGGTGGCACACAGAACCCTCTCTGTGGACACACGCACCATCGTCAGCTGCTCTTTTGGTTTCTGGTGCGCCAGCCAGCTGGTCTTCGTGGGAGCTGGACTACTGGAAAACAGCCTGAAAATGGTCAAAAAGCCGGGTGTTTTGGGGCCCGTTTTTGGCCTGAAAACGGCCCAGAAAGTAGCCTGAAAACGGCCCGAAAATCAGCCAAAAAACAGGCATGCACACACCAGCCAGCTGGTCTTTGGGTTTCCGGTGCTCTGATGCGTGCACCTGCACGAGCGTTCTGGTTTGGGCACTCGGATGCCAAAAAGGTTCGCCATCACTGGTCTAGGTTTGCCAGGGGTCTCCAACCTTGGCAACTTTAAGACTTGTGGACTTCAACTCCCAGAATTCCTCAGCCACGTTTGCTGGGAGTTGAACTCCACAGGTCTTAAAATTGCCAAGGTTGGAGAGCCCTGGATTAGAAGAACATCTGGACATTGAAATCAATTGATCTAAATTACCTGTGGGGGCTTTTGGTACCCTGATTTCAACTCCCAGAATTCCCCTGTTGGGAACTGAGACTTCTGGGACTTGAAGTCCAGACGTCTTCAAATTCTCAAAGGCTGACAAAGACGGCTCTCTACATGAAAGGAATCTGGATAGGTTGCTGCTTGTTGATGAGTCGGAACTTTCCTTGTTGAAATTAATAAAATTAATGGATGGGTTTGGACTCGACTTCCGTATATATTAATTGGTCTGAATCTGAACTGAGGTCTGGAGTGAAGGGCACTAATTTGTCAAAGTCAGTTTCCCCTGGGCAGTTTCAACTCTACCAGGAAGCCATTTATCTTGGGCTGGGAGTACTGGGGACATGATTAAATTGAATTTATATAAATTGCCATTAGAAATAGCAACAGTTTGGATAGATGGGATATAGGGCATGTAAAGATCAGATTAATACTCTAATACAGAAATGTTTTACCCTGAATCCTTTGTATTATATACCAGTGATGGATAACCTTTTTGGTGCAGAGTGCCCAAAGAATGCGCTCTTGCGAGTTAATGCTCGCGCACGTGCCCAAACCCTCAAAATGCAATGCAAGTGCCCCCGTGCAGGCACCCCATCCCCGTGTATATGCGTGTGTCCCCCACACATGAGCATGCGCCCCACCCCCCACCTATGCGCGGCACAGATCCTAAGACCAGCTTAGGATCCTAAGAGATCCTAAGACCATACATTATTAACATTATTTTGGAGGTTTATATGGGAAGCACTATCCTTTTCACTCAAAAAAAAATATTGTCACTTAAAGGAGAGCTGATTTTTCAGATTTTATGCTGTATGGTTTGCCTGCTTTCTTTAATAAATGGGCAGATTTGCCGACTAGAAACGTATCCTAGCAAACTACATTGGAATCGGGATATTTGATTTGATTTGATTTATTAGATTTATATACCGCCCTTCTCCCTTTATGTGTGTTTCTCGATCTTGACAACTTTAAGATGGGTAGATTTTTAACTCCCAGGATTCACCTGAGCCAACTGCATAGGTGCCCTGGTAGCACAGTGGTTAGAATGCGGCATTGTAGACTAATTCTGCCGACTGTTAGCAGTTCAATTCTCACCGGCTCAAAGTTAACTCAGCCTTCCATCCTTCTGAGGTGAGTAAAATGAAGACCCAGATTGCTGGGGGGCAAGAGGCTGACTCTATAAAACCGCTTAGAGAGGGCTGTAAAGCATTGTGAACCATTTTCATCAGATTGATGGGAGGAGTGACATGCTACTATAACATAAAGTCTTTTTACGGGTCCATATGACATCACAACACATCTACCAAAAAAAAGCAGACCTCTACAACTCTGCTTTTATCATTTCAGCTTCCCAGGGATTCCTCTGAGAATATAAATGGAAGTTTAGGTCTAATTACTCTGGTGAGTCTGTAATCCCCCTCCTCAATTTAATATCAGGAAGACAAAGAAATCCGTTGTGCAATGCTCTGCTTCAATCCTTAATGTTATACTCAGATAATTTTATGGGGGAATGCAAATTTGAAAACAACCCTTTTTTAATAGAACCTGGCAGAGTCTAAAGTTTTGATAAATTAGAAGAATTAGACTAGTGGTTAAGGCACCAGGCTAGAAAACAGAAGACTGTGAGTTCAAATCCTGCCTTAGCCAAGTAAGCTGGCTGGGTCAGTCGGCCTCTTTCTCTCAGCTCAACCCACCTCACAGGATTGTTGTTGTGGAGGAGGAAGGTGTGTGTTGAATATGTTGGCTGCTGAGTTATTTGTAAATATAATAAAGGGGGGGGGATACAAATAAATCAACTCTTGTTTGTTCTTAATCAGCTAGGTTCTAACTAAGATGAATTAACTTCTGCATACAAGCAACTCTTTTGAGGTAAGAACTAACAAATGCTGCTAGGGAAGTCCCAGCCTGGAGGAAGATATAATTCAGGAAAGCCACAAGGAAGATATACTAGTGAGTGTTTTTATGGCTAGCGTGATGAGCTTCTGGGCTAAATGCCCGTGGTTTAATTATTTGGTGTCCTGATGTTTTGCCAGCAGCCATGGCTGGCATTTTTAGAGGTAAAGTAATCACCGTAGCCCACGTCTTGGCAGTGAACACTAAATAAGCGGCTGCATTTATAACTGAGCAATCTGGATTTTAAGTAAACTTTCCAATGAAACTAATATCTGACTGACCCACGTCATGGGCATCTACCATAAGAACACTAGTTCCTGATTGTTTCTTCATCCAATGCAGGAGAGAGAGAGAGAGAGAGAGAGGGAGGGGGGGGTAGGTAGGTAAATAGATGGATGATAGAGGGAGGGAGGGAGGGAGGGAGAGAGAGAGAGAGAGATCTCTTGCATTGGATGAAGAAACTAATTCATTCATTCATTCATTCATTTAAAATCAGCCCTTCATTATTTTTTCATACATAACTCAAGGCAGCGAACCTACCTAATATTCACGGTAAACTCCGGATGATGAAAATGGATTTCTGTCATCCTTGGGTGTCTGAATAATTACTTGGTTTTTATTTGTTTAGAGATGGTTTTTAACCATCTCTAACCACAGATCCCAGTTGGATCTGTGATCTTCTCAATATCGAGGAGAAACATTTTTCTCCCTGGAGAGGTGCTTTGACCCCAGATGTATATTAATTATTATTCGTATTTTTCGATTGCCTGATCTCTCCAACAGATCTTCTGTTAGGAGGTAAAACATTAACAACATGTCTCAAACTTATCTGATAATCTTTCAGGCTCGCAAATATATCTGGCACATTTGCTAAGAGTTTTTATGATGATTCTCTTTCTGGCAGGAATGATGGTTAAACGTTTTAAGTAGACAATGATCTGTGAGTGTTGGCTTTCGGAATACCCCATACCCTGATCACTGAGTTTCTTTCTGAATGCTCAGGACATCCAAAAATGCAAGTTTGCCATCCTCTCTTCTTGCATCGTAAGTTGAATATTTGGGTAGAGACCGTTCAAAATTTCTAGGAATTCTTTTAAACTCTTCTTCACCATGACTGCAAATCATGAAGCAAGATCCCTCTTAAGTCAACTCCAGTCAATCAAGTTCTCTCCACACTCTGAACCCAACACTCTTATCTGTTTTGCAGGAAGGGAGGGAGCCAGAATGAGACAGAAGCAGCCTCCATATCAGGTGTCTCCAGATGTGGCAACTTTAAGATCTGTGGACTTCAACTCAACAGGATTTCTCAGACAGTCATGCTGGCTGGGGAATCCAGGGAGTTGAAGTCCAACAAGTTGCCAAGCTTGGAGACCCCTGCTCTAATGGGACAGAAGATGTGAGTTGGTCCAGCCCATCTTTGATAGCAATTTTTCCTACTTCCTTTCATCAGGACTTGAAGGCTTGGCTCCAGGAACAGACCTTCCTCTTTCAAAGAAAGCACTGGGCAAAGGAAACCCGTGGGAGATTTCCAACACGTCTTCCCAGGAAGAAAATGGGCTCCACCCAACAACAGAATGTTTTTTAAAAAAAACTCTGGAAATTCTTGACAGTTGGAGTCTTTCTTACAAGGTCCTGCAATTTCTCTGACCGGCTACAGATGTCCTATGTGACTTCTCAGCCACCCACTAAGTTCAGAAGCAAAGTTAGACTGTAAAGGTTCAACTTACGTTGCAAAACAGGATTGTGTAGAAGGCATTTCTGTGTGTGTCAGCGCACAGAAAAAATGGGGAGAGCTTTGATCACACCGTTGTGATCACAATCTTGTGGGGTTTGGGGGTTTTCTTTTGGCCAATATAGACCAGACCGGACCAGACCCCAATAAGATTATTATGGCCTTGCTACAAAATGCTTTATAGACTCTTAAGAAATCGAAAGAGTGGCAGTTTGAAATACTCCAGAAATTATCAGTGGTATTTAAATATCCTAAGATGTCCGGAAGGAGGGTGGGAGGGAAGGAAGGGAGGGAATGAACCTTGGTAGCGCAGCAGACTAAAGTGCTATTAAGTAGCAGCAGCTGCCTGCAATTACTGTGAGTTCGAATCTCACCAGGCTCAAGGTTGACTCAGCCTTCCATCCTTCCCAGGTAGGTAAAATGAGGACCCGGATTGTGGGGGCAATAAGCTGACTTTGTATATATAAAAAAAGAACACCGTTTGGGGGGGCCCGAAAGCCCTACTAAGCAGGTATATATAAAAGTATGAAGGCTATTGCTTAATGCATTGTAAGCCGCCCTGAGTCTCTGGAGAAAGGGCAGCATATAAATTGAACCAACAAACAAACAAACAAACAAAGAAAGAAAGAAAGAAAGAAAGAAAGAAAGAAAGAAAGAAAGAAAGAAAGGGAGAAAGAAGGGGAGAAAGGGGGCATGAAGGAAGGGAGGGAAGGGAAAAAGGAGGGGCAGGAAGGGAGGGAAGCAAGGAAGGGGGAAAGGGGGGCAGGAAGGGAGGGAAGGGGGAAAAGGAGGGCAGAGTGGGAAGGAAGGAAGGAAGGAAGGAAGGAAGGAAGGAAGGAAGGAAGGAAGGAAGGAAGGAAGGAAGGAAGGAAGGAAGGAAGGAAGGAAGGAAGGAAGGGGAAGGAAGAAAGGAAGGAAATCAATTAACAATCTAAAGGCTGGTGAAGTACCAATGAAATGCAGGTCTTGCTACCAACTCCTAGGAATTGACCAAGGACAATGGTCATGAACCCATCTTCACAAAAGTCTTCAAGGGAGAGCAGGAATAAAGTGTACAACCTTCGGCTTTGTGATGAATGCTTTTAGAACATAGAACATAGAATCACAGGGCTGGAAGGTCTTCTAATCCAACCCCACTTTCTCAAGGCAGGAGACCTAACACCATTCTGATCCAATGCTTATCCAGTTGATGCTTGAGAAAACCTCCAGCAACGGAGCAGCCATGACTCCAGGAGGCAAGCTACTCGGTTGTTTAATTGTAACCTCCTGCCACAAGGTTCAGCAAAAGGCATTCTTTTGGATGATTATTGTTGTTGTTAGTTGCAAAGTCGTGTCCGACCCATCGCGACCCCATGGACAACGTTCCTCCAGGCCTTCCTGTCCTCTATCATCCCCTAGAGTCTATTTAAGCTCACGCCGACTGCTTCAGTGACTCCATCCAGCCACCTCCTTCTCTGCCGTCCCCTTCTTCTTTTGCCCTCCATCTTTCCCAGCATGAGGCTCTTCTCCAGGGAGTCCTTCCTTCCCATTAGGTGGCCAAAGTATTTGAGTTTCCTCTTCAGGATCTGGCCTTCTAAAGAGCAGTCCGGGCTGATCTCCTCTAGGGCTGATTGGTTGGATCGCCTTGCAGTCCAAGGGACTCGCAGGAGTCTTCTCCAGCACCAAGTTCAAAGGCCTCCATTCTTTGGCCTTCTCAGCCTTCCTTATGGTCCAGCTTTCACAGCCATACATTGCAACTGGGAAAACCATCGCCTTGACTATACATACTTTCATTGGCAGGGTGATGTCGCTGCTTTTTCGTATGCCGTCTAGATTTGCCATGGCTTTCCTCCCCAGGAGCAAGCGTCTTTTCATTTCTTGGCTGCAGTCCCCATCTGCAGTGATCGTGGAGCCCAGGAAAATGAAATTGGTCACTCCCTCCGTTTCTTCCCCATCTGTTTGCCAGGAATTGAGAGCGCCAGATGCCATGAACTTACTTTTCTTAATGTTGAGTTTCAAGCCAACTTTTGCAGTCTCCTTCTTCACCCGCATCAAGAGGCTCTTTAGCCATTGGTTATCTCTTGCTTTTTCTTACGCTGCAATTCTAGTGTTCAGATTCCTTCTTCTACAACTCCTCCATCTTCCAATTTTCCTCTGCTACTTTCAGCCTAACCTCTGGGCTTTTAAAATCTGTTTTCGTAGCCGCCTAATCTCCTCCTCGGCTGGAGAACTTGCTTCTTAAGAGACAAGAAGTACATTAAACTCAATCATGGCAAGAAATCAACCAACTACTCAACACAGGTGATAAGGAGCAGAAAACAAAGCGGTGCCTTTGAGCTTAGATTTGCTCTAGGTTCCTAACGATAAATGTGCTTTTCACTTTTTTTTTTCTCAACTTCCGAAGTTGAGAAGAGACTCCTTCAGCCAGGTGCCCCCCCCATCCCAGAACAGGTGAAAAAAGGGGCACAAGAACTTGTCTTTTGCACATGTTCTCCAGCAAAGGGCATTAAGAAATTTACTACTGCACACAATCATCCATCCTGGCAAATAGATGGGAAAGAAATGGAGGGAGTGACAGATTTTATTTTCCTGGGCTCCAAGATCACCGCAGGTGGGGACTGCAGCCAAGAAATGAAATGACGCTTGCTCCTGGGGAGGAAAGCCATGGCAAATCTAGACAGCATATTAAAAAGCAGAGACATCACACTGCCAACAAAAGTGTGTGTAGTCAAGGCTATAGTTTTCCCAGTTGCAATGGATGGCTGTGAAAGTTGGACCATAAGGAAGGCTGAGCGCCAAAGAATGGAGGCAGAATGGAGGCCTTTGAACTCTGGTGCTGGAGAAGACTCCTGCGAGTTCCTTGGACTGCAAGGCCATCCAACCGGTCAGTCCTAGAGGAGATCAACCCTGACTGCTCTTTAGAAGATGAAACTCAAATACTTTGGCCACCTAATGAGAAGGAAGGACTCCCTGGAAGGAAGAGCCTCATGCTGGGAACGATGGAGGGTAAAAGAAGAAGGGGACGGCAGAGAACGAGGTGGCTGGATGGAGTCACTGAAGCAGTCGGCGTGAGCTTAAATGGACTCTAGGGGATGGTAGAGGACAGGAAGGCCTGGAGGAACGTTGTCCATGCGGTCACAATGGGTCGGACACAACTTCGCAACTAACAACAGCAATCATCCAAAAGATGATGCCTTTCACTGAACCTTGTGGCAGGAGGTTCCGCAGGCTAACCCTGTGCTTTTATGAAAGAAGGGTTACTATGAACTGTACTGAGCATTTTGGCTGTGCTAAGTGGAAAAATAAGTAAATAAATGCTGGATTGATGGCAGATTCCACCTTCCCTCGTCCCCTTTGCTCGCTGCTCTCCACGGATCCTTCTTTTTGTGATCCCATCGATGTATTATGGCGTGTTTTATTCTTCATTGTTTATTTCATTCTTCTATTTCACATCTGTTTTGCTTACGTTCTTTTCGTTTCTTCCTTTTGAGGGTCGCAAACCGCCTAGGCCAGGAGTGGGCAATTCAACTTTTACAACCTGTGGACTTCAACTCCCAGAATTCAACTTTTACAACCTGTGGACTTCAACTCCCAGAATTCCTGAGACTCAGGAATTCTGGGAGTTGAAGTCCACAGGTTGTAAAAGAACCACCATTGCCCACCCCTGACCATTTCAAGTTACCACGGCGACGAGAAAAGGGACTTATGACTGTTACAGCATCTCCCATGTTCAAAAATCAGATGCTTCGTATTTATGTTGATCGCAACCGACTCATATTTAGGACCATTGTTGTGTCCACGGGTCATTTTGCTACCTTCTGACGAGCAAAGTCAATGGGGAAGCCAGATCCACTTAACAACCGTGTTACTCATTTAATGTCCACAGCAAGAAAGATCACAAAGGGGGAGGGTGCAAAACTCCTTAATAAATGTCCCGCTTAGCAAGTTAGAAGTTTTGGGCTCCATTGTGGCCATAAGCCAAGGACTATCTTTTTAAAAAGTGAATAAATTCCCATTTATCTATGCGATTCCTTACGGCTTAAATCCGTAGCCTCTCCTTCCAGTATTTTTCCTCTAAAAAAAAGCCCAAATTGCTGTAACCTCCTACAGTTGAAGAGCTTCAATTCGTCGCTATTTCTGTTTACCGTTTTCTGGAAATCTCCCGGCTCGCTTTTGGCAACGCGCCGAAAAAAACAAGCCCATCAAAGTTGGTGTCTTTGTTTTCTGACCCACGGCTATGCTTCCCAATGTGGAATTGGCCTTTCCGTCAACGCAAACCAGGCCAATATTTTTACCGAGCTCTGTATTATCCCACCAGACCAGTAGTGAAATTCAATTTTTTTTACTACTGGTTCTGTGGGCATGGCTTGGCGGGCGTGGTATGGCTTGCTGGGTGTGGCAGGAGAAGGATACTGCACAATCCCCATTCCCTCCCCACTCTGGGGGCAGCCAGAGGTGATATTTGCCGGTTCTCTGAACTACTCAAAATTTCCGCTACCAGTTCGCCAGAACCTACTGGATTTCACCCCTTGCCCCAGACTTTTTTCCTGACCAATCACACTTGCACAGGTGTAACCAGGAAGCTGGACCACTAAGATTTTCCTGCCCCACTTTGCTCTGCTTTGCATTGGTGGGTGCATCCCGTCCCTTCCCTCCTTCCGCCCCGTCCCCAATCGGTTGGAAACCTTGTCGCCACGTGGAAAGGACTCACCGCCCTCTAGTCGTGGTATCCGGGAAGCAACGCACGACGGCGACCATGTTGTGATGATGCTGCGAGACGTGGCCAAGGGACCTGCACAGCTCTGGCAGCTGTTAAGGAAAAGAGAAAGCCGGTTGTGAATTTGCGAGCGGGGGAGATGCTCGACGGAAGGCTTCCTGAGAAATCAGTTCCAGATGGCGGCTACTGGTGCAGTTCGATTTTTTTCCCCCCCAAGCTCGCTTTCCAATTCTCAGGGTGTGCTGCTTTCTATATTTAAGTTTGCATGCCCGCGTGTAACATTCTGCTACCTTCTGTCCATGCCAGTTGGTGGTGGGTTTTGGTGAAACAACAACGCTTCCGTATACACCACTCTTCCCCCCCCTTATCTCCCCCCGCCCCGAAAATTGTTCTAAACAGATGCGTTCTATCGCATGTCGAGCATATAGTCCCATTGTATACCTTTTGAAAAGCGTATTGTGTGATTAATAATGCTAAATAATGGAAGGAGAAAGGTGGCCTCCTTTGAAAAGAAACACGGAGATAAACAGACTCGGTAAGAAGACAAGGGTGCTGTGGTTTTAAAAGCAATGTTTGAGCTTCAAGTCCCCTTCTGCTGAAATGCTATTGTTGAAATATTTTTCACTACTGAATACAGGTTGTCCTTGACTTACAACAGCTCATTTAGTGTCCGTTCGGAGTGACATCATCATCGCTGGGAAAAAAAGGTGACTTACGGCTGTTTTTCACACTTAAGACCACTGCAACATCGCCGTGGTCGTGGGATCAAAATTCAGATGCTTGGCAACGGATTCATATTTATGACGGTTACGTCGTCCAGGGGTCATATCATCCTCTTTGGCGACCTTCTGACGAGCCAAGTCAACAGGGAAGCCGGATTTGCATACCGACATGTTACTAATTTAACTGATTCACTTAGCAAAAGTGGCATGAAAAGTCATAAAATGGGGATTTGCTTAACGGCCATGTTACTAACTGAACAACTGCGGTGATTCACTTAGCAACTGGGGAAAGATAAGTCATAGAAATGGGCAAAACTCACTTAACAAATGTTGCTCTCAACAACAGAAATTTTGGGCTCAACTGTAGTCGTACGTCGAGGACTAACTAGCATTGGGGAGGGGGAATTTGGATAAAACATATCCAGATTCCAAGTTGAAAACCTGGCTCACAACAAACCTGGTTTACACCTGCAATATTGAACTATAAGCTACCCAATCCCGTTTAGCTTAGCTTGGTACGCAACGCAAACCCAGATATAGTCTAATAAAACTGCATCTGTTTAATAAAATGGGAAAAAATTGCCCTGGGGAGCCAAATGTCCAATATTATATTCTTTAAATAAAGGGAGAGAGAGAGAGAGAGAGAGAGTTTATACATTTTGTCCAGAGTTCTTTAATAGCAAATGCTTCGTGCACAGAATTTTACATGGGATTCAATTGCTACTTCCTTTTTTTTTTTTACTGCTTAGATAGAAACTTTCTAAATAATAGTTTTGCTGAAGAAAATCTGCCACGGAGAGGAAATTCTGCACAAGGGTACCGTTTTTGTTTTTAAAGTCAAGGGGAAAAATGAAGAATTACATTACAATAGGAGCAGCTGTCCCTGGACAAGATAGCTGATGTTTCTCTATCAGAGAAAATGTCAACTTTCCCCTCCCCTCCTTCTCCTTCAACGTCATACTTTTACCAGTGGTGCAATATAGTATTATATTACTCATTTAAGTAACCACAAATTGTTAAGTGAAACGTTCATTCACTTAAAGTAAAGAACCATTCTTCCTTGGGTTTATGGACCTGCAAAGGTCATAGATGTAAGGATTACTCATGAAGTTACTTTTCCGTCACCACCGTAACTGCACATGGTGACTAAGCAAGGACTACATATCCCATCTTCTTCTTCTTCTTGTGCCATATCCATCATCAGATGTTGGCGATCGTGTTGACGATCCTATTTTTATCAACAGCCACATGAAAAATTGCTGTGGAGTTTTCTCCAAACATATTCAAACAAAGATGATTAGGGAACTGGAGGCTAAAACATATGAAGAACAGTTGCAGGAACTGAGTATGTCTAGTTGAATGAAAAGAAGGACTAGGGGAGGCATGATAGCAGTCTTCCAGTATCTCAGGGGCTGCCACAAAGAAGAGGGAGTCAAGCTATTCTTCAGAGCACCTGAGAGGAGGACGAGAAGCAGTGGGTGGAAACTCATCAAAGAGAGAAGCAACTTAGAACTAAGGAGAAATTTCTTGACAGTGACAACAATTAATCAGTGGAACAACTTGCTTCCAGAAATTGTGAATGCTCCAACACTGGAAGTGTTTAAGATGTTGGATAACCATTTATCTGAAGTGGGGTAGGGTTTCCTGCCTAAGGAGGTGTTGTGGCCCACCAGAGCCTGCACAGATTGTGGCTGATCCCGATGAGGAGGAGGCTGGTGTGGGGTTGTGCCAGCAGCCGGCACAGCCGGCGCTCGCGTCGGACAGCGAGGAGGCTGAAGAGGATGTGGTGCCAGAGGCAGAGACTCAGCCAGGGCCTTCAGAATCTCCAGAGGCTCCTTCATGTGAAGAGAGCGAAGTGGAGGAGCCTCTCCTCAATGCTCGAGCACGCAGGGCTGCCAAAAGGCAGGAGTGGCTACTCAGGAGGAGGAGGTCTCCTCGAGAGTAAGGCTTGAGGATAACTGGCCACTCCCTTAGCCTATTTAAGTCACACGCTGTTAGTAAGTTTCTTCCTAGAAACAACTTGTAATTATCATCAGAGCATTTTTGGAAAAGTCTTATCATATCTTGCTTTCTGGGCTGGTTGCCAACTTTAATAAATTTGATAAGGACCGTTGGTGTATGTCATTATCTTCAGGAATCCGGAGCTGGGGCAGAACAGCAGAGGTTGGACTAGAAGACCTCCAGGTCCCTTCCAACTCTGTTATTCTATTCTATTCTATATCCCATCACTGAACACCAAACTCCTAGAAACTTTGTTGTTTGTGTGCGTACACATAGGTGTGCATCTTGCGTTTAGAAGCTGGGCACCCCGTGGGGATGTCCACGGGGGGTTCAGAAAAGCAAAAATGATGACAATGAGATGATCAAAGCCTCCTCTCTTTTATCTATGCTTTGCCAAATGATTTGCTGCCCCCTCACCCAAAAAAGCCTGAACTTTTCTGTTTTAACAGGATTTTGAGTCAAAAGCCTGTCCAAGAAAAAAAGAAGTCGTCTCAGAAGTTAAAAGGAAACCGATTAGAAGGGATTACGAAATGGATTGATTTGGATTCTTTGATAAAAGCTTGTAAAAATTAACTGAAGGGCCGAGATCGTTGTGGGAGATTAGTGGAACTAAGTGCTTGGTTTCTACCCAGGCCCATAAATTAACTGCGGTCTATTAGCCCTCTGCACTTATTTTCTGAAAATAAGTGTGAAAATACTGGAATTATGAAATGATGGCTTAGTTCGAATAATTATTTGAGGGGAAATGAACTGCGCTTACAGATGGTTGCTGGCTCACTGGCCTTTCATCCAGCGACTGTTTGAAATTATGATGGTGCTGGAAAAATAACTTTAGGCTCGTTTAGGACCATCATGTCATCCCTCAGTCGTATGATTGCCATTGTACTCAGTATATGGTATCCCGTGCCTGGCTGGTTGTCTTTCGCACCCTCTATCCCAGGGTTTCGGGAATGATGGCCCTTTTAGGATTTGTGGACTTCAACTCCCAAAATTCCTAAGCCAGCCATGCTGGCTCAGGAATTCTGGGAGTTGAAGTCCACAAGTTATAAAGGGGCCATTTTCCCCCACCTTTGCTTTACCCAGATTGGTTGGGGAGAAAGGGATTGCAAGAGACTAAGCTGTTTGCTCTTCTACACAACAAAAGCTGTGTGATCGTGCCGGCAACAGGGAAGACGCAGGAAAAGGAGAGACTGCTTACAGCAGAGGTGTCAAAGTGGCAGCCCGTGGGCCAGATGCATCATGACCACCCCAGCTCCGCGAAGGGGGGGGGAATCGCGATACGTCACGTGACACCACAAGTTTGAGACTCGTGGCTTAGAAAAATCACCTGCTCACTCTCCTCTCCCCTTCTCTCCATCCCTTGCAAAGTGGAGAGATTGGAGAAGAAGGGATTGCAAGAGAGTACCGTATTGTAAACTCCTTGTGTAATGTGCCAGCCCTGGGTTAAGGCACAATGACATCGCTTGTGATGTGTACACAAGATGGCAGGCAGGCCCTTGCGCATTTGAAAGGCCAAGGGAGGGGTCAAGAGGCAAACAAAAGCCAAAAGTGTAAAACTGAACAGTCTCTTTTCAGCTGGGGAGAATAGTTGCAGTCCTGTGATGTTCCACTTAGCGACCATTTGGCTCAGCAGTGGAGTTGCTAGCGTGTTTTCCCCAAAACAGGATATACTGGAAAATAAGCCCTCACATGATTTTTCAGGATACTCGCGGTATAAGCCCTACCCCCAAAATAAGCCCCGTTAAGATCATCAGCCAGATGGAGGCATTTTAGTACCATATTTCCCCCCAAATTAGTGCGAGTTCAAATCTCATCAGGCTCAAGGTTGACTCAGCCTTCCATCCTTCCAAGGTAGGTAAACTGAAGACCCGGATTGTGGGGGCAATAAACTGACTTTGTATAAATACTACTTATGGGGGGGGGGGCAAAAGCCCTAATAAGCAGTTATATACAAAAGAATGAAGACTATTGCTATAAGTGCATTGTAAGCCGCTCTGAGTCTTCGGAGGAGGGTGGCATATAAATTGAACTAATAAATAAATAAATAAATAAATAAATAAATAAATAAATAGATAAATAAATAAATAAATAAATAAATAAATAAGATCTAACCTGAAAGTAAGCCCTAATGCACCTTTTGGAGCCAAAATTAATATAAGAATCTTACTTTTGGGAAAACACGGCAGTTCCAATTAAGTGCTGCTAAACAAAGACTACCCCGATACTACTGAAGAGTTGACAGTTATCTCAGCCGACAGGGAACTGAACAAAAAGCTCCAGCTTTAAAATTGGGGAGAAGATGGAGGGATGAACTATTTCAACTTGGCAATATTTATTTATTTATTTACTCATGCCCTTGTCACTTCCCGCCTGGACTATTGCAATGCTCTCTACATGGGGCTCCCCTTGAGGAGCACCCGGAAGCTCCAGCTGGCGCAGAGTGTAGCCGCGCAAATGGTAATGGGAGTGACATGGCGCTCCCATGTAACGCCTCTCCTGCGCGAGCTGCACTGGCTCCTGGTGGTCTTCCAGGTGCACTTCAAGGTTTTGGTTACTACCTTTAGAGCGCTCCATGGCTTAGGACCTGGTTACCTACGGGACTGCCTACTACCACCAATAGCCTCTCACCGGCCGGTATGCTCTCATAGAGAGGGGCTCCTCCGGGTGCCGTCGGCCAAACAATGTCGACTGGTGGCCCCTAGGGGGAGAGCCTTTTCTGTGGGGGCACCTACCATCTGGAATGAGCTCCCGCTGGAGATACGGAGGATCCCGGATCTACGCACCTTCCGCCACGCTCTCAAGATCTTTTTATTCCATCAGGCTGGCCTGGCCTAACTTTCTTTTCCCCTTTTTAAAATGTATATTTTAAAGTTGTTCTTAATCCATTGGGGTGTTTTAAATCTGTCTTGGGCCAAATTGTTTAATTCGGTTTTATTTCGCTTTTAAATTTTGTATTTATGTGTTTTAACGTGTGGCTGTACACCACCCTGTGTCCTTCGGGAGTAGGGCGGTATATAAATCAAATAAAGATAAGGATAAAGATAAAGATATTTATTTATTTATTTATTAAGCTTGTATGCTGCCCTCTCTCCGACAAGGACTCAGGGCGGCTCAATATCCTGCTGTTCCTGTGGACCCAGAGGAAAAAAATACACATCCAGGAAATGGAAGAATTCTCCAGAATGTGGAGTCACTTCCGATTCAATTTGTAGCGTGCAGCAGAGGTGAAATATATATTTTAACACTTGAGAGGCTTTTACTTGGAAGCTTGCTGAGCAAAAAAAAAAAAAAGAGTACAGACAGGGCACCACTGCTGAGCAAGGATTAAATTCCCATGGAAAGCAAATGAATAATGTATGATTTTTTCCCCCCACCCGTATAAATATACTTGGTGAGGGCGATCGGTGATTCAGAGATGAATAGCTGGGTTATGCAAAATTGGCTGCCGGGAACTTAACAGCCTAGTTTTATGGTCTCACAAGCCGGTTTCCCAGGCTGGGAGCACATACGTAATTCAACCAGGGCTATCACTGAAGGAGGAATGGCTTCTGTCACATACAGTAGTGGCCAAAATGGTGAAAACGTGTATTTTGGAGGTTTATGGCTAATAACACCACTTCTTTTTTTTTTTTTTTTTGAGTTTCAAGATAATCCTATTCCACTGCTGGAATGGCCTGGGAATAGCCCAGACCTTCACCCAATTGAAAATCTATGGAGCCGACGAAAGAAACTGGTTAGTCAGGAGCGACCCAGCAATAAAACTCAGTTAATAGAAGCCATCATTCAATCTTGGTTTCACATGATAACAGCTGCAGAACTCAAAGACTTGGTTCACTCCATGGGAAGACGTTGTAAGGCCGTCATTCATGCTAATATAAGTATTAACTGACATGGGGATCATTTTTGTATATCTCGTTTTTTCTACGTGTTCCACTTTCCTTCTTTCTACTGTAACTGCTATTCTAATAGCAATTCCTTCATAAAAGTTATTGCATTAAATTCTTGATTAAATTATCTTTCCAAAGATGTATAATTTTATGGTACTGCTAAAGAAAAAAGGAGTGTTATTAGCTAGTTTTAGAAAATACACTTTTCCCAAAAGGTTTCTACAATTTTGGCCACTACTGTAAAGCATTTCCAGTCCTGGAAATGGGGGGGGGGGGGAATCATTCTTTCAAAACCAAAGGGAAAAATGCATTTCCCCTTTATGCAAATATCAGATTGTTCAGGAGGAAATTGTATTTTCCTTTCTTTCAAATCTGTTGAGAACAGAATATTTCCTCCGTAAGATGAAGAGCCTGGGGGAGTTGTAACCGATTAGTGGCAACTCATGGTCTCTTGGATTTCTTACTAAACACCCAATTAGCAAAATGCCACAGATTTTAATTGGACAGACCAACACTTTAGCTCCTACAACTTTTCGCATTAACAATTCTGGGATTTTCAAGTTAGCTACCGATCGTTGATATTCTTTTTTTAAAATGAAGCTTGGTTTTTCTTTATCTCCTGTGAGATTGGTGTGTGTTTCGTGGGAGATGGGCAGAGGAGAGTTGGCACCGCTACTCAGATGACAAGCAGGAGTAATATTCACTTATACCACTTTATATTGAACTGAAAAAGGAAACAACAAGAGAGAGGGGAAGGAATAGAGAGAGAGGAAGGGAGAAGAGAGGAGAGGAGAAAGAAGAAAGGAAAAGGAGAGGAAGAAAAGGGAGGGGAAAGATGAGTAGAAGAGAGAGGAGTGGGGGAAGAGAAGGGGAATTAGGAAAGAGAAGGAGAGGAAGAACGAAGGAGAAACAAGAAGGAAGAGAAGGGGAGGAGAAGAAGGAAGGTTGGAGTAAAGGCAAAGGGTAAAAGAGCAGCCCCGAAAAAAGTAAAAATGAAAAATGAAAGTTAAAAGATAAGATGAATGAAAAATAATGGATAAATGACTGTACATGTAAATGTGTTTATGAAAAATAAAAATAAAAACTTTTTTGGATAAAAAAAAAGGAGTGGTATTCACTTACCTTTGCTACAGGTTTGCAAATGTGAGCGCCTGCGCCACCTCTGCACATGCCCAGAGCATCAAAAACAGGGACATGATGACGTCCGGGCGGGTGGGCAGAGCCCCTCAAAGCCGACACTACCAGTTTTCCCGAACCAAATAGAACCAGCTGAATAGTACCACTGGACACAATGCTGTATGGTCAGAGATTTTATTGTATTTATTTATTGGTTCGATTTATATGCCGCCC
The DNA here is from genome assembly GCA_038048745.1 of Coluber constrictor foxii. Classification (NCBI taxonomy): domain Eukaryota; kingdom Metazoa; phylum Chordata; class Lepidosauria; order Squamata; family Colubridae; genus Coluber; species Coluber constrictor. Next base: position 37,421,952 of record CM075967.1, read on the forward strand.
TTCTCCAGAGACTCAGGCTGGCTTACAATGCGTTAAGCAATAGCCTTCATACTTTTGTATATACCTGCTTAGTAGGGCTTTCGGCTCCCCCTAAGCAGTGGTTTTTTTTATACAAAGTCAGCTTATTGCTCCCACAATCCGGGCCCTCATTTTACCTACCTCAAAAGGATGGAAGGCTGAGTCAACCTGAGTCAAGATTGATATTATTTTTATTGCTGTCTTTTTTTTTTCTTTATTAGGATATGGGATGGATATGGAAGCTTTACGAAGAGATCGGGTGAAACAGCCCCTTGGAAAACCAGAGATGGCAGCAGGAACTAAGTCTTTACTCCTATGAAGATCCAGGGAGCCCTTGGAAGATTCTTTGAGAAGGCCAGCTGCTTTTACAAGAACTACTCCCATTTAAGCATGGGTAAGACTGTTATCATAAGGGTCACAGTGGTTGGGACGCTGAGCTTGTCGATCGAAAGGTTGGCAGTTTGGCGGTTCGAATCCCTAGTCCCGCTTTACGGGGTGAGTTCCCGTTCCTTGTCCCAGCTTCTGCTGGGACAGTTCGGAAGCAGGTAAAAAATGCAAGTGGAAAAATAGGGACCACCTTTGGTGGGAAGGGAACAGCGTTTCGTGGGCCTTTGGCGTTGAGTCATGCCGGCCACACGACCACGGAGATGTCTTTGGACAGAGCTGGTTCTTTGGCTTTGAAAGGGAGATGAGCACCGGCCTCTAGAGTCGGGAACGACTAGCACATATGTGCAACGGGAACCTTTACCTTTACCTTTAAGACTGTATCATAATCAAGTGTCTGGGACTTCTAACTTCCCTTAGTTGATGCTGATCTTCCTGTGGACCTAGTGCATCCCAAAATCTTTAAGTGAGGACCAAGTATCATTGATGAAGAAGAAAGATCATAACTTAACAGGCAGTAAGGTTGGACAATATTTGGAATTTTCTAAGTTCTGAACGCTCCCAGAGAACGGCTGCTGGTGCAAAGGAGCCCTGGTGACGCAGTGGTTAGAAAACAATATTGCAGGCGAACTCTGCCCACAGCCAGGAAGTTCGATCCTGATCGGCTCTAGGTTGACTCAGCCTTCCATCCTTCCGAGGTTGGGAAAATCAGGACCCAGATTGTTAAGGGCAATAGGCTGACACCGTAAACCGCTTAGAGAAGGGCTGTAAAACATTACGAGGCAGGGCAGTGCCACGGTGGCACATTGGTTAGAATGCAGTATTGCAGGCTAACTCTGCCCACGGTCTGGAGTTCGATCCTGACCGGCTCGAGGTTGACTCAGCCTTCCATCCTTCCGAGGTTGGTAAATTGAGGACCTAGATTGTTGAGGGCGGTATGGCAACTTTGCACACCCCTCAGAGAGTGCTGTAAAGCCCTGTGGAGCGGTATATAAGCCTAGTGCTATCGCTGCACTGGGCATGAGAGATTAAAAAGACCCATCTATCAAAAAGCTGCCTTTTTCTGTCTCTGTCTCTCTCTTTCCCTCTCTCTCCCTCCCCACTCCCCCCTCCTGTGACATGAGCTGCCGAGGCACGCTTCCAAATAAAACACTGGAGTGCAGCCACCTGTTATTTTCATTTTTTTTTTTTTGAGTTTGCCTCCAGGCTCTATTTGTAGCCTGGCGAGCTTCACCTTTTCCGTTACACCTTGCTAAGCTGCCTGTTTATTTTATTTTATTTTTAATTAAAACTATAAATAAACAAATCCAGGAGGACGTGGAGTTTGGAGGGGGCCCAAGGGAGGTTTTCTGCCAGCGAATTGGCACCCATGAAGTCCACGGTTGTGGACAGAGGCCATCCATCTTAGAACAGGGGTCTCCAACCTTGGCAACTGTAAGCCTGGCAGACTTCAACTCCCAGAATTCCCCAGCCAGCTTTGCTTTGCTGGCTGGGGAATTCTGGGAGTTTATTTATTTATTTATTTATTTATTTATTTATTTATTTCAATTTATATACCGCCCTTCTCCCCGGGAGGGGGACTCAGGGCGGTGAACAACCAAATTAAAACACATATAATACAAATATTAAAAGGATTTAAAATTAGATTAAATCGTTGGTGTTCCAAAATAAAAGTCTTAAACCCCGTTAAAATACCCAATTCAAAACCCCAGAAATTAATAGTACCAAAAATTTAAAATCGATCAAGCAAGGCCGGCTTGTTGGAATAAATAAGTCTTAAGGGCCTTTCGGAAAGCGCAGAGGTCCGGGATCAAACGAATTTCAGGAGGCAGCTTGTTCCATAGGGCGGGTGCCCCCACAGAGAAGGCTCTCCCCCTGGGGGCCGCCAGCCGACATTGCTTGGCTGATGGCACCCTGAGAAGGCCCTCTCTGTGTGAGCGTACTGGCCGGTGGGACGTTATTGGTAGCAGCAGGCGGTCCCGCAAATACCCCGGTCCCATGCCATGGAGCGCTTTAAAGGTCAAAACTAACACCTTGAAGCGCACCCGGAAGATCACCGGAAGCCAGTGCAGCTCGCGCAGGAGAGGTGTCACATGGGAGCGCCCTGTCGCTCCCATAATCACCCGCGCGGCCGCATTCTGGACCAGTTGGAGCCTCCGGGTGCACCCCAAGGGGAGCCCCATGAGTTAAAGTCCACCAGGCTTGAAGTTGCCAAGGTTGGAGACCCCTGTCTTAGAACGTTCCCTCTAGGCCCGTGATGGCGAACCTATGGCATGAGTGCCAGATGTGGCACGTGGAGCCATATTGGTGGGCACACGAGTGTTGCCCTAGCTCAGCTCCAGTGTGCATGCGTGTGCCGGCCACCTGATTTTCGGGCCTTCCGGGCCTACCAAAAGTTGGGAAACGGGCCATTTTTGGCCTCCGGAGGGCCTCCAGGGGATGGGGAAAGCTGTTTTCACCCTCCCCAGGCTCCTAGAAAGCCTCTGGAGCCTGGGGACGGCAAAAAAACCAGGCCTACTGTGCCAAAACTGAGGGGAGTGGGGGGGGGGGGTTGCGTGAACTTGTGCAGGGGGTGAGTGGGGTGTACTGAATTATGAGTGTGGGCACACACACACATGACCCCCCTGTGCTCCCCCCACTTTTGGCACACGATGGCAAAAAGGTTAGCCATCACTGCTCTAAGCAAACAATACCTTTCTCCTGATAAGGCCACTAAGCCACCGATGCATTCAAATGCTGCGGATTCTCTTCAGGCTTGAATCGGGTTCAAAATTAGGGAGGAAATCCTCAGCGGGTTGTGGAGAGCTTAGCCGAGCGGGGAGGGCCAGGCCACGCCAATGCCAGCCGTTCTGCCAAGCTCGGCGGGGAACTGAGGCATCCAAGCCTATGCCAGGGGGTTTATTTAAGCCGTAACAATTAATTAAGAAGTTAAACAGAAGGCGCCATTGGCTAAGCTGCAGAGAAAAGCAGGATACCGATACGGGGGTATCAAACCTCCAACCTAAAAAGCCAACGGACTGAAATTCCTCTAAAAAATAAATTTCAGCAGCGCATCCATTGGCTGCAGGAGGAGTCCAAGGATTGCAAGAAAACACACACACACACACACAAAAAAAAAGGAGTGAAAAAAGAATATATATAAGTTGCTGGCAAATAGGGTCCTTCCTATTTAATGTTAGTGTACAACTTAACGTGTTAGAATGACATGTTAGAACCATTAATCAGCAGAACAGCTTGCCTCCACAAGTTGTGAATGCTTCAACACTGGAAGTTTTTAAGAAGAGATTGGACAACCATTTGTCTGAAGTGGTGAAGGGTTTCCTGCCTAAGCAGGCGGTTGGACTAGATGACCTCTGAGGTCCCTTCCAACTCTGTTATTCTATTCTATTCTATTCTATTCTATTCTATTCTATTCTATTCTATTCTATTCTATTCTATTCTATTCTATTCTATTCTTATTTTTATTCTTCCATTCTATTTTTCTATTTCTATTTCTATTTCTATTTCTATTTCTATTTCTATTCTTATTCTTATTATTCTCTCAGTCTTCCATTCTATTTTTCTCTTTCTTTCTCTTTCTCTTCTATTCTTATTCTTCCAGTCATCCATTCTATTTCTATTCTATTCTTCCAGTCATCCATTCTATTATTCTATTTCCATTTCCATTTCCATTTCCATTTCCATTTCCATTTTCTACTCCTACTCCTACTCCTACTCCTACTCCTACTCCTACTCCTACTCCTACCCCTACTTCTATTCTATTCTATTCTATTCTATTCTATTCTATTCTATTCTATTCTATTCTATTCTATTCTATTCTATTCTATTCTATTCTATTCTACGCTACGCTATTCTATTCTACACTATTCTATTCTACTCTATTATTCTATTCTATTCTATTCTATTCTATTCTATTCTATTCTATTCTATTCTATTCTATTCTATTCTATTCTATTCTATTCTATTCTATTCTATTCTATTCTATTCTACCGTACCCTACCCTACCCTACCCTACCCTACCCTACCCTACCCTACCCTACTCTAGACTCCTTCTGTGTCGGTGTGAACATCTTTTAAAAGTATTTGCTGTAGAATTTCCAACAGCTGCCCTGGAAATTTTTAAAATTCTCATTGGGCTCCTGTTCCTCTAACTGCTGCGTGATGGAACAAATTAAATACACGAAGCTCCCCTCCGTCATTTCTCTTTCTGTTAAAAGGACACCGATCTCAGGAGGGGAAACAGCAATCTATTTGTTGTTTGACACGTAGCACCAAATGGAAAGCACTTCGTCTGCTCAGATCGTCTAGGGGGAATTTTCGTCTTCATCCTACTGAGAAGTTGGAAGGGAGTGAGGCTGGGTGGAGAATCCATCTCGTCTCAAACTCTTTGTGTAACAACTTCTTTTAGAATAATCTGGTGTGTATTGTGGCAGATCTCAGCATCTCACCCAGCTGGGGCAGAATAACACAATAACAGAGTAACAGGGCAGGGAGGGACTTTGGAGGTCGTCTAGTCCAGCCCTCTGTTCAACCAGGAGACCTTCGCTGTCCAATCTCGTCTTAAAATCTTCCAGTGATGGAGCAGCCACAACCTCTTGAGAAAAAGCTGTTCCACTGGTTATTTTTCTCATTGTCAGGAAATTTCTCCTTATCTCTAGGTTGGTTTTCTCTGTGATTAGTTTCCATCCTTTGCTTCTTGTCCTGCCTTCTGGTGTTTTGGAGAATAGCTTGACTCCCTCTTCTTTGGGGCAGCCCCTGAGATATTGGAAACTGCTATCATGTCTCCCCTAGTCCTTCTTTTCATTAAACGAGACCTACCCAGTTCCTGCAACCGTTCTTCATACGTTTTAGCCTCCAGTCGCCTAATCCTCTTTGTTGCTCTTCTCTGCACTCTTTCCAGAGTCTTCACATCTTTTTTACATCGTGGCGACCAAAACTGAATTCAGTATTCCAAATGTGGCCTTGCTAAGGCATTATAAAGTGGTCTTAACACTTCATGTGATTTTGATTCTATCCCTCTGTTTATGCAGCCTAGAACTGTGTTGGCTTTTTTGGCAGCTGCTGCACACGGCTGGCTCATATTTAAGTGGCTGTCCACTAGGACTCCAAGATACTCTCACAGTTACTACTATTGAGCAAGGTTTCACCTAATCTGTACCTTAGGTACAGGTATATTTTGGCCTAAGTGTAAAACCTTATTTTTCTCTACACTGAATTTCATTTTGTTAGATAGGGTCCAGGATTCAAGTCTTTTGAGATACATGAATTGTTAACATTGCTTCTTCTGCTCTTTTTTTTAAAATTTGATTTATATGCCGCCCTTCTCCAGAGACTCAGGGCGGCTTACAATGCACCAAGCAATAGCCTTCATACTTTTGTATATTTTATACAAAGTCAGCTTATTGCCCCCACAAACTGGGTCCTCATTTCACCTACCTTAGAAAGGATGGAAGGCTGAGTCAACCTTGAGCCTGGTGAGATTCGAACACAGTAATTGCAGACAGCTGGAGTTAAATGACAATGCATTAGTCTGCTGAGCTATCCAGGCTCCTTGTTGAAGCACTTGGAGGTTCATCTGTGTCCTCAGAATCTCTACCGCTGGTGTTATTGCAGGAAGCTGCAATTTCTTGATGTATTTTGTAAAATTCTTAGACATGGTATCAAGTGCCCCGATGACAATGGTTATCACTGTTACGTGTTTCATCCACAGCTGTGTAGTTTTGATGGTCAGGTTGCGATATTTCATGATTTTTCCCAGTTCTTTTTCTTCGACTCTGGCATCTCCTGGTACCGCGATGTCAATAAATTGTATGTTTCGGTTTTCGACAACTGTGATATCTGGCGTGTTGTGTTCCAAGTGACGATCCGTCTGTATTCAAAAGTCCCACAAGATCTTCACCGTCTCATTTTTCTATTAACTTTTTCCACTTTATGTTCCCAGGACTTTTCGGATACAAGTAAGTCGTATTTTTTACATAATGACCAGTGGATTAATTTAGCAACTCGGTCGTGCCTAGCTTTGTGATCAATTTGTGTGATTTTGCTGCATTCACATATTAAGTGTGAAACAATTTCGACTTTGTTGTTGCAAAGTCGGCAGTTTGGATTGTCGGGGGAATTTTTGTATCTTTGCTTTCATGGCGTTAGTTTGTAGTGCTTGTTTTCGAGCAGCCAGTATTAAGTTAGTATTAATTATATTAATTAAGTTGTTGTTATTATTATTATTATTAATGACCAAAGCGGCATGGCAGCATCATGGTCATTTGGACACGTGAGGCTTTGCATGTTGATACTAGCCATCATTAAAATGCCCAAAATGGCATAGCCCTTTGGACATGCGTGGGCAATGAATGCTGATGCTAACTACTAGACTGACCAAAGCATGATGGCCCTTTGGACACGTGTGGGCTTGCATGTTGATGCTAACCGTGCCACTCTGACCCCTTGCCTCCCCTTGAAGATGCTGCAACGGGGAGGAGAAAACCAAAATGGCAGCTCAGTTCTGTGGCCCTTACCGTTTCCTCCCATTTCTGGAGGCCTTCAAGCAAAACCAGCAGGAGTTGTTGTAGGTCTATCAGGGGCTGTTTCCGCAGATTCCGGTCCAGGCTGACCCGACACAATAGCGAGATGATGGCCAGGCGTTGGTGGTCTGGGTAGCAGCACGGCTGGGTTGTCACGCACAATGCCAGGAACTAGAGAGGAAAGGAGAAACCAAAATAGTTATCAGGAGGACGTGACGGGGTTTTCCTAAAAGGCTGACTCAGCCGCGGCAGGAAAGGAAAGGTGGAGTGCGGATAAAAGCAGGAGGCAGGGTCATTTCAAACATGACCCGTTTGGAGTATCGCAGAAGGGCCTTCCTGTGCTTTTCTGCCACGCTGGTAATTTCCATGCCAGCTGGGTGTGTAAAGCCACTGACCCCCCCGTGAGCCAGCTGGAGCTGGGACAATCAGCCACATAACGGCTGAAGTCAGACCCCAGGGAAATCTTGCATCCGATGACAGAGCAGTCCGATAACAATATGCTGGTTATGAGCCGTGGTGGCGCAGTGGTTAGAACGCGGTACTGCAGGCTAATTCTGCTGACTGCCTGCAATTTGGCAGTTTGAATCTCACCACGCTCAAGGTTGGCTCAGCCTTCCATTCTTCCGAGGTCGGTGACATTGTAAACTGCTTAGAGAGGGTTGTGAAGCACCATGAAGTGGTATATGTCTAAATGCTATTGCTGTTTTTCTTCCTTCCTTCCCTCCCTCCCTCCCTCCCTCCCAGTGGTTAGAAAGCAGAATTGCAAGCTAACTCTGCCCACTGCCAGCAGTTCAATCTTGACCAGCTCAAGATTTGATTCAGCCTTCCATCCTTCTGAGGTCGGTAAAATGAGGACCCAGATTGTCGCAGTCAGCATGCTGATGCTGTAAACTGCTTAGAGATAGATGGAAAGCACTGTGAAGCGGTATATAAGTGATAAATGCTATTGCTATTCACCTATGCTTTAAACCTCAGGAAGACCTTTTGCCCCTAAGTTCCGTTTGCTGATCACCATCTCCTGGGCTCTGTTATTTCTGGCCACTTTTGGCGTTCTTCTACTCTGCAGTGCGGTTTTCAGAACCCTCCAAAACGTACAAAAGATTGGCCAAATAAATAGAGAGGCTTCCAAAACAGAATAATATGTAGCTCAGAGTTGAAATGAGGGGTCCTTGCTGCTCTCTGAGCTTGGTTGTTTTCATTACCCAGCTATGTAACATCATCAGTGCTAGAAAGGACTGGGGTTTGCAGTGAAGAGGAGGAAGAGGAGGAGGAGGAGGAAGAGGAGTCCTTGGTGCTTAGCTTGATCATTTTCTTGTAGATGTCTCATTACCCAACTAGGTAACATCGTGAGTGCTAGAAGGGAATAGGTTTGCAGGAAAAGGAGGAGGAGGAGGAGGAGGAGGGGGAGGAGGAGGAGGAGGAGGAGGAGGAGGAGGAGGAAGAAGTAGAAGAAGAAGAAGAAAAGGAAGAAGGAAAAGAAGAGGAAGAAGAGGAGGAGAAGGAGAAGAAGGAGGAGGAGGGGGAGGGGGAGGGGGAGGGGGAGGAAGAAGAAGAAGAAGAAGAAGAAGAAGAAAGAAGGAAAAGAAGAGGAAGAAGAGGAGGAGGAGGGGGGAGGAAGAGGAAGAGGAAGAAGAAGAAGGAGGAGGAGGAGGAGGAGGAGGAAAAGAAGAGGAAGAAGAAGAGGAGGAGGAGGAGGAGGAGGAGGACTATGGGGTCTTGAGAAGCAATTATGTTCAAGGCTACACACACAGACATGCGCATCAGGTATTCAAGGTTATGTTTAAATACATTTCCGTCTTGAATAAACAACCGCCACCACAAAAAGACGCAGGCTGAAAAAAAATACACCAAACTCCTCAAAATCCGAAAGTCCCTGGTCCCTTTATTCGCGGGAACGATTCCGCCAACAGCACCAACTCAACCAGCCGGTTCTTGTACAGAGAGAAAATCAGGAGCTGCAAACAGTTATCATGGAGGTCAAATCCCTGTCTATGATCGGGATGTGTCTCTTTGCGATAAATGCAGACTGAACATGTCAAGGAAGTGGAATAAAACTGACATGTTTGGTTTTCTCTCTGAGACAGACGCTGATAAAGCGAAGGCAGGTCGAAGTGGCTTCGTGAAAAAGAATGGGACGAGAAGCAGGAAGAGCCAATAAACATCCAAAGCATCAGCTTCTAATGGATTAATACACGAGTCAAAAAGAGGGCTGGGAAAATATTTTCAGACTCCTCGCATCTTGGACATAAATTGTTTCAACTCCTACCCTCAAAACAACGCTATGGAGCACTGCACACCAGAACAACTAGACACAAGGACAGCTTTTTCCCGAACGCCATCACTCTGCTAAACAAATAATTCCCCCAACACTATCAAACTATTTACAAAGACTGTATTACTATTATTCTTCTCTTCCTTCCTAGTATCTATCTCTTTCTCTACTTACGACTATAACTTTGTTGCTTGCATCATTACAATTTATAGTGGTTTATTTAGTTTCCTAGTACGATTTATGTTGATTGCTTATTTAGTATCCTATGAGTAACACTAAGTGTTGTATCTTATGATTGATGATGAATGTATTTTCAGGATGACTATGATCATCATTTCTCACTTATAGCTTTTATGTACACTGAGAGCTTATGCACCAAAGACGAATTCCTTGTGTGTCCAATCATGAATCAATAGAATTCTATTCTGTTCTGTTCTGTTCTGTTCTGTTCTGTTCTATCTACTCTACTCCTGCTTCTCTTCTCTTCTCTGTTCTTCCCTTCTCCCTACTCTTCTCTTCTCTTCTCTTTCCATTCTTCTCTTCTGTTCTGTTCTAATCTCTATTCTATCCTACTCTACCCTATCCACTCTACTCCCGCTTCTCTTCTCCTCTCCTCTCCTCTCCTCTCCTCTCCTCTCCCCTTCCCTTCCCTTCTCCCTACTCTACTCTCTTTTCTTCTATTTCCATTCTTCTGTTCTGTTCTGTTCTGTTCTGTTCTGTTCTAATCTCTAACCTATCCTCTCCTCTCCTCTCCTCTCCTCTTCTCCCTACTCTACTTTCTATTCTATTCTATTCTATTCTATTCTATTCTATTCTATTCTATTCTATTCTATTCTATTCTATTCTATTCTATTCTATTCTATTCTATTCTATTCTATTCTATTCTATTCCCATTCCATTCCATTCCATTCCATTCCATTCCATTCCATTCCATTCCATTCCACCCCATGCCCATGCCCATGCCCATGCCCATGCCCATGCCCATGCCCATGCCCATGCCCATGCCCATCCCCATTCTATTCTCCAGGTCATGGGATAACAGCTTCCAAAATACTTTGAAGAGGTTGAAGAATCCAAATTTGTAGAGGTGGGGGGATGGGTGGGGGGGAGGCTCAGTGCTCTCTCAGCTTGTTGGGTTTTCTTCCAGGTCTAGAACCACTTGCCATGGCCAACTCATCACAGCCAACTCGCTGCAAGACAACTGACCGCGGGACAAGAGTTACACAACAACTCTATTTGTTATCGACTAGGTCGAACCATTAAAGAAATGACGCAAAAGGAGGCACAAAATGAAATACGAAGGACAAAACTTAAAATAATCTTTTAATTATTTTAAAGGATTAAATTGAATTGTTGTATGTTCGCTGGGGTGAGTTGGCCGCAACGAGTTGTCCCATTCCGTTCTCTGGTAGACATTTCATTACCAAGCTAGGTAACATCACCAGTGCTAGAGCAAACCCCATTCTAGCTCAGAGAGACTGGACTTCAACCTCCACAGTTCAACCCTGAGCTACAAATATTCTCTTATATATATATCAATCCAAATTCTAGTTTCTTCTCTGCCCTTTGTTTTCTTCAGCTCTGACTGGATGATGGGGGAAGAGCTGAAGAAGCTTCTTGGATGAGAAGCGAAACGTCTTCAAAGAAAAACCAGAAAGTCCAGTTGCCTCTTGAAAAAAAATCATCTCTGGGACAACCATGGAGTGGATGGCTGAGAATCTCCGTAGACTTTGGGACATTTCAACTCCTAGAATTCCCCAGCTGCGGACACTAGAACCATAGACTCTTAGGGCTAGAAGGAACTTTGGATGTCTTCTATTCCAACCCTCGGCCCAAGGCAGGAGACCTTATACCAGAGGTCTTCAAGCTGCCAAGTTTGAGGACCCCTACCTTATACCTTGGACAAAGGGATGTCCAACCTTCCTTAAAGTCAATGGAGAAGCCGGATTCCTTTAACAACCGAGTTACTAACTTAACACTATTGCAGTGACTCACTTAACAACGGCGGCGAGAAAGGCTGTAACATGGGGCAAAACTCACTTAACCAGGGTCTTGCTCAACGACAGAAATGTTGGGCTCCGTCATGGCCGTAGGTCGAGAACTACCTGCATTATTCCCCCTGCCCTTCTCAGCAGATTCTTTCCCTCAAGAAGCACCTTTGGGAAAACCATGACCTGGATGACTGAGAATCTCCTAGACCCGTGATGGCGAACCTATGGCACGGGTGGCACAGGTGGCACGCAGAGCCATATTGGTGGGCACGCGAGTGTTGCCCTAGCTCAGCTCCAGCGTGCATGCGCGCACCAGCCAACTGATTTTAAGGCCTTCTGGTCCCACCGGAAGTCGGGAAACTGGCTGTTTCCGGCCTCCGGAAGGCCTCCTGGGGGATGGGGAAGGCTGTTTTTGCCCTCCCCAGGCTCCTAGAAAGCCTCTGGAGCCTGGGGAGGGTGAAAAATGGGCCCACCGGGCTATCACGTGCCAAAAGCAGGAGGAATTTGGGGAGGTCTTGTGTGCATGTGCGGGAGGGTGGGTGCATTGAATTATGGATGTGGGCACACGCACCCGCGACCCTCCCACTCCTCCCACTTTTGGCAAAACGGATAGCCACTGTCCTAGACATTTAGGAACTTTAGAGTTTTGGTTTGCCCTGACTTCTGGGGCGAATAAAGGTAAAGGTTCCCTTTGCACATATGTGCTAGTCGTTCCCGATTCTAGGGGGCAGTGTTCATCTCCGTTTCAAAGCCAAAGAGCCAGCGCTGTCCGAATATGTCTCCATGGTCATGTGGCCAGCATGACTCAACGCCAAAGGCACACCTTCCCACCAAGGGTGGTCCCTATTTTTCTACTTGCATTTTCTACGTGTTTTCGAACTGCTAGGTTGGCAGAAGCTGGGACAAGTCACGGGAGCTCACTCCGTTACATGGCGCTAGGGATTTGAACCGCTGAACTGCCAACCTTTCGATCAACAAACTCAGCATCTTAGGCACTGAGCCACAATAAACAAGAGGTGCAACAACTAACTGGGACCAGATGATCCCACAGTGGGTGAAGACATCACTTTCTTTCTTTAAACGTTTGGGGATGCTACGAGCTGCCTGTCATTCCCTCTTGCCTCCATGCACACTCACCGTTGCTTCCTCACAATCTGAAACCAAAGACACAAGATTGACAGGCGAGCTGAATCAGAGCCCAGCAGGGACTTCACACCTAAGCAATTGTCTTATCATGTCTCACAAACAGAAACTTTTCTTTCCACGTGCGGGATTATAAGGCACCCTGGTGACACGGCATCTTCCCAAAGATGGTTTTGATGTGTGTTGGGGAAGGGGAGCGGGTGCTGTTTTTTCCGTCACTGCGAGAACACGTGCGGAGGAAGAGTGTGGCTTTTTTTGCTGAGGTCTTGCATCCCGCCATGAGCCAATTGGACAGAATGAGCGTGCGAAGTGGAGGAGAGTTTGCAACTGTGCAAAAATGAGAGGAGCAATGGCCACGGATAGGTGTGAGATTGTCATGCGCAGGACGTTGGGAGTCAACAATGCGTCAAATGAATACAGGTTTATTGCATGCTAAGACTCGACGAGAATCTGAACTACTAACGGTGGAAGCAAACTGCTCCAGACTGATGACGTGCTTGACCCCTCCCTCGGGCTCAGGCTGGTTTCTCCTACAGAGGTTTCTTTGTGTGTGTGATTGATTGATTGATTGATTGATCGAGTGAGTGATTACGTGCCATCAAGTTGTTTTTGACTTCCAGTGACCAGAAAGATCCACAGGGAGACCTCGACTTACGACAGTTCATTTAGTGACCACTGGAAGTTACAACCTCACTGAAAAAAGTGACTTATGACCACTTTTCACACTTATGACCATTGCAGCATGTATGGTCATGTGATTTACATTCGGATGCTTGACAACTGACTCATATTTATGACGGTTGCCATGCCCTGGGCTCATGTGATCCCCTTTCGCGACCTTTTGACAAAGGTCAAAAGGTCGCGAATTTGGGGAAGCCAAATTCATCTAACTACCGTGTTACTAATTTAACAACTGCAGTGATTCGCTTAACAAAAGTGGCAATGAAAGTTGTAGAACAGGACAAAACCTGCTTTAAAAATTTATCACTTAGCAACAGAAATTCTGAGCTCAATTTTTGTGGTCGTAAGTCGAGGACTATCTGTATTTTCTCCATGACAACCTGCCTCCAATGGTGGACCCAACATCACCGAAAGGAGCTTCTTCCACCTTGCTTGTTGCTTCTCTTCTTCTTTACTTGCCTAAGCAGGGGACTAGATCACCTCCAAGGTCCCTTCCAACTCCTCTCATCTCATCTCCTCTCCTCCCCTCTTCTCCCCTCCCCTCCCCTCCCCTCTCCATTCCATGCGCCTTTGACATTTAGTCATGCCGGCCACATGACCACAGAGATGTCTTTGGACAGCGCTGGCTCTTCAGCTTTGAAACCGAGATAAGCAATGCCCCCTAGAGTCGGGAACGACTAGCACATATGTGCGAGGGGAACCTTTAACTTAGCTCCATTCAGTTGCCCAGACTCCAGCCCGCAAGGGGTTATGGGGTCGTTCAAAGATGATGGTGATGGCCCTCTTGATGATAATTGTATATTTCCATTTGTTCTCTAATCCACATGCAGGTCTGTCTATCTTGTGATGCTGAGCATGTTATCTTGCCAAGCGAATATTAAAGTGTACGTAGCTCCCCCACCGGGTTTTTCCACCGCAATCAGTTGTTCCGTTGGAGAAATCGCCACACAGCAGTTTTATTTTCCTTAAGTTATTGGGCCTGCAACATCTCTGGCTTCTAAGAAGATTGCACGGAGACCTTCTCGGCAGGTTTCCCAAAAAGCAGCGGCTTTTTCTCTTTTCTTTTTTTGCAAAACGTTACAATTTCTCCACCTCTGAAACTGCCACAGCTTTGTCTTCGGTTAAGAAAAAAATAAGAAGACGACGACGAAGAAGAAAAAGGAAAAGTGATCTTTGGCTTGCCTGCAAACACATCAATTGCAACTGTCTGCGGAATGTGATTGCCCCCCTGTCACCCGTTCATAGTGACAAGAAAAATTGTCCCAGCTGCACGCCGCCTATGTTTCATCGCGCGGCTTTCAATGCGACAACTCCTATTTTTCGTCGATGCTTTCTCCGTTGCCTGTCTCTGAACGGTGGAGGATGAAAACCCTGGAAGAATTACTCCTGGTGGCAGCGTTTTGCGAAGAGCGTCAGATCTTCAGGGCCAATGTTTTCTATACCAGGAAGGCTTCCATGGAACAAATGGCTTTAATACTATGACAATCTCAATGAGGCTTTGCCCAAGTGAAAACCCTAATCCACGGATGGCGAACCTTTTTGGCACCGAGGGCCCAAACCGGAATGCCCGTGCATGTGCATTCACGTGCCAGAGCACCGGAAACCCAAATACCGGCTGGCCAGCATACATGGCTGTTTTTTAGCCATTTTCAGGGCTTTTTCAGGGCGTTTTCAGGGTGTTTTCAGGGCCATTTTCCAGCTGTTTTCTGGGCCATTTTGGGTGGTTTTCTGGCCATTTTCCAGGCTGTTTTCGGGCCATATTCCAGTGCTCCAGCATGCCTGTTATTTGGCCATTTTGTGGGCCATTTTCATGCCATTTTTTGGGATGTTTTCATGCCGTTTTTTGGGGTGTTTTCAGGCTGTTTTCAGGGCCATTTTCAAGCCATTTTCTGGGCCATTTTGGCGCAGTTTTCTGGCCATTTTCCAGGCTGTTTTTGGGCCATATTCCAGTGCTCCAGCATGCCTGTTATTTGGCCATTTTGGGGGGCAGTTTTAGGCCGTTTTTCAGGGTGTTTTCATGCCATTTTTCTGGGTGTTTTCAGGCTGTTTTCCAGGCCATTTTCAAGCTATTCTCTGGGCCATTTTGGGGCAATTTTCTGGCCATTTTCCAGGCTGTTTTTGGGCCATATTCCAGTGCTCCAGCATGCCTGTTATTTGGCCATTTGGGGGGGGCATTTTCAGGCCATTTTTTGGGGTGTTTTCAGGCTGTTTTCTGGGCCATTTTCAAGCCATTTTCTGGGCCATTTTGGCTAGTTTTCTGGCCATTTTCCAGGCTGTTTTGGGGCCATATTCCGGCACTCCAGCATGCCTGTTATTTGGCCATTTTTGGGAGCAGTTTTAGGCCATTTTTCAGGGTGTTTTCATGACATTTTTCTGGGTGTTTTCAGGCTGTTTTCCAGGCCATTTTCAAGCCATTTTCTGGGCCAGTTTGGGTGGTTTTCTGGCCATTTTCCAGGCTGTTTTCGGACCATATTCTGGCACTCCAGCATGCCTATTATTTGGCCATTTTGGGGGGCAGTTTTAGGCCATTTTTCAGGGTGTTTTCATGCCATTTTTCTGGGTGTTTTCAAGCTATTTTCCAGGCCATTTTTGGGCAATTTTCTGGCCATTTTCCAGGCTGTTTTCTGGCCATCTTCCAGTGCTCCAGCATGCCTGTTATTTGGCCATTTTGGGGGGGCATTTTCAGGCCATTTTTCGGAGCGTTTTCAGGCTGTTTTCTGGGCCATTTTCAAGCTGTTTTCTGAGCCATTTTTGGGCGGTTTTCTGGCCATTTTCCAGGCTGTTTTCAGGCCATATTCCGGCGCTCCAGCATGCCTGTTATTAGGCCATTTTGGGGGCCAATTTCAGGCTGTTTTTCAGAATGTTTTCATGCCGTTTTTTGGGGTGTTTTCAGACCATTTTTGGGCCATTTTCAAGGCTATTATTGGGCCGTTTTCCAGCCATATTCCGGCGCTGCAGCGCCTGCGAAGACATGCCGGAAACCAGAAGAGCAGCTGGTGACGGCACACATGCCCACAGAGAGCTCTGCATGCCACCTCTGGCAGACGTGCCATAGGTTTGCAAACATGGCCCTAATCCCTTGGTTTAGCGGCATCAGAATTCAATTGGCCTGAAAAGGATTTTGCCCTGTGACCAACAGAGGATTAACAGAGAAGCCACCAGAGCAGGTTGCGGTAGATGTGCAAGAGCTAATAATCAATACAGATAGTCCTCAAGAGCCCCAAATTTCTGCTGCTAAGTGAATCATTTCTTAAGTGAATTCTGCCCCGTTGTACAATTTTCCTTGACATGCTTGCTAAACAAATCCCTGCTTTTCTTAAATCAGTGACACGGTTGTTAAGCGAATCTGGCTTCCCCATTGGTTTGGCCAATGAAGGCCCCAAAAGGGGGCACTGCAACCGTCATAAATATGAGTCAGTTGCCAAGCATCAGAATATTGATCACATGATCATGGGGATATTGGAATGGTCGTAAGTCTGAAAAATGGCCATGTCACTTTTTTCCAGTGCCGTTGTAACTTCGATCGGACACTAAACAAACTCTTGTTCGATCGAGGACTGCCTGTACATCAGTTGCCCCAGATTCGGAGCTCCACCAACGTGTTCTGACAGTTACAAGGATTGAGAAAGCTTGACGTTGCAACAGAAATACAATAATGTAAAATATGAATCACAAATTGCGAATAACCTCCTTCTTATACAAAAGCGTCTCAAGATAGTTTCCGACGGGCGCTGGAGAACCATAACAGCAGGAGATTAAAAATAATGCAAAAGCATGAAGAATGAAAAAGAATATTAATACCTATTAATATTCAAGCGTGGAGGGCCTGAGTGGAGAGACGGAAAGAAAGAGGACCTCAACGGGTGCTTAAAAGATATAACTGTAGGTTTCTTTTGAGATGTACTGGAGAAGATTCACCCATAAGCAACCAAAAGATACATTCTCTTAATCTCGGTGACTCTTTTGATGACCCTAGTAACTGACCAGGTCAATAAATGTGGAGGTACTCCATCAGTCATCCCGATTTCAAGTTATCTAAGGCCATATCTGTATCGAAATGGGGTTCTGACTCAGTTCCCTAAACACGACAAACCCTCTGAAATGAACTCAAAAGATTTCTTTATTAGAAGCACCGGCAAGAAGTTTTTCTCTCAGGCTAACAAGTCCGTCTGGCTGGAAGATGAATAGTTGTCTGCAACTCTTCCACACTCAGGATGGAAGATGGTGGCTCTTCCACCCTGAGGACCGGCCCACAAATTTCCACTGCTCTCCTCTCCTCTCCTCTGCCTTCTGTGCATCTATGCGTCAGGCACTGGACCCAGCTGTTCCTCCTCTTCCTCATTAGCCACCTCCAGACCTGGGGGCTATTGACTCTCCATCTGAGGACTGACAGACATCTCAGTCTCCGCCTCTGTCTCCGTCTGCCAGCTCCATTCCCTCTTCCCCCTCGGAGCTCTCAGGTTGCCTAGATGCTGGCCCTGACTCCCACACCTCCTCCTCCTCTGATTTGGCTACTGGAGGGGCTGGTGAGCGACAGGCCACAATAGATGAGAATTTAGATTCCAAATGATTGGGAACCATGATATATTCTAGGTCCTTTATGACATCACGTATTAAAATTCCTTAGATTATTTATGTTTCTGCCACACCAACCTTATCTCAACAAAGAGTGGGTAGCTAAATATAAACTGATCCACCTAAAGAAGCAGATTCCACTTGAAATACATTCGGGATCCTGTCCTCACCAGATTCATAATGCCGTGCTTTATTAATAACAAAATTCGCTGTTTATTTTTTCCCCCCGATCAAAAATTCTAAAAGGGCAGGAAAAGGTAAATGAGTGGAAATGTCATGTAAATAATGAAGTTCCGTTTCAGAAAGAGTTTAAATCGGGAAAATCTGCATACGGGAAGTCCTCAATTTACGACCATAACTGAGCCCAACATTTCTGTTGCTGTGCGAGACAGTTGTTAAGCGAATTTTGCCCCATTTTACAACCCTTTTCGCCGCTGTTGTTAAGTGAATCATTGTAATTATTAAATTAGAAACATGGTTATTATGGGAATCTATAATAGAAACACAGTTATTATGGGATCTAGTTTCCCCACTGAATTTCCTTGTCAGGAGGTGGCAAAAGGGAATCATATAATCCCAGGATGCTGAAAATGTCATAAAATATGAGTCAGTTGCCGAATGGCTGAATTTTGATCACATGACCATGGGAATGCAATGGTCATAAGTGTGAAGAACGGTCATAAATCACTCTTTTCAGTGCCGTTGAAACTTCAAACGGTCACGAAATGAACTGTTGCAACTTGAGCACTGCCTATGCTACAAACCAGCATTAGGAAAAATTCGAGGAGCAAGTAAATGAAAAGCAGGGCGATTCCCATGAAAAGAAGTCCTAGAAACATTCCTGTTCATGGTATTAAATTAGGGGGATACATGTAGAATGGTGCTCGGAAGCTCCCCCGAGTCGCCAACTAGTGGCGTATAAGTTTAACAAATAAATAATAAAGTCCTTACATTGCAAGATATTGAAAGTCGGGAAATTATGAAAGTTTCGACGGTTTAAAAAAAACGAACAAAACCAAATAACAATAACAAATAAGTAATCCCGGATCGACTACTGCAACGCTCTCTACATGGGGCTGCCCTTGAAGACCACTCGGAGGCTTCAGCTGGTGCAGAATGAGGCCACGCGGGTTGTGATGGGAGTGTCCCGATACTCTCATGTTACACCCCTCCTGCACAACCTGCATTGGCTACCAGTTGCCCTCCGGGTGAGATTCAAGATGCTGGTTATCACCTATAAAACCCTACATGCTTAGGCCCGGGGTACCTGACCGAACATCTGCGGCCAGCAACAGCTCCCCATCACCCGGTGCGTTTCCACAGGGAGGGCCTTCTTGGAGTGATGTCGGCCAGGCAGTGTCGACTGGCGACTCATAGAGAACGGGCTTTCTCTGTTGGCGCACCTACTCTATGGAATCAACTTCCCCTAGAGCTCCGGGTGGCCCCTGACCTGTGCTCCTTCCACCGTGACTTTAAGACATGGTTATTTCACCAAGCCAGATGGGACTGAAGGGTTTTTTTAAGGGGAATTTTAAGTTTTTAACACTTAAATATTGATTTATTGCTTGTTTTATTCCTGTGAGCTGCCCTGAGTCCTTGTCGGAGAGAGGGCGGCATACAAGCTAAACAAATAAACAAACAAACAAAACAGTAAATGGATGCCTACCTTGAACATATCTTCCAGCATTGGTATGAAGCTAAGCTGGAAGTAGATATTTTCGTTCTTAAGGTCTGCAGGATGAGAAGAGTATTCTGGGAATCTGCAAATGGAGAAAGAGAAAGTCAGTGGAGGGGGAGCAAAGGGGTAGACTTGACCGTTTTTGTAACTGGAGCAGGCAGCCAATCTGAAGAGCCATGTCCACCCCTTGGAAGGTCATCACCCAAGATGTTCTCCTGACCAAGCTCTATCGAATTTGATGGGAACTTCCTGGAAATTTACAATGCTCTCCTCTAAGCTCCTAATGAGGAGTCTGCCTCATCACTTATATTTCTGTTTTGGGTTCCACTCTCCTTACTTTGGAGGAAGCCGCCTACAGTAGTGGCCAAAATTGTGGAAACCTTTTTAGGAAAAGTGTATTTTCTAAAACTAGCTGATAACACCACTTTTTTTTGGGGTGGGGGAGTAGTACTATAAAATTATATATCAATGGAAAGATAATTTAATCAAGAATGTCATGCAATAACTTTTAGGAAGGATTTGCTATTAGAGTAGCAGTTACAGTAGAAAGAAGAAAAGTGAAACAGATAGAAAAAACGAGATATACAAAAATGATCCCCATGTCACTTGATATTTAGTTGGGTAACTTTTAGCATGAATTAACAGCCTTACAACGTCTTCCCATGGAGTGAACCAAGTCTTTTAGTTCTGCAGCTGTTCTAATGTGAAACCAAAATTGAATGATGGCTTCTATTAACTGGGTTTTATTTCTCGGTTGCTTCTGACTAACCAGTTTCTTTAGTCGGCTCCATAGATTTTCAATTGGGTGAAGGTCTGGGCTATTCTCAGGCCATTCCAGCAGTGGAATAGGATTATCTTGAAACTCCAGAAAATTGGTGTTATTAGCCATCAAACCTCAAAAATACACTTTCCCCAAAAGGTGTGCACAATTTTGGCCACTACTGTAAGCTCACATGTTAGAGGAAACCAATGTTGGAATAAGCTTGGACCCCAAGAACTCTTGACACACTCAATGTGGGGCTCCTTCCTTTCTAAGTACCGGAATTCATTGCCCATCCAGAAGGCTAAAACAAAAAAAAAACATCTAAGGGAAAAATATTACTTCCTGGTGGCACTTTTCAAACTTTTTTTTTAAAGCTATGTTGAAATAAATCTTTCCCCAAAGCTTAAATAGAATGGGGGGAAATGCCATATTTTTAAACCAGATTTGTCTAATCTTGGCAACTTTAAGACTTGTGGACTTCAACTCTCAGAATTCCTCAGCCAGCAAAGCTGGCTGAGGAATTCTAGAAGTTGAAGTCCTCAAGTCTTAAAGTTGCCAAGGTTGGAGACCCCTGATCCAGATCATAATTGTCTCCTTTTTTTTTCTTCAAAAGGTAACTGGGTTGTTCCCTTACTCTCAAAAATTGCCAAGTTCAGACTCCTGGAGTGTTTGGACACTCCTTTAAATGGATTCCTTCAAAATCAAATTCAATGCAGAGTATAACTTCAAAAACCCTCGTTTTGGTCTCGTATGATCCAGAAACTGTTTAATATTGGCTACTTTTCTAGGAAGAGACTTTTGCAAAATATATGAGAAAAATCATGGGAGGTTGGGGTTGTTTGAATTTTAGACCGAATCCAAAGGATCTTGAATTTAAATCCTGGGCATCCCCCTAATTTAAAACATCAGGTAACAGCACTTCTGATCGCAACCTTCCTCCCAACATGCGCGATTTCCCATTCATGGACTTCAATGCCAAGAATTTTCAGAGTATAACCATTCAATTAAAGTTCAATTAAGAGAAGAGCTGTAAATCAGGAACAGAAACATTTAGAACACAACAGATTGAATCCTGATTTATTCATGGTCGGAATAATTATGAGTTAAGATCGATGTGACTCAAGAGTCCTGACTGGGTGAACTTAATCCAGGCCTAAAGCAATAGTTGGGGTTGATGAACTAACACTGCAACATATCTCATTTCTACATTATGCTAGATTTGACCCAAGTTTTACAAAATGCATTTTTAACCCATCATGCTTCTATCATTCCCAACCAGGGGTAAAATGCTCCCGGTTCGGACCAGATCGCCTGATCCGGTAGCGATGGCGTAGGAGGTTGGTTCGGAGAACGGGTAGCAAAAATCCCTGCCCCCCCCTCTGCCCAGCTGAGCCACGCAATCATTAAAAAAATGCTTTTAAAAGCCTCTGACGATCCCAGCTGAGCAGAGCGATCATCAGAGGCTTTTTTTAAAAACTTTTAAAAGCATTTTTTTTTCAGCCAAAGAGGTTGTAGAAAAAATGCTTTTAAAAATTAAAAGAAAAGCTGAAGAGGTCGTAGAAATAACAGTTTTAAAAGTAAAAAAAATATAAAAAGTAAAAAAAAATATAAAAAATTGGCCACACCCACCCAGTCACATTAGCCCCTCCCCCCAACAAGCCACGCCCACAGAACCAGTAGTAACAAATTTTATATTTCACCAACCTTCGACCTTGTACAATCTCCCTTCCTCCTGCCTTTGAAACACCGAGAACAGGTAGAGAACACAGGAGCACAGTGGTGGGATTCAACGTTTTTATTACCGGTTCTGTGGCCGTGGCTTGATGGGCATGGCAGGGGTAGGATACTGTAAAATCTCAATTTCCCCCCCCCCCCCCGGCTCCAGGGGAAGGATACTGTAAAATCCCCATTCCCACCCTACCCCACTAATCTGCTTTCCAGCTCCGTTCTCCTGTGCAGGGCAACAAACGAAGAGCAAGCCAATCATCTGGGACTCGATCATCTGGGACTCGGGAGGCAGCGAATAGATCAGGGGCAGGGCCAGTCAGAGGTGGTATTTGCCAGTTCTCCGAGCTACTCAGAATTTCTGCTACCAGTTCGCCAGTGTTGTTGTCTGCCATGTCACCACAATCGCAAAGGGTAGAAGCCATGGGATAACCTCATTTGTTCAGAGTGTCTTTGTATCTTGTGTCTTGTAAAAAGCAGAGTGGGTACAACAAGACCCAGAGGCAAGTCTTAGATAAAATAATCCTTCTACCTGCATATTAAGCCTTGCTGGAAGCTCTGAAGGAGGCATGGTGCCATGATCTCACAATCCGGTGCCTTCCTCAAAAGCTGTGATGGTGGTTCTAGGTGGCAAGGTAGACCCTCCAGGTGTATGTGTGGGGCCGGGAGAGAGAAATGATGTGAGCCTAGAGGCCAGACAGGGTGAGACCAGAATCCAAGGCTGCCTACCTAACCAGGGAATTCAAGCCGATGAAGTGAATTAGAAGGATTAAGATCAAGTTAGCTACTAAGGCTGTCTGAGCACACCTAGATGAAGCAGCTGGAGGAGGCTTTATGAATGGGAAGATGGTGCACTCCCAAACCCCACAGGGCTATGCAAATCTTTTTTTTTTCCTCCCATTTTGCAGTTCAGCAAGAAAAAGTTTGGTTCGGGTACGAAGGAGGACAAAGCCAGAAAATGTTGCACTACCTTGTACTCCTCAAATTTGGTGCTCGACACATTTTGACCATGAGTGGGCTTCAAAAATAATAGCAAGGGATTCTCTGCCCTGTTTCTGGGTGGGCGTGGCCATGGTGGGAATGGCCTAGTCGGTCTCCTGCACCACAGCGGTGTGTGTGTGTGTGTGTGTGTGTGTGTGTGTGTGTGTGTGTGTGTGTGTGTGTGTTTGCCACCCCTGGGCTCCGGAGGGTTTTTTTGAGCCTCCGGGAGGGAGAAAATGGCCTCCCCAGGCTCCAGAGGCCCATTTTTGGCCTCCCTGAACTTCTGATAGGCCCATTTTTTGCCCTTCCTGAGCCTTTGCGCGTGCCCTGCACTTACCTGCATCTAAAACGGGCCGCGTGGGGACTCCTGGGAGGGGAGGGGAGGGGTGGGCGGGGCCATCCAGGAGTGGGATTTGGGGGTTCTATGAACTGCACAGAATCTTAGCTAGAAGTTCTCCTGAAACTCTGAGAACCCCCAGCAGCCCACCCCTGGTTTCGACACAAACATTTTGTCCCAGTACTCATCATTTCTTTGGTACTCAATGCACGAGCTAGAACTTGTCGGTGTCGACTGCCTTGTGACTCACTACATTATTCCTTATGGGAATGCCTTCCCATAATCCTTATGGGAACATGCTGGTACTCACCTATAAAGCCCTTCATGGCATGGGCCTGGGGTACTTGCAGGATCACCTCCTACCGGCCTCCCACCGCCCAGTGCACTCACATAGGGCTGCCCTCCTCCGGGTCCCCTCGGCCAGACAGTGTTGGCTGGCGGTCCCCAGGATGAGGGCGTTTTCTGTGGTCACACCGACCCTCTGGAATGGGTTGGCCACCGGGCTCCGGACAGTCCTCGACCTCCGTACCTTCCGCGCCAACCTAAAGACATGGCTCTTTCAGCAACTTCCCTGATCTGTCGTGGATTTTAACTCGGGGATTTGGGGGATTTTAAATTGGCTTTTAATTATTTAATTTTGTCGATTGTCGGGTTGTTTTACTGCTGTGAGCCGCCCCGAGTCCTACAGGAGAAGGGTGGCATATAAATCTGACAAACAAACAAACAACATACTTCTTACACAAGAAGTATCAATAACTCATTGTTTTTGGTACTCATGGAATCTCCCGGAACCACTGAACAATGAGTACCAAGATACAACTGTATTACTGTATTACTGATGCGGAACTGGCCGTAATTATATGTATGGAAGGGACTAAATCAATGTGTCTCAAACTTGACAATTTTAGGATGTGTGCACCTCAACTCAACATCTCAGAGTTGGCAAGTCTGAGAAATACTAGGACTAAACCAAAAGCAGATAAGCCACATTGTGGAACAGTTGTTGTTGTTAGTTGTGAAGTCGTGTCCGACCCATCGTGACCCCATGGACAACGTTCCTTCAGGCCTTCCTGTCCCCTACCATCCCCCAGAGACCATTTAAGCTCACACCAAGTGTTCAGTGACTCCATCCAGCCACCTCGTTCACTGCCGTTCCCGTTTTCTTTTGCCCTCCATCGTTCCCAGCATTCGGCTCTTCTCCAGGGAGTTCTTCCTTCTCATTAGGTGGCCAAAGGATTTGAGTTTCCTCTTCAGGATCTGGCCTTCTAAAGAGCAGTCAGGGTTGATCTCCTCTAGGACTGACCGGTTGGATCGCCTTGCAATCCAAGGGACTCGCAGGAGTCTTCTCCAGCACCAGAGTTCAATGGCCTCACTTCTTTGGAGCTCAGCCTTCCTTATGGTTCAACTTTCACAGCCATCCATTACAACTGGGAAAACCATAGCCTGGACTATACATACTTTTGTTGGCAG
This sequence comes from Coluber constrictor foxii, assembly GCA_038048745.1. Lineage (NCBI taxonomy): Eukaryota > Metazoa > Chordata > Lepidosauria > Squamata > Colubridae > Coluber > Coluber constrictor. The sequence goes on from CM075967.1 coordinate 37,446,491, forward strand.
GTTGATGTCTCTGCTTTTTACTATGCTTGTGGAATAGTACAGAATGTAAATGTAGGAGAACATATTTTAGACCTTTTTTGTAGAAGGCCCATCTCTCTAAGAAGGTATCGCTTACTCAAATGGGGGAGGGAGCTCCTTTCAGCAGCAAATAATTAAATACTTGAACCTTGCCATCACCAGCAAACTCATCTGGGAAATTTGCAATTATTCAATGATCTTGATTGAAAGTTGACATACCCCGGGCATTGAAACTAACTCGCCAGGCTCCATCGAAGCCAGGAGCCATGGCAACTTTAAGACCTGTGGACTTCAGCTCCCAGAATTCCCCAGCCAGCTTGACTGGGGAATTTTGAGAGTTGAAGAGGAAGACAGCTATGCTTGGCTGGCTGGGGAATTCTGGGAGTTGAAGTCCACAGGTCTTAAAGCTGCCAAGGTCAGACTGCCTGGATCTAAACAACCAATTAAAGATGAGGCAGCTGTGTGCGGCGGCAGCCAAAAAAGCCAATGCAATCCTAAATTACATTAATAGAGGGATACAATCAAAATCAAGTGAGGTACTCATGGCACTCTATAAAGCCTTAGTAAGGCCACACGTAGAATACTGCAACCAGTTTTGGTCACCACACTATAAAAAAAAATTGGGAAAAGTTGTCTAGAAAGAGTGCAGAGAAAAGCAAATATGATGAGGGGACTGGAAGCTAAAACATAGGATGAACGGTTGCAGGAACTGGGCCTGGCTAGTCTAACAAAGAGAAGAACAAAGGGAGTGACAGGATAGCAGTCTTCCAATATTTGAAGGGCTGCCACAGAGAGGAAGGGGTCAAGCTATTTTCCAAAGGCCAGACAAGGAACAATGGATGGAAGCTGGTCAAGGAGAGATTCAACCTGGAAATAAGGAGGAATTTTCGGACAGTGAGAGTCATCAATCCATGGAACAGAAGTTGCCTTCGGAAGTTGTGGGAGCTTCATCACTGAAAGCTTTCAAGAAGAGCCTGGACGGCCATCGGTCAGAAATGGTGTTGGGTCTCCTACTTGGGCGGAGGGTTGGACTAGATGACCTCCAAGGTCCCTTCCAACTCTGTTAATCATCTGTTCATCCTCTTGGCTCAGGTGGAGGCCCTACAATTTCCCAAGAGCTCTACACTTGACCCCAGCAGACCTGAGGTCTTCAGCGCTCAAGGACAGAATTCATTTCAACCGTGGCGTAACAACTTCTCCTTCCCTTGGGGTTGAGTAAATTCAGCCGAGAAGAGACAGGGATAATTGTGCTTTTGAGAGCTGCTCCCTCCTTCCCTCTCCCACCCACCCACGCACCCACTCTTTTTATTTTATTTTATTTTATTTCTTTGCCGGAACCGCTTGAGTCTGGCATGTTGCCGGCTGCTATTTTGAGAAATAGGTTCATCCTGTCCGATGGGGATGAGGAGGCGGGGGAGGGGGGGCATTTTTTTCAGGGCAATTTCATGGTTGGCTCCAAATTCTGCTCAGCTAGTCTAACCCGGGGAGGGGGCCCCAGGCTTTCTCCCCCCTCCTTCCCCAATTCCTATTTAGGAACCTACCAATTTCAAGGCTCAGCTTCTCGGCCAGCTCAAATTGCTTTGGGCTGAAACGGAAGATGGGGATGAGTGTTCTCCTCCCCCTTTTTCTTTTCTTCTCTTTCCCTCATTTCTTCCTCTTTTTCAGAGCTAAAAGTGGTTTCAAAAGGGCTTTTTTTTTTCAAGCTTTCAGCTCACAAATCTGACCTACATTGAAGACAGTGTAATTTAATCACAATGAAAGAAAGTTCCTTCATTCCACAATGCCACATTTTTAACCCTTGCCATGCTCCAGAGTAGACTTTTAATCAAAACAATCTTATATATATATATATATATAATCAATGGATAATTGTTTTCACACACAAGGCTTAATGATGATCACTAAGTGTTGTATCTAATCTTTTATGATGAATGTATTTTACAATGACTATGTTAATGATCTATCACTATTTATGTCCATTGAGAGCTTATGCACCAGAAATGAATTCCTTGTGTAATCACACTTGGCCAATAAAGAATTCTATTCTATTCCTAATTCATCTTCTTCTCTTCTCTTCTCTTCTCTTCTCTTCTCTTCTCTTCTCTTCTCTTCTCTTCTCTCCTCTCCTCTCCTCTCCTCTCCTCTCCTCTCCTCTCCTCTCCTCTCCTCTCCTCTCCCCTCCTCTCCTCCCCTCCCCTCCTCTCTTCTTTTCTTTTCTCTTCTCTTCTCTTCTCTTCTCTTCTCTTCTTCCCTTCCCATTCCTATTCCCATTCCCATTCCCATTCCCATTCCCATCCGTATTCCTACCCTATCCTACCGTTGTTGTTGTCCGCTAGCAGCCTGAGGTTCTGGCAGCGGAGTCGGACAGTGAGGAGGCTGGGGAGGAACATGGGCCAGTCCTGGAGTCTGGGGAAGGCCCGGACGAGGGCTCTGCGTTGGGGGCAGAGATGGGGCAAGGGCCATGTGGGAGTGATGTGCAGACTCCAGAGCCCCCAGAGTCGGACAGCAGAGAGGCAGAGGAACAGGAGGAGCCCGGTCCTAGTGCATGCATGCATGCGCAGAGGTGTCAGAAGGCAAGAGCAGGTAAAGCAAAAGGGACGACTCGGGAGTAAGGCCAAGAGATGATTGGCCTCTCCCATAATGTTTAAAAGAGAAACAAAGGCACTTGGGCCTTTTTGCAGGAAAGCAATGTTGCTAACTCTGTTTCCAGTCGGCATCTCTTGTCTGTTTCTGAACTTTGTAGGGCTTTGCCAAGAAAGGCCTTTGGTGGAGTGTAAAAGAAGATAAAGGTTGGTGATTATCCCAAAGGACTTGTTTTACAACTAATTGGGACTCAGCTGGGAATGAACGTAATTCATTCACAACAATAAAATAGGTTTGTTTGGGACTAATTGTTTCTTGTAATGATTCATAAACCTAGGTCACAACAACCCTACCCTACCATACCATACCCTACGCTATCCTATCCTATTCTATTCTTCACACTCACAACCATTGCAGCATTCCCATAGCCACATGATCAAAATTCAGACTCCTGGCAACTGACTCATATTTATGACAGTTGCCGTGTCCCAGGAGGGAGGGGGGTGTCACGTGATCCCCTTTTGCAACCTCCTGACAAGCAAAGTCAATGGGGAAGCCAGATTCACTTAACAATCATGTGACTCACTCCACAACTGTATTGATTCACTTAACAACGGGGTGGTGAAATGGGGCAAAATTCACTTAACAAACGTTTCGCTGAGCCACAGAGATGTTGGACTCAGTTGCGGTCGTAAGTCAAGGACTCCCTGTACAGAGAACAATAAATACATCTTCTCTGCTGCATCAGGAGCTGGAACATGAAATGATTAATATTTTAAATTCCAAAAGGTATATAAAAATATTTTAGACGGGGAACTGAAAGACTGCAGTGTTGCCGCTGGGGTGTTGTGAGATTTCTGATGAAGGGCGATTCTCAAGCGAGGCTCCGTGATCAAAGAAAGAAAAAAAAAGAAATGAAAAGAAATGAAAGATGAAATGAAATGAAATGTAAAAAATGACATTAAATGTGGAGGCAGGCAGGGGACTCTGTGGGTGGGGAGCAGAATTTAAAAAAATAATAATATCCAAATGGTAGACATAGTTGCATCTACTATCTTTGCATACTACTACGTTACTCAAACATACTCCAGAGTTGTTTCTGAAGGTAGATCAATCTACTGCTTTGAAATCAATCAATCAAATCAAGGTTGATTCAGCCTTCCATCTTTTCTAAGGTAGGTCAATTGAGGACCCAGTTTGTGGGGGCAATAAGCTGACTTTGTATAAAAATATACAAAAGTATGAAGGCTATTGCTTAACGCATTGTAAGCCGCCCTGAGTCTTTAGAGAAGGGCAGCATATAAATCAAATTTTTTAAAAAATAGAATAGAATATAGAATGAAATAGGAAATAGAAGAATAGAATAGAATAGAATAGAATAGAATAGAATAGAATAGAATAGAATAGAATAGAATAGAATAGAATAGAATAGAATAGAATAGAATAGAACAGACCAGAACAGAACAGAACAGAACAGAACAGAACAGAACAGAACAGAACAGAACAGAGCCTGGTTTAGCTCTGCAGACTAAAGCACCGTAATTAACATCCAGCTATCTGCAATTATACCAGTTCGAATCTCACCAGGCTCCAGGTTGACTCAGCCTTCCATCCTTTCTAAGGTAGATAAATTGAGGACCCAGTTTGTGGGAGCAATAAGCTGACTTTGTATAAAAATATACAACAGTATGAAGGCTATTGCTTAACGCATTGTAAGCGGAGAAGGGCGGCATATAAATCAATTTTTTTAAAAAAAAATAACAGGGTTGGAAGGGACCTTGGAGGTCATCTAGTCCAACCTCCCACCCCAAGCAGGAGACCCTACATCAATCCTGACAGATGGCAGTCCAGTTTGATCACAGCCATAAGCTAGCATAAGGAAGGTGGGATACAATTACTAATCACTCATGTTTAAAAAGAAACTAAAAACCATTAAAACAAAAATGACATGGTTGTTAAGGCTGAGGCTCCATTGTAAGCCCCTTTTTTTGGTGCCACTAGACTTCTGAAAGGTTGCTAAATGAACAGTTTATAAATTGAGGAGTACCTATTCAGACGTCAGGTACCAAGCTAAGTCTTTAAAGTTTCCCCCAGTTTTGAGTCTCCAAATTCCGGAAAATAAAATTGGGGAGGATAAGAATAAATTGTTCTGTTAGCCCCCTTGCTAAAAGGGTTTTTTAAAATAATAATAATAATAATAATAATAATAATAATAATAATAATAATAATAATAATAATAATAATGAATTGCGCAGCATATCTTCCTCTGCAGACAGCAGGGAAATGCAAGCTACAGATTAACAACATTCCGAAACCGGTTATCACAAACGCATTGTTTACACTTCCGTTTTGCTCATCCTGAGTGATTCTAAACCACGCTCTCTTTTTTGTTGTTGTTCCGGCTTCATTCCAGCGCACACGTACAATGGGACAAATAACTCAATAAAAACACACCGAGAACGTGACCGGCTTCGACTCTGGGATGCCGCCAGATTTTCCCATCCCAAACCAAAACCGTTCTGCTCAACTTGTTAAAAAGTCTACTCCGTGGGGGGAAAAAATCTTAAGATTGCGATGGCCTCCGAAAGAGGCGGCAACATCTCTGGAAGAGGAAAGACGACACGGCGACTCAGATCCTCGTGTTGTGTTCAGTCAGCCACAAGATTGCGGTTCTCAAGCAGCTCACTTAAGGGCAAGGGTGTCGAATCTGGCCCGCGGGCTGTTTAGATCTGGCCAAGGGGCCTGTCCTGGAAACAGCAAAGGACCAGGCCGCGGTGCCTCTGCCAGCAAAAGCGGAGCTCGGGAAAACTGTGTGCGGCCCTCCTGGGCTCCGTTTTAGATTGTAACAGCCTCTTGCAACCCTCTGCCAGAGAAAACGGAGCTCGGGGAGGCCATGCGCGGCCTTCCTGAGCTCCGTTTTTGCTGACAGAAGATTGCAGGAAGCTGTCGTGGCCGAAAATGGAGCCTGGGCAGGCCATGCGCGGCCTCCACAAGCTCTGTTTTCGCTGGCAGAGGGCTGCAGGAAGCCATCGCGGCCGAAATCAGACCATCAATGAGTGGCGTCGAGCTGGCCACACCCACCCTGGCCACACCCTGACGACCCCTCACCCCAAGATCAAACACAACCCCGATGCGGCCCTCAATGAAATCGAGTTTGACATCCCTGTTCACGGGTAAAACAGTCCTGAGATTTCCCACTCCTCCGACGAACAAAAGAAAAATGAGTGGAAGGGGAGGAAAACATCAAAATCTCTCCTCCCGAAGCCTTTACAGCTAAGAGAAGAAGAAGAACAGGGGGGAAAAAACCCCCCAGCTCAATTCACTCTTGCTCAGGTGCATTAGCAAATGGGAAAGGACAGGAATCGGAGCTGGGCCAGCCACAAAAGCTAAACACGGCAAGAGGCGAGCTGGCAGGCAGCCCAGGCTCAAACAACAATAGAGCCTTAATAAAACAACCTTGTCTATTAATCCTGTGGGTGGGAACCCTATTGACTGCCAGGGAAGGGTATCTTACACCTGGCTCTCAACCGAACAGCTTTTGATTCCTCCCGTTTTTGAGAAAATAGGGAGGCAAGGCCAACGCGGGGTCTCTACCCTGCGGGGACTGAGGTCAGCAGTTTGAAAGGGATCTAAGATGTCAATACCTGGGCCAAAGGGAAGGCTAGTCGTCCTGTTGGCTCTTCATGCCCCCTCCATAAACCAAGGGGAACAAAAAAAAAAAAAGAAAAAAGGCCATGTGGATAATGAGAAACAGGGTGCACCCAGCATGAGACAGCCGCTACCGAGCCGCAGCCGTTTCTTAGTCCTTCTAGCAAATGCCTGATGAGCACGTCAATATTCTGGGAAGGTCTGAGCTACGTACAGGTTAAACGTTCATGGATCCCCCAACGTTAAGGGTTTAGTGTGCAAATGCTAGGCTTAACTCATTTGCATCTTAGGAACAGCCCCGCGACCCCTTCATTCAATCACTGCCTCATTCTGGTTCCTCCATGTTGGTCTGTTTGAAATGGAAAAATGTCAGACTTTTTTTAAAACGGAAAGCTAGGGATTGGACTAGATGACCAAAAAGGTCCCTTCCAATTCTCTTATTCTCTTATGATTATTATCTCCCCCCCAGAGAAAGATATTATGGTATTCGGCTTAAAAAAGGTAAAAGATTTATTTTTATTTATTCTATTATTAAAATGTATATGCCGCCCTTCTCCCGTAGGACTAGGGGCGGCTCACACAATAAAAACAAGAACAATGATGACGACAATGCAGTTTTAAAATCGAATCCAAAATTTAAAATCCCCAATTAAAAACTCCCCATAAGATAAAGGTTTCCCCTGTCCAATCGTGTCTAACTCTAGGGGCTGGTGCTCATCTCTGTTTCCTAGCCAAGTGTTGTCTGAAAACGCTTCCGTGGGAAGAAACAATGTTATTGTCCCACCGAAAGTGGTACCTATTTATCTACTCGCATTCGCATGCTTTCGAACGGCCAGGTGGGCAGGAGCTGAGGCAAGAATAGGAGCCTAATCTCCCCAGAGGTTATGTTATGGCATCTGCCGTGTTATCATTTTAAAAGGAAAGTTTTGGTAAAACAAGGGAAGGGAATGCCAATGTCCTAGAGCAGCTGCAGGATTTGGGTCTGGCTAGTCCAGAGAAAAGAAGGACTAGGGGGGACATGATAGCAGTGTCCCAATGGACACTGTGCAGTGTCCCAAGGGGCTGCCACAAAGAAGAGGGAGTCAAGCTACTCTCCAAAGCACCAGAGAAGCAGGACAAGAAACAATGGCTAGAAACTAATCAAAGAGAGAAGTAACCTAGAACTAAGGAAAAACTTCCTAACAGTGAGGACAATTAACCAGTGGAACAGAAGTTGCCTCCAGAAATCGTGGGCCCTCCATCACTGGAGGCATCTAAGAAGAGACTGGACAGCCACTTGTCTGAAATGATATAGGGCCGTGATGGCGAACCTATGGTACGCATGCCACAGATGGCACATGGAGCCATATTGGTGGGCACGCGAACTCAGCACCAGCAGCTGATTTTTGGACCTTCTGGACCCACTAGAAGTAAGGAAACGGCCTGTTTCCTGCCTCCGGAGGGCCTGGGGGTGGTTGGGGAAGGCCCATTTTTTGCTCTCTTCAGGTTCCAGAGCCTGTCTAGGAGCCTGGGGAGGGCAAAAACGGCCTTCCCCACCCCCCTGGAGGCCTTCCAGAGGCTGGAAATGGCCCATTTGCCAACTTCCCAGAAGTCGGCAAACAGGCTGTTTCCGGTCTCCGGAAGGCCTCCAGGGAGGTGGGGAAGGCCATTTTTGTCCTCCCCAACTTCCTAGAGAGGCTCTGGAGCCAGGGGAAAGCAAAAAAAAAGGGCCTACCAGGCCCACTGTGCCATTACATGCCAAACGCGGGGGGAGCGTAGGGGAGCTTGTGCGCACATGGGGATGGGGTGCATATAATTATGGGTGGGCGCGCACACACATGCGCGACTTCCCCCCATGCTCCCCCCTGCTTTTGGCACGCGATGGCAAAAAGGTTAGCCATCACTGATATAAGGTCTCCTGGTTGTGCAATGGGTTGGATTGAAGATCTCTAAGGTCCTTTCCGGCTCTCTTCTCAACGAATGTTCTCTTCGTCAACGTACCCTCTTGTTAGTTATTCAGGGAACGAATGCCACTGCAGTTGGGAGGTCATGCGCCTAAAGGTTTAGAGCTAGTTTAATCCTCCCCCCTTATTTTATTTTATTGTTTCCAGTTGCCGTTTCCTGCTTCCTGATCGAGGACAATGAGACACAAGCCCTAAAGAGAGCCAAATGCAGATGCAGCGGAATCCTCTCCTTGCCAAGCCTCATGGGGGCTCTCCAGAAGACAATGCGGTATGCAAATGGCACGCTCAAATTCTGCGATGGTGGGGGGGGGGTCGTCGTGGCTGGGAAGTGAAAACCTCCTCCTTCTGCCGTTCAGCTTCTTTAGAAAAGGATGATTTTTGTCCTCGGCCTTCCACAAAGAGGACCGGGATGACACGTACCCATCAGTCCCATCCTTTGATAAGGAAGGTCCTTGGACTAGAGACACCAGGGCCATCTGAGCCGCCAACGTTCCTCCTTCTCCTCCTCCTGGTGTGGTTGCATGGGATCAGGCTCCAAACAGCTGACACCCCCCCACCCCAGCCTAACATATCTCCCAGCCGCCGTTCCCCAGCTCCCCCCCCCCCGCCCTTTTCCGCTCAGCCTTTGTGGTCGGTTTGATGAACTCGTTATCTTCCCTCTCCAGACTCCTATAATTTACTTGCTTCTTTGCTTCCCGGCCTGCTTAATTAGGGCCCTGGTGTGGAGGAACAGAAGAGAAGGGATATTTAGGCAGATAAGTGCCTGGTGTTTTTTTCCTTTCCCCCACCCCTGCTCGACTTTGGAAACTGAAGAGGTGAGTTAAAAAGAGGAAGATTTACGTCTCCATTATCTCCTGGAGGGCGGAGGGCCGTCGTCGAGATTTACGGCTCCGCTTTGGTTCAAACAATGTTTGAGGAATCGGCCACTTATGAACGTGAAGGAGTGAGAGATGCCAGATGGAAGCCGTCCTGCAACCCTGGCTTGTCGCCACTGCTTTGCTCAGATCCTGGGCTTCCCTTTTAATCATGGCAAACCCTCAAATCCTGCTCCTGACTGAGACCGGGGCTATTTATCTACTAATCGCAAGCAGTGTTTCTTGCTAGAGTCTAGAATAAATAGCTAGAGTCAGCCAACCTTCCTCGCGGCTAATGTCACAGGAAGAAGGGCTCCTGCGGGATGCTCGAAGATGCTGTTTCTCCCCGTGTTTGCTAACTCAGGCTAGAGTTGGAAGGGACCTTGGAGGTCTTCTAGACCAACCCCCTGCTCAAGCGGAGACCTTATACCAATCCAGACAAGTGGCTGTCCAGTCTCTTCATAAAAAACTCCAGGGACGGAGCACCCAGAACTTCTGAAGACTGTTTTACTGGTTAATTGTTCTCACTGTTAGGAAATTTCTCCTTAATTCCAGCTTGCTTCTTGTATTCAGGGAAATACAAGGGAGGGGGGGGAATCAAGAATCAAGTTAAATACCCCATCTCTACTACTGTTTTCCTTTAATATCTCTAAGGCAGGAGTTGTTGTGACCAGGCCCAAGTATTTAGTATTAAACGCAAACAGTTCGAAAACAGACTTTATTAGAACAGTTGAGAATGAACTCATTCTCAGCGTAGTCCAAACTAAATGAAAGCAAATTCTTCAAAACACCATTCCTCAGTTTATCACCGACCTTGGGATAATTAGGCAAACTGCCAAAGGCTTTTCTTGGCAAAAGTTCAGAAGCAGAAGACGCCGACAAGAAATGAATACAGTGAAACAAGAAGCAATTCTCTCAACGTTGTTTTCCGACAAAGAGCCCAAGAGCCGTTGCTGGTCTTTTAAGCCTGATGGGAGGGGCCAATCGTCTCTTGGCCCTACTGCCGAGTTGTCCTCTCTGCTTTAGCTGCTCCTGCCTTTTGGCAGCTCTTCTCATATGTGCACTAGGAACAGGCTCCTCCTGTTCCTCTGCCTCTCTACTGTCAGCCTCTGGAGGCTCCGGAGTCTGCACATCGCTCCCTGATGGCCCTGGCCCCATCTCTGCCTTCAACGCAGAGCCCTCATCCGGGTCTTCCCCAGCCTCCAGGACTGGCCCCTGTTCTTCCTCAGCCTCCTCACTGTCCGACTCCACTGCCAGCTCCGCAGGCTGCTGGCGGACCACAATAGGGGTCTCCAACCTTGGCAACTTTAAGACTGTGGACTTCAGCTCCCAGAATTCCACAGCCAGCATCTGGCTGAGGAATTCTCGGTGCTGAACTCCCCAAGTCTTAAAGTTGCCAAGGTTGGACAACTCTACAGTATTTAAAACCATGACACTAAAAATCAATTTCTGGATTTTAGGTCCTCTTTCAGGACTTTCAGGGGTCTCAGTCTTTGATCTCAGCAATACACAGTAGGACTGTCTACTCGTTCTACTTTGACCATTGGGTGTTTTCCAAAGTTTGACTATCAAATGTACACAAGGTGGGAACTGAACTTGCACTTTAATCCTCTTTTCATGAGTCAAATGCTCCATGAAGCCTCACCTGTCAGCTGGAAAGGTAGGGCTGTTCTTAAGGGGGATGGAGGGGAGAGCGCACAGCTGGGTCGCCTTGAGGCATACTCCAGGGCACAAACTCACCCTGCAGGCCCCCCCAAACTTTGGCAGTTGCTTGAACTTTAAATGATTTCTCTCCAGCACAAATTGCGGATTCTGTCTGTCTCTATCTACCTCTATTCTTCTCTATCTCTCCATCCATTCATCCGTCCTCCATCCACCCACCTACTTTTTATATCTATCTATCTATCTATCTATCTATCTATCTATCTATCTATCTATCTATCTATCTATCTATCTATCTATCTATCCATCCATCCATCCATCCATCCATCCATCCATCCATCCATCCATTTTCTCTATCTATCTATCTATCTATCTATCCATCCATCCATCCATCCATCCATCCACCCACCTATTCTATCTATCTATCTATCTATCTATCTATCTATCTATCTATCTATCTATCTATCTATCTATCTATCATCTATCTATCTATCTATCCATCCATCCATCCATCCATCCATTTTCTCTATCTATCCATCCATCCATCCATCCATCCATGCATCCACCCACCCACCCACCCACCCACCTATTTTCTCCATCCATCCATCCATCCATCCATCCATCCATCCATCCATCCATCCATCCACCTATTTTATCTATCTATCTATCTATCTATCTATCTATCTATCTATCTATCTATCTATCTATCTATCTATCTATCTATCTATCATCTATCTATCTATCTATCTATCTATCTATCTATCTATCTATCTATCTATCTATCTATCCATCCATCCATCCATCCATCCATCCATCCATCCATCCATCCATCCATCCATCCACCTATTTTATCTATCTATCATCTATCTATCTATCTGAGAGGTGAAATGCTCCCGGTTCAGACCGGATCGGCCGATCCTGTAGCGATGATGGCCGGTAGTTCAGAGAACTGGTAGAGAAGACAGCTGGAGACTCCGCCCACCCGCCTTAGCCTCTGCAGCCCACTGGCCCCTTTTGCCCTTCTCTTTCTGGGTCCAGCGCTTCTGCTTGTTGGACCACTTCCCCGCAGCGCTTCTGCTGGCGCCACCACGCAAGCCTCCCATGAGGAAAAAGAGGGAAAACGCAAAGCGGCTGGCTGCAGCTTCAGGAAGTGACCCAACAGGCAGAAGTGACACACCCAGAAAGAGACTCCGGCCTTGCCCCACCCTCTCACCACCCGCTCTCCCTTCGCTTTGGGTCGGGGGCTGGGGACCAGAGATGTGCCATTCACTGAAGCACCGGAGCTGCCACCTGCTCATCGCCTGCCTCAACTGGGTCAGGGAATGCATCATTCCCCAACTCCAGCCTTGCCGCGGAGCCGCCGCCCACTCACCCTCCACGACGCGCCGTGTCCTTACCTTTCTCCTGCAGCTGGCTGCCAGGGAAGGCAAGCACCCGAAAGTTACTGGAGCTGCTCTCCTTCTTGAATGTACCGCCCCGGTCCATGTGCCGGCTGCGCAAGCGCATACCATTTATTTCATTCATTCATCAGTGGCAGGTTGGGTGTGCGCTTGTGCAGCCGTCGGTCCACCTACCTTGATCTAATTTATTGTCCCCCAATCTTGCCAGAGGGCTACTCTGGGCAGCTTACAACAATAGAACGTAAAGTTATTAAAAATGTAAACAAAACAATAGTAAAACAATTAAAAACTAAAATAATGGAAGTACACCAATATGAGTGAAAAGGCGCGTGGGGAGGGAGCGGGATGGGCCATGGGGAAGTGGGGTCTAGTAGGCGAAGAGCCAGCCCCAGGGTTTTTAGGAAGCTTTATTAAGGGAACAGTAAGTAAGGAACCAAGAATTCCAGCAAGCAAATTATTTTCAATTACAATCCAATATAGTTTATCTATTCTCCGGGTGGGAGAATTTCTCACAATCTCACAGCGCAGGAGCAAGGCGACAGGACTCTTTGCTGATAAAGAGGAAGTGCACAGCTGTGCGATGTTTACACAACAATCAGTTGGAATAATTATCAGTCTGAAAACCAATGTTTATGCCTTGCACGGTGCAATTTAATAGAGCACATGGAAGAAAAAAAAATATTTTTTTTTGGAAGGCTGTTCCACCTCGACCAGAGGCCATTTGAAATGTCCAATTTAGGCAATAAAATGTTTGGAGCCGGACCTATCACTCTTTCTTTCCCAACCTTCTCCACGGCTCTACATGCTCAGACAAAAATGCTTCCGGAGCCAATTGAATTGCAGGCCCTATAAGCATCTCCCTCTCCAAGAAAATAGCCTCTAAATACGATATACAGTCCTGTAGTGAGCATTTATCTACCTGTTCCTTGTAAGGGCCAGACAACGAGAGCATCGCTTTGTGGGCCAGCTGGGGTTGTGGTTTTTATCACCGGGTGGGCCCTGGAAGATTTGCAGAGCTCACTTAGCAGAGTCAAAACTCAGGGTCAACAAGAAAGGATGCCCTGACCAGACAATAGCAGACATCTCAAATGCTGTCTGCACCAGCCTTTGTACAGGCTATCAAGGACTCTGATCAAGATTAGATTAGATTAACAGAATTGGAAGGGACCTTGTAGGTCATCTAGTCCAATCCCCTGCCCAAGCAGGAGACCCTACACCATCCCCAGTCCACTCTCCTCTTGAAAGCCTCCAGTGATGAAGCTCCCACAACTTCTGAAGGCAACTTCTGTTCCATGGGTTGATTGTTCTCAGTGTCAGAAAAATTCTCCTTATTTCCAGGATGAATCTCTCCTTGGACAGTTTCCATCCATTATTCTTTGTCTGGCCTTCAGGTGCTTTGGAAAATAGCTTTACCCTCTTCTTCCTCTCTGTGGCAGCCCCTCATATATTGGAAAATGCTCTCATGTCTCCCGTGGTCCTTCTCTTCACTAGACTAGCCATGCCCAGTTCCTGCAACCGTTCATCATACATTTTAGCTTCCACTCCCCTCATCATCCTGGTTGCTCTTCTCTGCACTTTTTCTAGAGTCTCCACATCTTTTTCTATAGTGTGATGACCAAAACTAGATGCCCGATTCTAGGTGTGGCCTTACTAAGGCTTTATAGAGTGGTATTAGTACCTCACTTGATCTTGATTTTATCCCTTTGTTAATGCAATTTAGAATTGCAAGTTTATCTAAGTAAGAGTGGCCACACATCCCAAAAACTGGGGTGGTGGGCGGTGGTGGGGGGAGGATAGATAGAATGAAGTTATTCTATAGATAGAATAGCTTTATTGTCACTTTGGATGTACACTAATCGGCATACATTAAAAGGAAATTGGAAGACCGCTATCGTGTTTCCCCTGGTCCTTCCTTTCCCTAGACTAGCCATGCCCAGTTGGGATGGGAAGGATGAGATGGGAACGATGAGACTCTGATTTGGAGATGGTTTCAGAGAGGTTAAAAAGAGCATCCCAAGTCTCTGCCCGTCTGGCCTAGGGCAAAAGTATACAAAGTCATTTGAGGGCTGATGGTGGCCATCCTTGGCCTCTGGATGTCACGTCAGAGGTCACATTCCGATTTATGGTAGTTATTGTCAGTGGGCTCTACAGACTGCCCCCAAAGCCTTGAGGACTGCAAGCGGCTTCGGGACTTCTGATCATCAATTGGGAGATAAGGGGAGAGGTGGGGGGGGGGTTAAATCCAATTCTTGCCAGGAAGCCCTCTTCTCAGTCCCCCAACGAAAAGCCCTCAACAGAGAGGCCAGGTTTCCTAGCAGGCAATCTGTACGGGCATCCTCTGGGCATCCCTTAAAAAATTTTAGAAATCATTGAGAATTCGAATACTTAATAATCTTTTTCTTTTTCCCTTGTTCTAAGTTTTGGTTTTTTTAACTTGTAGCGGAAGTCAGGGGGGGGTTAGGGAGGGGAGGGGTTGGGGTTGAGGGAGGATGGGAGGGGGTGGGTAGGGGGACTGGGGAGGGGGGGTGAAAATGGAAAAATTTTTGTATTGTAAAACTTTTTCAATAAAAATAAAAAATTTTAGAAATGGTCTAAGAGCTGCTGTATTGATAGTCCTCAATTCACGACAACTGAGGCCTGAATTTTTGCCGCTAAGCGAGATCGTTGTTAAGTGAATTTGGCCCCGTTTTACCGCCTTTCTTCCCACAGCTGTGAATGGCTGCAGTAGTTACGTTAGTAACACCGTTCTTAACTGAATCGGGCTTGCTTGTGACCCCAGGGGCATGTTGTGGTCCCGTCCTCTGAGCCTATCCCATTGGAGGAAGGAAGCTCTGAGCATGAGGAAGAGGAGCCAGCCAGATCTCCCAGCCCCCCCCCCCTCTGGCACAGTCTCAGGTGCCAGCTGAAAGAGAGCAAAGTAGTGGGGAAACAGGTGTCTCAGATGAGAGTGAGGGAGAGACGTCATTCCTGGACGCACATCAACAAAGGCGAGATAAGCGCTTGCAGCAGCTGAGGAGACGTGCGAGGGAATAGACCTGAGTCACTGGACTTGAGTCACAGGACCAATGAGTCACTGGACCACACCCCAGAGACTATATAAGAGAGGGTGGTGGTCAATGATCCCTGTGACGAACAATAACTCAATCTGGTAGTCATTGGAGCTAAAAGAACGGATTTTGGCAAAGCTACGTATGTGATTTTCTTTCTGTGAACAATTAAAGCCCTTGGCAGACGGTGTGAATATCGCTGCCAAGTTTGAGATAAGGACTGTGGTGTGTGCCAAGTGCTTCTTTAACCCTCGACTGGCTGTGTTTTTGTGGGTGTATGTAGAGGGGGACAGATCAGGGCAATGCAACCGTCATAACTGCGAATCAGTGGCCAAGCGTCTGAATTTTGATCCCATGACCACGGAAATGCTGAAAATGGTCGCAAGTGTGAAAAACGGCCATACGACACTTTTTTTCAGCCCCATTGTAACTCCGAACGGTCACTAAACGAATTGTTGTTAAGTCGAGGGCAATCTGTATTTGATAAAATGGTATAAGCAGTGTACAAAATTAGCACCCACCCCTTTCCTAGAAGAATGAAATATTTTGGGGAACATGGAAACAAGGCCCTTCAGGACATAATAGGGTTATCTATCAGCAGAGCTCACTGCGTTGTAATCTCCTAAGGACGTTGCATCACCCAGCAAACTTCAACCAAACCGGGAGCTCAGACAAACATGACCTCATAGCAGAGGTGGGCTTCACATTCTGTCACCATCAGTTTGTCCAGCACCAGAAATGTGAGCGCTCACGCGTGTGTGATGTCAAACAACATGGCAATTCGCTTGTGAGCACCTGTCCACACATATATGCGGCATCAAAACCACAGCAATATAGGACGGGATTGCGCCCGAGCGGGTGGCAGCGGGCCCAGCTGCAGGTCGCTATTATCGGTTCTCCCGAACCACTCGAAACCGGCTGAATACCACCTGTGCCCAATAGGAATCTGACAACAGCCAATAGAATATATGTTCTTGCCCAGGAACAGGAAGCTCAAGTGCAAAGCCCAAGAGAAGGTATAAAAACACCCACCCCTTTCCTAAAAGAATGAAATATTTTGGGAAACATGAAAAAAAAAGACAGAATATTATATTTCCCTAAAGGAGAAACATGCTCTTGGAAAGCAGCTTCCCACCTTTCTTAATCGCCCCAGCAGGACTGGGCCAGCCTATCTACAAGACAAAAGAGCTCCAGCTCCAGGGTAATGGGATTAAGATACGGTCCTTCAGGATATAATAGGACCACTTAACAGAAGATACAGAGTCCCCACTGCATGGCAATCTCCTAAGGACATTGTATTACACTGCAAACTTCAATCAAACCAGGAGCTCAGACAAACATGGCCCCACACGAATCTGACAACAGCCAATAGAATACATCTTCTTGCACAGGAACAGGAAGCTCAAGTTCAAAGCCCGAGAGAAGGTCTAAAAAACCCCTTACTCTTTACTCCAGGTGGTCAGCTACCCAGGACCTCAAACCACCATGTGGTTCTGCTCCATCATTAAACCATCTTTCCCATCAGCCTCCGTGTTTCCAGGGTCTTTTCTCCCAGCTTGGAACTGAACCAGATGGATATTTCTTCCAACAACAATCATAAGGGTTGGTCACAACTGCCTTGTCTTCTTGTGAGGTGCAACTCGGGAGTTGGAGATTTTACTCGTCTGGTTTAGACGTCTTATTGGTGCCCCCTCTGGAGCTAATCTTAAAAAAGGATTGTCAATGTGTCTCCGAACTGATTGCTGCGTGTTAAAAATGCATATATTCCCCAATAAGTGGAATCTATCAAGACATCGAGAACATTCTTTTCTTCCTTTCAATGGCTGACCTAGATACTGCAACAGCTAAGGCTTAAGTAGCTCACCTAGATTATTGCCAATTTGGCTCAGTATAAGTCTTCACAGTCAACTAATAAAATAATCTTTGCATAATGCATTCTGCTCACAGTGAACTCCATGAATTTAAAAGAGGCTTTTTTTTCCTAGCCTCGGCTGCCGCTTTTCATTTTAAAAGCTTTGCTGTAAACCATTATCTACACGTATAAACTATACCCAGGAATCACAGCACAGGCCCCAGACCTTCTATTATCATCATCACAGAATGGAAGAGCTGAAAAAAATGAACGCAAGATAAAATGATTTTTTAAAATGAATTCAGCGCCAATGGAGCTTTGGAAAATAAACGGACACCCCCGCCCCTCTTCTTTGTGGCAGCCCCTCAAATATTGGAACACTGCTATAATGTCGCCCCCTAGTCCTTCCTTTCTCTAGATTGGCCATACCCAATTCCTGCAATTCTTCTTTATATAGCGAGGCGAGGGGTGGCTGGGAGGGGAGGAGCAAGTAGAGGCCAGCGAGGCGCCCCTCAACGTGAGTGATATTGAGTTGGCCACACCCACCCAGTCACATGACCACCTAGCCACGCCCACCCATTGGTCATTAGGCAGATCGTATTAGTGGTCTGCGGGATTTAAAATTATGAATTTAGTGGTCCCTGAGGTCCACTGACGCCTGATCTACCCTGTTTCCCCTAAAATAAGACATCCCCCTCATAATAAGCCCAATCAGGCTTTTGAGCACATATACTAAAATAAGTCCCGTGAAAATAAGCCCTCCCCAAAAATATTTAAACGCATGCGCAGCCAGTCCCCACCATTTTTTCTGTTTTCCTCCATGCGCCCCAAAGTAATCAAACCTCCCCGAAAATATGGCCAAGCACTTATTTCGGGGTTCAAAACAATATAAAACAGGGTCTTATTTTTGGGGAAAGACGGTATTTTAGCAACTTTACGCTGTATTTGAAAGGTTCCTTTACGTGCATTCTTCCATCAGGATTTGAGACTAAAACGGGAGTCAATAAAACTCTTCAGCTGAACAAAAAGGAACGAATGACTTGTTGCTCTTAAAAGCCCGTACAATAAGAACAGAAAGAAGCTTTAAAGAGACCCGAAAACGGTTTTCCTTCCAGCACCGTTCTCCATTACGTGCACACCAATATTTACTGTTCTGTTTTGGCCTCTGGTCAAGAGTTTGCCGGTTCTGCAAAAAAAACCCGTGGAATGCATTTCACCAGAAGCAAAAGGCACAAAACGAAGATGTGCAAGGAGAACATTTCCAAATTTCAGCCTTCAAATTCCACCCTTTTTCCCATTTCCAGAGATAGCAAATGGACGGCTCCTCTGGCTTCAAGCCCTTAACAATTAAGAACAAAAAGGGATCTAACTAAGATGGCGTGGATGCTTTCTTTATATCACCCCTAGAAGGTTTCAGAATTGGGCCGAGCAGTACATGAGCAAGCTCCGAAGGAAGAATCCGTTGATGCTATTCCCAAGGGCCCCCCCAAAAAAATCTTGTCTGGAACATTCCCGATTTCACGGTTTGAGGGCCTCCCACCAAAAAACAAACAAACAACACAAATCTATGAAGCTGCAGCGCAATGGCTCCTGAAAGAAAACGACACACGATTCGAGACTCGCAATCTCTACGCGGAAATAAAGTTAATGGAAGTAGAACTAGGCAGGCTGAATAGGCGGCAATGGATGCCCCCCCCCCCACTTGTTTTTATCCTACCTAACCAGTAATTTATTCTCCTACTATATACATTTGTGTGCTTGAAAGATACGCAGTCTCCGTTCCTTGCCTAGACTTGCATCCCATCAGTCACTGGATTGGTTGAGACCTTGGTCCTATCCAGTGATGAAATTCAAATTTTTTTACTACCGGTTCTGTGGGTGTGGCTTGTTGGGCGTGGCAGGGGAAGAATACTGTAAAATCTCCATTCCCTTCCCACTCCAGGGGGGAGGATATTGCAAAATCCCCATTCCCTCCCCACTCCTGGGGGAAGGATATTGCAAAATCCCCATTCCCTCCCCACTCCTGGGGAAACGATATTGCAAAATCCCCATTCCATCCCCACTCTGGGGCCAGCCAGAGGTGGTATTTGCCGGTTCTCTGAACTACTCAAAATTTCCGCTACCGGTTCTCTAGAACTTCTCAGAACCTTCTGGATTTCACCCCTGCTTTTTTATTCTATTCAACATGGCCTCAGTTTGTATATTCTCTCAGTTTTGATATCTCACCCCCTCTCACCCCCGTATACACAAAGAGCCTCTCTGTTGCAACAAGATATTCTTAACACATCAAGTAGAGAGGGACAAAATGAGAAGTGTGCAGTGCGGAGATAAATTTCAACTCACTCTAAGATTTCCGATATGAATTCATACTGAACGAGTCCAGCGGGGAACAAAGTAGAAGCACAGGCTCCGAAATTGTAGAAGGCTTGGGTGATGTCCTTCAGCTCCGGGCACCAAAGACCAGTGTCTGGTAGGAAGAGAAAAAAAGGGTTGAGATCAGTAGACCAAAAAGGACAAGAGGACAACTTGTGATTGGATTTCTGGGTTTACTAGCAATTTGGGGGTAAATATTCCTTGCCATACTCAGAGTTACTCTTCTCAAGTGTGGGAAGAAATATCCATCTGGTTCGGTTCCAAGCTGGGAGAAAAGAAACTGGAAACATGGAGGCTGATGGGAAAGATGGTTTAATGATAGAGCAGAACCACATGGTGGTTTGAGGCCCTGGGCAGCTGACCACCTGGAGTGGAGAGTGAGGGGTTTTTTAGACCTTCTCCCGGGCTTTGAACTTGAGCTTCCTGTTCCTGTGCAAGAAGATATATTCTATTGGCTGTTGTCAGATTCGTGTGGGGCCATGTTTGACTGAGCTCCTGGTTTGGTTGAAGTTTGCAGGGTGGTGCAACATCCTTAGGAGATTGCCATGCAGTGGGGACTCTGTGTCTTCTGCTAAATGGTCCTATTATGTCCTGAAGGACCGTGTCTTAATCCCATCACCCTGGAGCTGGAGGTCGGGCCTCGGGCCTCCGGTGTGCATGCGTGCAATTCAGGGGACCCAACCAGTCTTTGGAACTCTCCTGTGCATGCACACGCATTTGTGCATGTGTGTAAGAGTACTTGCGTGCAGTGCATGCATGCACAGATGGCATGTGCACATGTGCATTGCGCATGCAAAAACCACATGCATGTACAGAAGGTGTGATTGCAAGCGTAACACACGGAGCTGTGTGAAACCTGTGTGCTTGTGTAGATGGGGTGATTGTGCGTGCAGCGCAGGGGGGGAGCTGCACTTTAGCGCGGATGGCACTCACATGCACGAAGTGCACACCTGTTTGGCACTCGGTGAGTAAAAGGTTCACCACCACTGTCCTAGAAGGAAGTTTCTCCCAGCCCTAGGAAAAGGTGGGTTTTTGAAACAGTTCTGGAAGAGACCCGGGCTTTTTGCATCGGGCCCACGTTCTGCCAAGGAACGGCGTCTCCACCGCTTCCCCAGGGCCCGTTTAAACTCTGCTTTCATAATGAAGCATGAAAGCAATTGTGATACCAGCTGGGCAAAAGCAAAGAAATATGACAGGTAAGCCATCCCTTCATTCATCCCGCGGTGCTGAAAAGCTTTCTTCCCTCTGTCATGTTTCTTCCTTTAAAAGGTGTAATGCATAGAGTGGCTAAAAATGACACTGCTTAAGTGGCAAGCCACGGGCCAGAGCAAGGGTCTCCATTCCACCTTGGCGACTTTAAGCCTGGCGGATTTCAACTCCCAGACTCCTCCAGCCAGCAAAACTGGAGGATTTCAACTCCCAGAATTCCCCAGCCAGGAAAACTGGAAGATTTCCACTCCCAGAATCCCCCAACCAGAAAAACTGGAGGATTTCATCTCCCAGAATCCCCCAACCAGCAAAGCTGGAGGACTTCAACTCCCAGAAATCCCCCAGCCAGCAAAACTGGAGGATTTCAACTCCCAGAATTCCCCAGCCAGCAAAACTGGAGGATTTCAACTCCCAGAATTCCCCCAGCCAGCAAAACTGGAGGATTTCAACTCCCAGAATTCCCCAGCCAGCAAAACTGGAGGATTTCAACTCCCAGAATTCCCCAGCCAGCAAAACTGGAGGATTTCCACTCCCAGAATCCCCCAGCCAGCAAAGCTGGAGGACTTCAACTCCCAGAATTCCCCCAGCCAGCAAAGCTGGAGGACTTCAACTCCCAGAATCCCCCCAGCCAGCAAAGCTGGAGGATTTCATCTCCCAGAATCCCCCAACCAGCAAAGCTGAAGGACTTCAACTCCCTGGGAGTTGAAGTCCACTAAGCTAAAAGTTGCCGAAGTTGGAGACCCCCAAGCCAGAGTATGCCCTCCTCTCGCACACGCCTTGCTGTGCGCCTCAAAGAAACGTCGATGAGAACAGCAGATGTTATTTATGCACTGATAGGTAACATGAAGCGTAACCAACTTCCCCCATTACAGGTGCAATTTGCTCTTCAGGAAGCTGTTTATTCCATTTTTGTACACCAACCACATTTATCCAGGGCAGCTTATATAACTCCTGCGGAGCCCAGACATGAGAAATCACAAACCGAGACCTTTCTCGTCGTAGCAAGCCAAAGGAAGTGAAGGTGCTGCTCACACACTGACGAAGGAAAGATCAAGCTAGGAGCCCCAAAAGTGTTTTTCTTTTTTTTTTTTCCAAGAAGTGACTGGACTTTCTGGTTTTTCTTTGAAGGAGTTTTGCTTCTCATCCCAGAAGCTTCTTCAGTTCTGACTGGATGGTGGGCAATGGAAGGATTTATACTCCTTGCAGACAGCTGGTCATTTGCATCCTTTTAGAGGGTCATTGAGGCCACCTGGAGATTTCTCTGTGTCTCTAACACAATGCCTTAGTTTTATCCTTGGGGTGGGCGAGCAGAAGCTTGTCCACCCCAAGGATAAAACACCCAGACAGGAACTGATTGACATGGTATATGCAGTACAATGCAGTGAGCCTTGTGCAGATCTGTACATTGGAGAAACAAAACAACCACTTCACAAACGCATGGCCCAACATAGGAGAACAAAGCCATCAGGACTAGTTTCAACAGTCCATCTGCACTTAAAAGACACAGGCACCTCTTTGGAAGACAACAAAGTCCATATTTTGGACAGAGAGGACTGCTGGATTGAAAGAGGGATCAAAGAAGCCATCTAGCTCCAAATTGAACGGCCCTCTCTCAACAGAGGGAGGGGATATGACATTATCTATCTCCAGTCTACAACAGAGTCCTTTCAGCAGTTCCAAGGAGGCTCCACACCCATTTGCACCACTCAGGTGACCCTGAGGACACAGATAAACCTCCAAGTGGCCTCAATGACCCTCTAAAAGGATGCAAACGACCAACTGAAGAAGCTGAAGAAGCTTCTTGGATGAGAAGCGAAATGCCTTCAAAGAAAAAAACCAGAAAGTCCAGTTGCCTCTTTGGGACAACCATGACCTGGATGACTAGGAGGTCTCTCATTCAAGGCCACGGCTAGTCGTGTGAAGATTGGGGCTGCAAAGGATCACGGGCATTCATTGTTGGCCCAGATCTTTGGTCCACTGACTTTAAGTGCTTTGGGGAATGAGCCGAGGTAGCAATTTCATAGCTTCCCAGGGTGCCAGGAGGTTTGATTTAGAGGTATGTCCAGCTACCAGTGGGACGGCACAAACACAGCTGCCAGCATCTTCTCTTGCTGCTTTGGCTTCTCGCTGGGCACCGTGTGGGAGAGGCCAAGATGCCCCTTGGAGCGACTGGGCTGGGGAAATGAATGCGAGGAGGGGATGCCAAGGTGCCCTAGCGTCTTAGCTACGGGAGGGGAGGAGACTCCAAAGAGAGATGGGTGGGGAGGGGCTGCCTTGCTCCGCAAACGCCCGAAAAAACTCTGCAAAACTCTTCTTCGCAAGGTGTCATCTCAAGCTGGAGCTAATCCGAAACTTAATCAGCTTAGCTTTTTTAAGCCCCGGGATGTCACAGGGAGGCGCAGGGAAGCAGCCGCAGATAAAGACCTCTTAGGGGAGATTTCCACCCAATTTCTGGAGCCTGACAGTCTGTTTTCTCCATCCCTTCCCTTTGGCTGGAGACGCTGATCACCTGGCGGGCCTCTCCAGGTGACTTCGACGCTCCCCTGGCCCGATTATCAGAGAGAAAGGGGATCGTCAGCCCAAACCTCTGCTTTGCTTTGCAAGCCTTTTGCGGCCTGCTTTCTGTTCCGTTGAACGATTTTTCCAAATGGAGAGGGAGGAGGAAGAGGGGAAGAGGGAGGGGAGAGAGGGAGCAGGAAGAGGAGGGGATGGGGAGAGAGGGATAATGGGAGGAGGAAGATGGGAAGAGCGGGAGAGGGAGGGTGGAAGAGGAGGGGAAGTAGGGGAGAGAGGACGCAGGAAGAGGAGGGGAGGGGATGGGGAGGGAGGGACAGTGGGAGGACCGGGAGGAGGAGGAGAAAGGGAGAGGGAGGACGCGAGCAGGAAAAGCAGGGTAGAGGATGGGAGAGAGAGGGATATTGGGAGGAGGAGAAGAAGGATGGGAAGAGCGGGAGAGGGAGGGTGGAGAAAGAGGGGAAAGGTAGGGAATAGGGGGAGTAGGAAGAGGAGGGGAGGGGATAGGGGAGGGAGGGTCAGTGAGAGGAGAGGGAGGAGGAAAAAGGGAGAGGAAATAGGGGAGGAGGGAAAAGGTAGGGGAGAGAGGAAGCAGGAAGAGGAGGGGAGGGGATGGGGAGGGAAGGAGGTGGATGGAAAAGGGTAGAAGAAAGAGGGAGAGGGAGGGTGGAGGAAGGGGGAGAAAGGGAGCAGGAAGAGGAGGGGAGGGGATAGGGGAGAGAGGGATAACGGGAGGAGAGGAGGAGGAAGAGGATGGGAAGAGCGGGAGAGGGAGGGCGGAGGAGGTGAAAGGGTAGGGGAGAGAGGGAGCCAGAAGAGGAGGGGTGGGGGAGGGAGGGACAGTGGAAGGACAGGGAGGAGGAGGAGAAAGGGAGAGGGAGGAGGGGGATGGGAAAGGGTAGGAGAGGGAGGGAGGGGAGGGGATGGGATAGGAGAGGGAGGAAGCAGGAAGAAGATAGGGGAGAGAGGGACAGTGGGAGAACAGGGAGAAGGAAGGAAGGAAGGAAGGAAGGAAGGAAGGAAGGAAGGAAGGAAGGAAGGAAGGAAGGAAGGAAGGAAGGAAGGAAGGAAGGAAGGAAGGAAGGAACTCCAGTCAAGAGAAGGGCAACAGGTTCCCCTGTCCATTTTCCATCCTCACCTCACAATTACCCGATGCCTGGCTGGGTCCCATCCTATGAAATTTTGCAGATGCTCAACAGGGCGTGGCGTAGCAGCAGTAAAGAGCCTCTGGGGATTTGGAAGGAAAATGGAGGGTGTGGGGGAGACTGGGAGTCCCAGAGCCTTTTTCTGCCCCAAAAGGTGAAGGAGACGGAGTGGGAGAACAGGGGAAACGGTGGAGGAGTTAAGATGGTGAGAAGAATCCTTTATTTATTCACAACACATCCGTCCCCGCTGAGCTTCCATGAATCTCCATGCCATAATAAAATAAGCCTGTACAGTTAATTGTGGAATAGGACGTAACGGTTATAAATGTTGAAATATATTAGAAAGGAAAAAACTTTCGAAAACGCCTCAATGACAAATAGAGGGTCACCGTTTATCCAGTGCCAAGGATAAATAAAACGTTGCAAATAAAGTTGGCGCATGCATTGCAGGAGACAAGCCGACCTAGAAAATGATGGTTTGTGCATCGAGGGGAAACCATGCCGAGACCATCTTAGTTTTTTGCTGATGACACAGATTGTTATGGCATGTAAAGGAGACGGGGATTCAATTCAAAGGAAGGAAGGAAGGAAGGAAGGAAGGAAGGAAGGAAGGAAGGAAGGAAGGAAGGAAGGAAGGAAGGAAGGAAGGAAGGAAGGAAAATAGCAATAGCCTTTAGACTTATATACCTTTTCACAGTGGTTTACAGCCCTCTCTAAGTGGTATCCAAGTCTGTGTATTGCCCCCAACAATCTGGGTCTTCATTTTACTGACCTCAGAAGGGCTGAGTCGACTTTGAGCCAATCAGAATCGAACTGCTGGCAGTCGGCAGAGTTAGCCTGCAATGCAGCACTCTAATCACTGGGAGGGAAGGAAGGAAGGAAGGAAGGAAGGAAGGAAGGAAGGAGGAAGGAAGGAAGGAAGGAAGGAAGGAAGGAAGGAAGGAAGGAAGGAAGGAAGGAAGGAAGGAAGGAAGGAAGGAAGACAGCAATAGCACTTATATACCGCTTCATAGTGCTTTACAGTCTTATCTAAGCGATTTACAGAGTCAGCCTCTTGCCCCCAACAATATGGGTCCTCATTTTACCAATCTCGGAAGGATGGAAGGCTATGTCAACCTTGACTCAGCCTTCCATCCTTCCAAAGTGAGATTCGAACTGCCAAATTGCAGACAGCCAGTGGACAGCAGAAGTCGCCTGCAGTACTGCGCACTAACCACTGAATCACCAAGGCTCATGCATGATTCCACCCAATAGCCTTCCACTCAGAAATATATGTATGCTTTAATCCTGGGGAGTCCAACTGTGACCACGTTAAGACTTGTGGCCTTCAATTCCCAGAATTCCCCAGTCAGCCATGCTGGCTGGGGAATTCTGGGAGTTGAAGTCCACAAGTCTTAAAAGTCGCCAAGGTTGGAAACCCCTGATTTAATCTTTCCTGGGATTATTGCCTCATTAGATTTCGCCAACGTCACCCAAGAACTCAACGGACTACTTGCCAGGATGCCAAACTCAAAAGATTTCATCTAGCATGAAAAATTGCGTAAGATCTGACACTCGCACAGCAATGAGGACATTCTCAAACGAGAAAAGAAAACAACTCATGGAGGAGGGGACCCAGATGCCCTCTCCCAAAGGGGAAATGTGGTGCCAGTCCCTGACTCATGGCTCGTTTAACAATAATGCACTGACTAAGCTCCAATTAGCCAATACACAATGTTCTGAGTCAAAACCACATTATAGTTTAGTGTAGGAATCCCAAGCCGTTCGGGGTCATTGAACACATTTGGCATTTGGAGAGCATGTTATGAGCATTCCCACACAATGGTTGGTGAAAAACTCATAGACCAGAAGGCAGAGAAAGAAGGCACGCTTGATTTTTCTAAAAATACGACGCTCAAGATATTTTTGTAAAATACCAGGTCAGGCACAAGGCAGGGTTTGGTTTTGTTTGTTGTTGAGAAAGAAAGAAAGAAAGAAAGAAAGAAAGAAAGAAAGAAAGAAAGAAAGAAAGAAAGAAAGAAAGAAAGAAAGAAAGAAAGAAAGAAAGAAAGAAAGAAAGAAAGAAAGAAAGAAAGAAAGAAAGAAAGAGAAAGAAAAAGAGAGAAAGAAAAAGAGAGAAAGAAAGAGAAAGGAGGGTGGGAGGGAGAAAGGAGGGAGGGAGGAAGGAAGGAAGGAAGGAGATAGGTGTGGGAAAAAGGAAGAAAGGAGGGAGGGAGGGTGGAAAGAAGGAAGGAAGGAGAAGGAGGAGGAGGAGAATTTGGCACACTAGAAAGATTTTTTTTAAAATTTAATTTATATGCCTCCCTTCTCCGGAGACTCAGGGCGACTTACAATGCATTTAAGCAATAGCCTTCATACTTTTGTATATACCTGCTTAGTAGGACTTTCGGGCCCCCCTAAGCAGTGTTCTTTGTTATACAAAGTCAGCTTATTGCCCCCACAATCCGAGTCCTCATTTTACCTACTTCGGAAGGATGGAGTCAACCTTGAGCCTGGTGAGATTCGAACTTGCAGTAATTGCAGGCAGCTGGTGTCACTTAACACCACTTTAAGCTGCCACGCCACCAAGGTTCTTACATGGAGTTTGTGCTCCATGTATTTCCAGTTTCCTTTTCACAAATGTCAGAAACCAGCTTCCATAGAGGCTCACAGTAATGGCCAGGAGCTGAAAAACCAACACGTTTGGAAGGCATCAGATTTGGAAAGGCTGGGATTTAATTTTGCAGGAAATTACAATATCCAAACCCAGCCTGATCAACCATGTTTTTCAGTCTTGTATGGAAGAAAACGAGCAGGTATAACATCCCTGTTTTCATGACAACAGTTAGTGCTTAAGTACCACATACCACAATATCTTAGATATTACATTTTTTAAGCTTTGTTCGATCCTCTCTAAGCCTAGCCTGCATTCTTTTGCCTTTCATTAGCTAATTTTTTTAGAAGTGTTTTAGTAAAAAATAATAGAAGAAAAAGCTCAGAAAACCCCTAAAGGAGAGGTCTTCAAACTTGGCAGCTTTAAGACTTGTGGACTTCAATTCCCAGAATTCTCCAGCCAGCTGGCTGGAGAATTCTGGGAGTTGAAGTCCACAAGTCTTAAAGCTGCCAAGTGTGGGGGCCCCTGGCCCAAAGTATGCTACTGAAAAATATTCCTTATCCATATAGAAACACAGTTCTGGGCTGCATAAAGAGAGGGATAGATTCAAGATCATGTGAAGTGGTAATACCACTTTATAAGAGCTCAGGTGGCGCAGTGGTTAGAGTGCAGTACTGCAGCTACTTCAGCTGACTGCTAGTTCAGCAGATCAAATCTCACCGTTGACACAGCCTTCCATCCTTCCGAGGTGGGTAAAATGAGGACCCAGATTATTGGGGGCAATATGCTATTTAGTATACTGTCGATTGTTGTAACCAGCCCAGAGTCCTCGGAGAGTGGGCGGCATAGAAATATGATTAATTAAAAAATAATAATAATAAAATAAATATAATGCCTTGGTAAGGCCATCCTTGGAATATGGCATTCAGTTTTGGTCGCCACGATGTAAAAAAGATACGGAGACTCTAGAAAGAGTGCAGAGAAGAGCAACAAAGGTGATTAGGGAACTAGAGGCTAAACATATGAAGAACAGTTGCAGGAACTGGGATTGTCTAGTTTGATGAAAAGAAGGACTAGGGGAGACATGATAGCAGTCTTCCAATATCTCAGGGGCTGCCCCAAAGAAGAGGGAGTCAAGCTATTCCTCAAAGCATTGAGGGCAGGATGAGAAGCAACCGATGGAAACTAATCCAGGAGAGAAGCAACTTAGAACTAAGGAGAAATTTCCTGACAGTGAGGACAATTAATCAGTGGAACAACTGGCCTCCAGAAGTTGTGAATGCTCCAACACTGGAAGTTTTTAAGAAGATACTGAATAACCGTTTCTCTGAAGTGGTATAGGGTTTCTTGCCTAAGCAGGGGGTTGGACTAGAAGACCTCCAAGGTCCCTTCCAGCTTCTATTCTATTCTATTCTATTCTATTCTATTCTATTCTATTCTATTCTATTCTATTCTATTCTATTCTATTCTATTCTATTCTTATTCCATTCCATTCCATTCCATTCCATCCCATTCTAATTAATTCTAATTCTCATTCTCATTCCATTCCGATTCGCTGCCCTTCAAGCTACCTGTATTGTTTTGATTTGTGCTATTGGTGGTCCATTTTGGGTACCAGCCTCCCTCTCCTCTAGCATCACTCTTACAAAGACACGAGTCACCAATCTGAAAGCTCGCCAGCTGTAATTTAACCCTGGGGAGTGAGAAGCCTGGACTTTGCAGGTTGGATACAGTGGGTAAATATTCTAAACTTGCTCCCAAATCCTCTTGCAAATTTATCCAAGGCTTTTTTCGGGATGCTTCTGGGCTGCGCTGATTGAAGAGCTCAAGTAATACTTTCTCCAGCTGGCCAAAGCTGTTGCTTTCCGAATGTTTATTGCTCATGCTCTTCACCCCTCTACAAGAATGATGACCCTATGGAGAATGAGAGCCAAAAAAACCCAAATCCGGTAAACATGCCCACCCTTCTCGTAGCTCTTGCGGTGAAATTGCACTTTCCTGAAATCGAAGGAGGAAATGGGAAGAACATCTCTTCCTGCACTGAGAAAGCCATTAAAGCATCTCTGTGTCTTTAGTCTACTTTCCCATCTGTTGGAGGAACCTGGGCCTGGATACTGGCGCCCACACGGTCCTCGCCAGGATGGAGAAGTCTCGTGGGAGCCCAGGAGGCCCATGTTCGTTGTGTCTTCAAGACAAAAACAGGGTACCTTCTTTCATTCATGGTGGTTATGCCCAGAATCAAAAAAAATTGGAAAAAAGTACAAACTTGTTTACAGGAATTAACTGACTTTCAAACAGAATGCACACCGGAATTGTTTCTTCTCGGGATAACGGAAGGGAAATGTGATTAAAAAAAACAATGTACATCATTCTACATCAGGGGTCAGCATGTGGCTCTTTCACCCCTCTGCTGTGGCTGTCACTCAAAGTATGCTTCACAACTGCCAACGTGTGGCACCCGTTGGCCTCACGGCTGTCTATCTCTGTCTATCTCCCTCTTTGCCTCTGATGCAGAGCCTTCCTCCCCAACCTCCTCAATGTCTGACTCTCTTGCCACCAGCGGGCCACAATAAGTGGGCTTTTCACTGGAATAAGTTGGAATAATAGAATACAGAATAATAGAGTTGGAAGGGACCTTGGAGGTCTTCTAGTCCAACCCCCTGCTTAGGCAGGAAACCCTACACCACTTCAGACAAATAATTATCCAACATCTTCTTTAAAACTTCCAGTGTTGGAGCATTTACAACTTCTGGAGGCAAGTTGTTCCACTGATTAATTGTTGTCACTGTCAGGAAATTTCTCCTTAGTTCCAAGTTGCTTCTCTCCTTGATTAATTTCCACATATTGCTTCTTGTCCTGCCCTCAGGTGCTTTGCAGAATAGCTTCACTCCCTCTTCTTTGGGGCAGCCCCTGAGATATTGGAAGACTGCTACCATGTCACTTCTAGTCCTCCTTTTCATTAAGCTAGACCCTGGAGAAGAGCCTAATGCTGGGAACGATGGAGGGCAAAAGAAGAAGGGGATGACAGAGAACGAGGTGGTTGGATGGAGTCACTGAAGCAGTCGGCGTGAGCTTAAAGGGACTCTGGGGCATGGTAGAGGACAGAAAGGCCTGGAGGAACGTTGTCCATGGGGTCGCGATGGATCGGACACGACTTTGCAACTAACAACAACAAAGACATACCCAATTCCTGCAGCCATTCGTCATTCTTCAAGAACATATCTCTTAATGGGGTTATGATTGGACATTATTGTTAGTGGGGTTTTCACTGGAATAAGTTACAGTCAGCTACAGCCGTTTCCTGCTCGCTGCCTCCGAGTGGCGCTTAAAACATGGGACACGAAGCAGTTGTTTCTCTAGGACACACACCACATAGCTCTGAGGGCTGCGTATCGTGATTTCCAGATAGGCATATAGTAGGCCTGGTTTTAGCCATTAGAGCATCAGTATCTGGAAGGGAGGAAGGCAGATTGAGGGGAAAGAGAACTGATGTAGCTCGGGGGGAATCAGTGCTTAGCATGTGACGCTGATGGAGAGGGACTGGAAGCTTCAGCGTTTGATGCTTCCTCTTCATCTGCACTCCTGTTTTACTCAGAACATGTCTCCATAAGTGTGGTCAAATTCCCAATGCCTAGGTGGCCTGTCAATCTGCCTGGCACAGAAGCTAGACCAGGGGTGTCAAACTCAAGGCCTCGAGGGCCAGATTTGGCCCATGGGGCTGCCCTGGAAAAAGCAAATAACTGTTTTGCTAGCCCTCTGCCAGTGAAAACGGAGCTTGGGAGGACCGTGCGTGGCCCTCCCAGGCCCTGTTTCTGGCTGCAATGGTCTCCTGCAGCCCTCTGCCAGTGAAAACAGAACTCAGGGCCCCCAAGCTCCTTTTTGCTGGCAGAAGGCTGTAGGAGGCTGTTGCAGCCAAAAACGGGGCCCGGGGGAGTCGCGCATGGCCCCCCCGAGCTCCGTTTTCACTGGCAAGAGGACTAGCCAAACAAATTAAAAACAAAAGGAGAAATGTTTCTCCTTTTGAATTGAGCACGCAAGAAAGAACAGGAAAGGGAAAGAGGAAAGACAAAGAAAAAGAAGGAAAGATAGCAAGGAAGGAAAAAGAAGGAAAGAGGGGAAGGAAGAAGGAGAAGGAAGAGGGAAGGAAAAAGAAGAAGAGGGAGAGGAAGGAAGGAAGGGAGGGAGGGAGGGAGGGAGGGAGGGAGGGAGGGAGGAAGGAAGGAAGGAAGGAAGGAAGGTTATAATGAGAGGGAGGGAGGACCTAAGTGAAGTCCTGTCTTAGCACTTGGCCACCACAGGTGCCCCCGACGCAAGGGATGTCGAGCTGGCCACACACACCCTGGCCACCCCCACCCCCTGAGGTCAAACACAACCCTGATGTGGCGATCAATGAAATCAAATTGGACATCCCTGAGCTAGATAACGTATGCTTTTAAGAGAGATTGAAATGAGAAGAACCTGGAGATTCCAAACAAACATTTGGGGGAGATCTAAACCCTGCAAGCTACATGGTGGTGCTGGGGATTAAGCTCCCCCCACGAGGAACAGGCGGCATTGGTGATGACACATGGGTTCTGCCTGAGTTCTTGGCAAAGCTCCCTATTCAAATCCTAGCAGTTAGGATCAACTTAGTTGATCCTAATTTAGAAGTACGCCGACTTCAGTCTGACCTATGCGTAGTATATAAAATTAACTGCCACAATGTCCTTCCTGTCAATGACTACTTCAGCTTCAACCACAACAATATGCAAGCAAATAATAGATACAAACTCAAGGTAAACCACTCCAAACTCAACTGCAGAAAATATGACTTCAGTAACAGAGTGGTCAATGCCTGGAATGCACTCCCTGATTCTGTGGTTTCTTCCCCAAACCCCCAAAACTTTAACCTTAAGACTGTCTACTGTTGACCTCACCCCATTCCTAAGAGGTCTGTAAGGGACGTGCATAAGTGCACCAGCGTGCCCACCGTCCCTGTCCTAATATTCTTTTTTACTTACTCTTTTCATGTATTCCAATTATGTTTATACTTTTACCTATTAACTTATACATGTTTGACAA
This sequence comes from Coluber constrictor foxii, assembly GCA_038048745.1. NCBI lineage: Eukaryota > Metazoa > Chordata > Lepidosauria > Squamata > Colubridae > Coluber > Coluber constrictor. Next base: position 37,478,393 of record CM075967.1, read on the forward strand.
ATAAACTTATGATTATGATTATCTGGGGCAGGAATAGGTCCAAGTCCTCTTCCTCTCAATCCTTCCCTTGCTTCCTTCTCCTGGCAGCTCTCGTGCTTCCTCACTTTCAACCCACTTAGTGTTCCTTGCTCCAAAGGCTTCCAAGCGCTGATTCGTGCCAGATGTTTGCTTCCCTCTCCTAAAGAGCAGTGTGGCCTCTCCGTTCCTGTCCAGCTTTCCCTTGCTCGGACACACCCACCCTCCTGGCTCCAGGACAGCAGGAACTGTGTGCTCAGCTGTAGCCTGGGGTCAGCTTTGCAGCTGTGCTGGGAGGCTCGAACTCAAATTCTGCTGATGATCAACCTAGGCGTGGCCCAGAGTAAGCCTTGTGCATTGACTCGTGAGCGTGTTGACATTCATTGGTAATAATTTGAAAACTGGCCTGGGGAGGTGAGGTTCTTGGGGTGTGGACCAGTTGAGAGGCCTTCCCAGGGTTCCCTTTAGGACAGGGGTCCCCAACCAGGGGTGGGATTCAGCCGGTTCGGGTGAATCGAATGTTTAATTTTAATCTGGTTCACCGAACCGGTTGTTCCAAGGATTGGCTGACCCCGCCCACCCAGCCTGCCCCTCCCAGGAGTCTCCACATGGCCTGTTTTGGATGGTAAGTGCGGGGAAGGTCTGAGAGGGCGAAAAACAGGCCTAGTGGAAGTCCCGAAACGGGCCTGTTTCTCACCTCCGAAGCCTGGGGGAGGCAGTTTTCGCTCTCCTTAGAGGCTCCAGGAAAGCCTCTGGAGCCTGGGGAGGGCAAAAACACTCAAACCTGCCATGGTGCAGGAGGCCAAGTAGGCCATGCCCCCATGCCAATGCCCACCCAGCAACTGGGCAGCGAACCGGTAGCTGAAATGTTTCAATCCCACCCTTGTCCCCAACCCCTGTTCCGCGGACCAGCACCAGTTCTTGGAGGGTGAAATAAAAGTGAAGAAATGTCAGTGGAGATTCGCAAGTCATCCAGGACATGGTTGTCCCAAAGAGGCTTTTTTTTCCCAAGAGGCAACTGGACTTTCTTGGGTTTTTTTCTTTGAAGACATTTTGCTTGTCATCCAAGGAGCTTCTTCAACTTTTCCACACCATCAAGGTCCCTTCCAACTCCTATTCTATTCTATTCTATTCTATTCTATTCTATTCTATTCTATTCTATTCTATTCTATTCTATCCTATCCTATCCTATCCTATCCTATCCTATCCTATCCTACCCTAGGAGGGGAGGGGAGGGGAGGGGAGGGGAGGGGAGGGGAGAAGAGAAGAGAAGAGAAGAGAAGAAAAGAAAAGAAAAGAAAAGAGAAGAGAAGAGAAGAGAAGAGAAGAGAAGAGAAGAGAAGAGAAGAGAAGAGAAGAGAAGAGAAGAGAAGAGAAGAGAAGAGAAGAGAAGAGAAGAGAAGAGATTAGCAGAATTGGAAGGGACGTTGTAGGTCATCTAGTCTGACCCCCCCCCCCCCGCCACACACACACCCAAGCAATACACCATTTCTGACAGATGGCAGTCCAGTCTCTTCTGGACCACTTCCAAAGGCAACCTGATTAGGTGGCTCAGTGGCCTAGCTTGTCGATCAGAAAGGTCAGCAGTTCGGCGGTTCGAATTCCTAGTACCGGTCCCCTTCGTGAGCAGGGGGTTGGACTACATGACCCCCAAGGTCCCTTCCAACCCTGTTACTGTTAAACTTCTGTTCCCCGTGGTGGATTGTTCTCACTGTCAGATGTAAGGTGGACACCGGATCCCCATTGTGGGCTCCTCAAAAGAGAAGGGCTCTCAAAGCGGCTCCCAACAACACTGTGGAAGCTGTTTGGATTCATTCAACCCTGAGTTAGAGTGATGAGAGGTGACATGAAGCAAACAGAGCAGACAAAGGAGGAGGAGGAGGTGGTGGTGCTGGCAGCTGTTACCTTCTTCCAGGATACTGGCCTGGGATGTCAGCCCGAGTTTGCCATCTCCTATCACTTCTATTCACTTTATTAAAAAGCTTGGGGAAAGAGAGCCGGCCTGCGACTGAGGAAAATCAATAGCTGTCTACAAAGAGATGTAAAGCCATTCACAAAATCAAGACATTTAAGCAAGAGGGACAAGGATCAATCAATACGAGTTATTGGACATTTTCTTTAACGCTGCAGAAAACGGCGCCCATTTTTTTCCCCCGAACGCACCCATTTTCCAATATATATAGATTGTTTTCTTAAGCTGGAAACACAGGGCAAAAATTTTCAAAACTGGGTGGAAAGAAAGAAGAAAGAAAGAAAGAAAGAAAGAAAGAAAGAAAGAAAGAAAGAAAGAAAGAAAGAAAGAAAGAAAGAAAGAAAGAAAGAAAGAAAGAAAGAAAGAAAGAAAGAAAGAAAGAAAGAAAGAAAGAATAATTCTCCAGGAAAAGAACATTTGTCAATTCGTAGCAAACTGGGATGGAAGAAGACATTTTTTCCCTGGCGGGAGGGAGGAAAGCATCTTTATTATAAATACAATTCCAGACCTACTTTGGGGAGGGGGGCGGGGGAGAATAAATAGAAAAGCTATTCTTTACTTGGTGTATTAATAGATTGGCCATAATGTACATTTCACTTATATCAGGGATGGCTAACCTTTTTCACACCGTGTGCCGAAAGCGCGTTCCGGCACCCATAATTCAATGTGCCCCTCCTGCGCATGTGCGTATGACCCCCCCACGTCCCCCTGCACATGCGCACACACCCCCACCACTCATTTTGGGCCTAGCAGGCTCCTGGGCCCAAAAACAGGCCTTGGATGGGAGGCACCCCACCCCATATCCTATTTTGGGGCTAGCAGGCTTCCCTGCAGCCTCCTGAGCGTGAAAATGGGCTGTTGGGGGGCATGCCACACCCTTTGTGTTCCGCCCTCGCCCGCCATGCATGCATGTGTGACTGTTGTGGCCCGTCAGCGGCCTGTGCGGATTGTAGCTGATTCTGACAGTGAGGAGGCTGGTGTGGTGCTGCGCCAGGAGCCTGTGCAGCTGGCACTTGAGTTGGACAATGAGGAGGCTGGAGAAGATGTGGTGCCAGAGGCAGGGATTCAGCCAGGGCCTTCAGAACCTCCGGAAGCTCCTTTAAGTGAAGAGGACGAAGAGGAGGAGCCTCTTCTCAATTCACGGGCGCGCAGAGCTGCCAAAAGGCAGGAGTGATTCCTCAGGAGGAGGTCTCATCGAAAGTAAGGCTTGAGGCTAATTGGCCCCTCCCTTAGCCTATTTAAGGAAGAACGCCGACTGAAGCAATTTGTAAGGAACAACTTTAGTTCACTCTCCTTCACGTCTGGATTCTTTGCAAATTGCTTCTGGGCTTTCTGCCAACCTTAGTAAGATGGTGATTACTTTATCTTTGGTTTCTTATAGGCTGTTAAGAAAGTGTATTAACAGCCTTTGTTTTGAAAAAGACTGAGTTATTTTAGTAAATTAAGTTTTGTACAAACTTTGTGTGTGCTTTTTTTTGGGATCCGTAACTGGGACCGAACAGTGACTCCCCTGTGCATGCGCATGCAACCCCCGCCCTCCCATACATGCGCAAGTGTCTCCTGCATTTGGCCCGCCCCCGCACATCCTGAAAGTCAGCTGACTGGTGGGAGGCACATGCGCGAATGCACGGTATAGCCAAGCTGGGCGACGGCACACGTGCCTACAGAGAGGCCTCTGTGTGCCAGCTATGCATGCCATAGGTTCGCCATCACAGACTTATATACTGTTCTTTAAACAAGGCCAAAAATTTGTTGAGACAGCTTCCGAAACTAAAGGGAGCCCAACTCTAAAAGCAAACATTCAATGTTATGTATCTTTAAACCAGGGGTGAAATGCTCCCGGTTCGGACCGGATCACCTGATCCGGTAGCGATGGAGGTGGGTGGTTCAGAGAAGCGGTAGCAAAAATCCCTGCCCCTCCCATGCCCAGCTGAGCCGCACAATCATCAGAGGCTTTTTTTTTACTTTTAAAAGCATTTTTTCTACAACCCCTTCGGCCAAAAAAATGCTTTTAAAAGTTTTTTAAAAAAGCCTCTGATGATCGCGCAGTTCAGCTGGGATCGTCAAAGGCTTTTAAAAGAACAAAACCCTTTTTTTCCTTTTAAATGCCTCTGACGATCCCAGCTGAGTTGCCTGATCGGCAGAGGCTTTTTTAAAAACTCAGCTTGGATCGTCAAAGGCTTTTAAAAGAAAAAAAACCCTTTTTTTTCCTTTTAAATGCCTCTGATGATCCAAGCTGAGTTGCCTGATTGGCAGAGGCTTTTTTTAAAAAAGTCTCTGCGGATCAGGCGTCAGCTGCCTCATCAGAGCCTTTTGAAAGCATTTTTTACAACCTCTTCTCCAAAGTAAAAAATAATAATAATTGACTACGCCCATCCAGTCACATTACCCCAAACCCCATCTAGCCACACCAACAGAACCTGTAGTAACAAATTGGACCTAACATTCGCACCAGAGTGATTGATCTCAAAGCCAGCAAGTAGCAAAAAATACCAAGAATTTTCCTACAGGTCGCCAGTATCGCCTTTCTCCAAGGAGCCATTCCAGATTTCTAATGGGGAGAGATCTACAAATCGCGCTAAAAATGGTAGAGAGGTTCTCCAAGATTTTCGAGTTCTCCCTAAATTATATTCTCTCCCCCCTGCCCCCGAAAGGAAGTTTGGCACGGGAGGTTCAGCGTGGCGGAGGGCCTGTGCAAAGAGCTGGCCTTGCTGAGTTCTTCCTTCAGGCTTGCGATTCCGTGAACTCGGGCCAGGCTTGGCAATTAGAAATAATGAGACTGCCACTTCAGATAGCAGACGCTGAGAGGCAGGGAAGAAGGACCAAGGAAAAAAGAAAACCAGAAGACAGACATATGTGTGCAGGGCTGCTGCCCTCAGCTGCGCAGGAAGACGGCGGTTGACAAGTGTGATAGCCAAGATTTAACCGTCAGCCAGATTAGCTTTTGCAAATGATTCACAGAGAGAGACGCGTTTCTTCGCCTTTTACTGCAGATTCTAGAAATGGGTTGGTTCAGCAAGATTTGAAGTGGTTAGCAGAAGAAGTAGTGGTGTGTTGTTCCATCTGTTGCACGGTTAAGGCTGGCCTGGATGGGAGGGCTTCTGGGGTCTCGGGTGGGTGGGGTAGAGTCTCTACAGGGTAGGGTCAAAAAAGCCAAGATGCCGTTGCCATGGCCCGCAAAATTTCCGCTGACTTTTTAGTATGGAGAGTGTAGACTTTGCTGTGTGGTCTGCATGTGAACAGCCCTGGTGACGCTGTGCTTAAAGTGCAGCATTTATTATATTAAATTAAATTAAATTATTTATTAAATTAAATTTTATTTAATTTATTTAATTTAATTAAATTTATTATTTTTACAAATTTAATTAAATGTTTATACCGCCCTTCTCCCGCAGGAGTCAGGGCGGTGTACAGCCAGAATAAAAACACCATATACCATAAATTTAAAAAAGTTTAAAAACGTGTTAAATAATTTGGCCCTATTTCTTAAAAGCCCCAAAATTAAAATACCCAATTAAAATTTCACTTCTTTCGTCAGCCCAGCCTATTGGAAGAGTAGAGACTTAAGGGCACGGCGAAAGTTACGGAGGTCGGGGATACTACGTGTCTCTGGGGGCAGTTCATTCCATAGGGTGGGAGCCCCCACAGAGAAGGCTCTCCCCCTGAGGGTTGCCAGTTGACATAATTTGACCGATGGCATCCTGAGGAATCCCTCTCTGTGAGAGCGAACTGGCCAGTGGGAGGCTATCAGTGGCAGAAGGCGATCTTGTAAGTATTCCAGGCAAACTCTGCCTACAGTCTGGAGTTCAATCCTGACCGGCTCAAGGTTGACTCAGCCTTCCATCCTTCTGAGGTCGGTAAAATGAGGACCCAAATTGTTGGGGGCAAAAGACTGTAAACCGCTTAGAGAAGGGCTGGAAAGCACTGTGAAGTGGTATATTATTTATTTATTTATTTATTTGGCAGTATTTATATGCCGCCCTTCTCCCGAAGGACTCATAAGTCTAAGTGCTATTGCTATTCCTTTCTTCCTTCCTTCCTTCCTCCCTCCCTCTCTCCCTCTGCTTAGAATGCACTTTTACAAGCTAATTCTGCCAAGCGCCAGGAGTTTGATCCTGACTGGTTCAAGATTAGCTCAGCCTTCTGTCCTTCCGAGGTGGGTGAAATTGTTGGGGGCAATACGCTGACTCTATAAACCACTTAGAGTGAGATAAAGCACTACAAAGCGGTATATAAGTCTAAGTGCTATTGCTATGAATGCTTTCGAGGGAAAGGTGTGTGTGTGTGTGTGTGAGCCAGTTCACACTCACAAAAGAGGATAATTTGATTTCTTGTAGAGCTGGGAAAGTTAGTTCCTTCTTTTTTTCTTCCTTCCTTAATTCCTTCCTTCCTTCCTTCCTTCCTTCCTTCCTTCCTTCCTTCCTTCCTCTTTCTTTCTTCACCAAATAATGTTAAGCTATTTTAGGACTTCTACGATTTCATGTGTTTTCCCGGCTCAAAATAGCAGCAACTGTGCTGCCAATTCTCAGCCATCACTGTCCCTCTGGGTGTCTTTTTCTATCAAAAGTCGACTTTGGGAATCACGCGTGGCTCTGAATAGCAATAGCAATAAGCACTTAAAGACTTATATGGTTCTTGTAGTCTGCATTACTCCATTTGCACCACTCAGGTGACCCTGAGGACACAGATAACCCCCCACCCCCACCCCAAGTGGCCTCAACGACCCTCAGAAAGGATGCAAAGGACCAGCTGTCTGCAAGGACTATCAATCCTTCCATTCCTCACTATCGGGTCAGAGCTGAAGAAGCTTCTTGGATGAGAAGCGAAACATCTTCAAAAGAAAAAAAAAATCAGAAAGCCCAATTGTACCTTTGGGATAGTCTTGCATTAGGCATGAGCCCAGCTGGGTAGAGCTGGGCAGATCCGTCTCAGTTTAGGAATAAAGCATGAAATATATTGCCAAGAAAGCAGGGGATTCTTTTGCCGGAAGCCAAAATAGGCTTGAAGACATAAATGGAGCAAAGAAAGAAAGAAAGAAAGAAATCTTGGCTGAAAAGCCTTGCAATGATCACAGGAGTCTTAAACCTTTCCTTATTTTCTCTTCTCTGCTGAAAATAACACGTATGCAGAAAAACTCACTGGCTCCACCTGCTTCTTTCCCTGCTTGGCATCCTAATTCTCACTTTGTGGCATGGCAGTTAATTGCTAAGGAGAAGAAGATCCAGCGGCAGCCGAGAGAAGATTATGGTTCCTTTGATTCAGACTTTTTCTGCCTGCTTGGATGTCTGTTTAGTTCTGGGTTTTTTCCCCCTTTTTCTCCTCCTCCTTCAAAGCTTGAAATGAGTAGAAGAGTGGAGGATGCCGATAAGATGCTTGCTAAAATAAGTCGATTCCTTAGAGAAAGAGTGGGAAAGTGGGAAAGGATACTGAGAAAAATATTGGTGAGCTTCGCTACAGGCGATCCTCGGCTTACGACCACAGCGGAGCCCCGAATTTCTGCCACTAAGTGAGACATCTGTGAAGTGGGTTTTTTTGCCCCATGTTATAATCTTTCTTGCTGCAGTTGTTAAGTGAATCACTGTGGAAACAGCAAAGGACAGGCCCATGGTGCCTCGGCCCGTGAAAATAGGCTCCCGATCTCCGTTTTTGGCTGGGACAGCCTCCTGCAACTCTCTGCCAGCCGAAAACGGAGATCGGGAGCCTGTTTCCGCTGGTAGAGTGCTTAGGCTGCCGCAGACGCCCCATCACAGGTGATGTTAAGCTGGCCACACCTGCCCCGGCCCCCTGGGATCAAACACAGACCTGAAGCGGCCCTTGATGAAATCGAGTTTTGACACCAACGATTTATACCCGTGATGGCGAACCTCTGGCACTGTGCCAGAGGTGGCACACGGAACCGTCTCTGTGGGCACGTACACTGTTGCCAGCTATTCTTCTGGTTTCCAGCCCACATATGCGCGCTGGCCAGCTGGTCTTTGCGAGCGCCGGAGCACTGGAAAACGGCCTGAAAACAGCCCCCAAAACGGCCAAAAAACCAGGCATGCACACCCCAGCCACCTGGCTTTTGGATTTTCGGCGCTCCGGCACACGCACATACATGCGCCTTCCATGTATGTCATCACTGATCTATGCTATTTCTGCAGACTCCATTTTTTTTTTCTTGTCCACATAATTTCTTCCACCCCGACCCCTTTGTCACTCCCAACTGACCGTAAGAGATGCTTTGGTAAATGCTGATGTTCCAAAGGGCCTGGAAGGCATCTCTCGAGGCATCTGGGTTCAAAGACATCAACTGGGGGAAAGAAAAAAAAAATGCAGAGCATCAGTGAACACGAAGAAAAAGAAAGCCATGGAGGAGCAGCCCATATTCCCACACAACAGTTGTGGCAGAGTTGAGTGTGTCCTGTGGTCAGGGACCTCCGGGGATTAAACGTCGCCTTAGCTGTGAATGCAACAGGCCACAGGTGGGAAGGAAGGGCAGGCACCATCGGCCCCAGCTCCACAAGTGGCAAGAAAACAGAAATGGACACTGTCTGTCTTAGAAAGCAGAGGCAGAGTTGGCCTGCCCTTGGAGGCATTTCAATGGTCCCAAGAAAGGATTTACCCCCTTTCTGCCTCTGGTTTTTCACGTGAACTACTGATGTTTCTCCGAAAATAAGACCCCGTCTTATATTTTTTTGAACCCCGAAATAAGCGTTTGGCCTTATTTTCGGGGAGGGCTTATTATTTTGGAGCGTGTGGAAGAAACCAGAGAAAATGGCGGGGACCAGCTGCCCATGTGTTTAAATATTTTTGGGGAGGGCTTATTTTCGGGCGGGGGGGGTTATTTTAGGCTTTCACTCAAAGCCCGATTGGGCTTATTATCAGGGGATGTCTTATTTTAGGGGAAACAGGGTAGATCGGGGGTCACCAACTTTTTGGACCTCAGGGACCACTAAATTCGTAATTTTAAATCCTGCGAACCACTAATGCGATATGCCTAATGACCGATGGGTGGGCGTGGCTAGGTGGTTATGTGACTGGGTGGGCGTGGCCAACTCAATGTCACTCACGTCGAGGGGAGCCTCGCCGGCCTCTACTCACCCCTCCCCTCCCAGCCACTCCTCGCCTCCCCTCCCAGGCTCCTTAGGGCCCCAAGAGAAAGCAGTTGTTGAAGCTAAGCAGCCACTATGAGAAAGAGTTGGCAAAACAGCTCAGTTCAAATTGGATCTGAGCGACAAGGAGGCTCAGCAGAAGCACTTCACTGAGGACTAGGAGCATAGGCTTTCCAAGCAGAGGGAAGACCTGCGGGAGTGCAAGGCCAGGTACCGGCGCCTGGAGGCTCAGCGGGCTGAGACAGTCAGCCAGTTCCAGGCCAGGATGCAGTCCCATGGAACAAGGCCCTCCGGCTCTTCGCCACCAGTGGTGCTTCCCTCAGGCCTTCGCCCAAAGCCCCACACCAGGAAGCAGACTCCAACTCAGAATTTTTGCCCCACTCGACCCACACAAAAAGACCCCGAAGGGGGAGACTCTCTGCAGCAACACAAATGTTCATTGCACGTATCTGTCCCGGGGCCGTAGTTTGAGGACCCCTGATTTAGTGCAATATAAAAAATGCAAATAATTTTTCTATGGACCACCAAAATTTTCTTGCGTCACACCGTAAAAGCCAGCAGCACTCTTGTTTACAGAGGGGGTTCTGCAAACATCGGAGTCTTTGGTCATCCAGCTAATAAGCATACTGGCTGAGGAGGAGGAGGAGGAGAGAGAGAACACCAGGTCACGGATGGCTGAGCTATATAATTGCCAACTTGAAGCATTATCTGACCGTTTACAGCGTCAAGTGCTGACCTGCATGGTGTGTTGAATTCTCTGCTTGGAGGCAGGTTGCTCCACTCGCCTCTCCTTGCTCTGCAGGTTCAGTTCCCACCGGAATCCGATTGCGGCATCTCACCCAGCCGTGAGATTCCCAAGAGGCAACCCACACACGGTGCGGTGAATGATCTAAAACAGTCATGACTGATGATGTGCCATCGTCGGCATTGACTTTTCCAGCAGCCGCACGGATAGATTTTGCTCCGTGATCCTAAACAGTTACTAGCTTCCAAAAGTAGCGAAGGAAGCGGTGGTGAAATCCCTTTTTTTTTATTACCGGTTCTGTGGGCGTGGTTTGGTGGACGTGGCAGAAGGATGCTGCAAAATCTCCATTCCCGCCCCACTCCTGGGGGAAGGATACTGCAAAATCCCCATTCCTCCCCATTCCGGGGGAAGGATACTGCAAATCCCCATTCCCTCCCTACTCCTGGGGGAAGGATATTGCAAAATCCCCATTCCCACCCCATTCCTGGGGCCAGCCAGAGGTGGTATTTGCCGGTTCTCTGATCTACTCAAAATTTCCGCTACCGGTTCTCCAGAACCTGTCAGAATCCACTGGTTTCACCCTTGGAAGGAAGAGTTGAATTTCTAACGCTTCCTCCCTGCTCAAAGCCAGCATGGTGGAGCAAATGTTTTAACACAGCCTTGTCTACCTGGGTGTGTCTACTTTACTTGGAGAAGTTCCTGAATACATGATTTTTCCCACCTGCAGCCAGAATTCTACCTTTCCAGAAACACAGGGAGGCACAAGAACAGAAACCAGTTGTGGATATCCTAATAAGGAAACCGGAGGGGCGGGGGGGGGGGGGGAGAGATGAGCAAAGGCCTTGTACATCCAATGTGTATGGGGGGCAGTGGGAGATGCCAAACTGCCACCCCTGCTCCAATTCCTAAGCTCTTCACACTGGGACTGTCTTTGCTCAGATAATTTGCGGGTTCCCATCCCCGAGGGAGATATACCTGGCGGGACCCAGAAGAAGGGCCTTCTCCGTGGTGGCTCCTTCTCTCTGGAACATCATTCCCCCCGAGATTAGAATGCCCCCCCGTCTAACACTCTTCCAGAAGGCACTGAAGACCTGGTTCTGCTAGCGGGCTTGGGGAACCCAGAGCGGGATGGAGCCCATTCAATGGCTCGTGTGAGGTGCTGTCACCGGATTGGGGAGAAGGGTGGTGATGTTATTATACTGATTTGTTATATGACTCTTCTTTTATTACTTTTATTCTTTTTAAATGAGCCGCGGTGGCACAGTGGTCAGAGGGCAGTACTGCAGGCTACCTCTGTTGGCTGCCCTCTACCAGCCGTTTGGCGGATCGAATCTCACCAGGCTCAAGGTTGACTCCGCCTTCCGTCCTTCTGAGGTGGGTAAATGAGGAGCCAGATTGTTGGGGGCAAGAGGCTGACTCGGTAAACTGCTTAGAGAGGGCTGGAAAGCACTCTGAAGCGGTATATAAGTCGAAGTGCCATTGCTATTTTCCTTCCTTCCTTTCCTCCCTCCCTCCTTCCCTTCCTTGTGGTTAGAATCAGTATTGCAGGCTGACTCTACCCACTGGCAGGAGTTCGATCCTGACCAGCTCAAAGTTGACTCAGCCTTCCATCCTTCCGAGGTCAGTAAAATGAGGACCCAGATCGTTGGAGGACAATAGGCTGACTCTGTAAACCGCTTAGAGAGGGCTGTGAAGCACTGAAGTGGTATATAAGTCTAAGGGCTATTGCTATATGAGGTTTTACATTCTGTAAGCCACCTTGAGCAGCCACGTGCGAATACGCGGCAGTATAAATTCCTTAAATAAACAAACAAATAAATAAATAAATTTCCAGGCTTGGAGTCACTCCCAGTCACCTCGTCCCACCCATCCAATCCCAAGTCACTGATGTCATCCCTCCCAGGTCAACCAGACAAGAAAAACAAGAATTAGTTGAGCTAATTCTACTTTATTTCCAAGGCTACACTGAGAGATTCTCGCAAGTCTGAAAGTACCAATTCCTGTTGCCCCTTTTAAGCACCTCATCATTGGGGCAGGTCCTTCCTATGTTTCTTCCTCCGACTGTCCAGGCCTTGGGGGCTCCCGGTTCTTGTCTGATTGCAGCATCTCTCCCCCTCATTCCCCCAAGGTCATGCACACATTCTCACACATCAGTGAGGGTTGCAAGATGATTGGATTAGAGTCTTCTTCCCTGAATGGCTCATTAAATGATCAAACACCCCCCCCCCCCCACATACATACATTTGATTGGGGGCACACACTGAATCGCCCAACGGTTGTGGGCCAAGAACCGCTACCCACCAGGGCACTAAAAATCCCACTTCCCTGTCTTAAAGATAAAGGTTCCCCTGCACATATGTGCTAGTCGTTCCCGACTCTAGGGGGCAGTGCTCATCCCTGTTTCAAAGCCGAAGAGCCAGCGCTGTCAGAAGACGTCTCCATGCTCATGTAGCCGGCATGACTCAATGCCAAAGACGCACGGAGCACTGTTACTTTCCTACCAAGGGTGGTCCCTATTTTTCTACTTGCATTTTTTTACGTGCTTTCGAACTGCTAGGTTGGCAGAAGCTGGGACAAGGAACGGGAGCTCACCCATTACACGGCGCTAGGGATTCGAACCGCTAGATTGCTGACTTTTCGATTGACAAGCTCAGCATCTTAGCTGCTGATCCACCACGTCCCTTCCTGTCTTACAGGAGGCATTGGTCCCTCCCCAATTCTCCATCTCCAGTAGCGAGCCTTCAAAAGCTTCTGGTCCCTGCTTAAGGCTAAACATTGGTCCAGCTGCCCCAGAAGACATTCTCCTTCTTTCATCTCTTTTGGAGCTGTGCTCGAAACCTCCTTTCCAGTCGCCAGTGTCAAAAACAACATTTATGCTGGGTCTGTCTGCCCTACGGGGTCCTTCCCAGGCCTCCCCCTCCCGGTCCTGTTGCTTGAACTCAAGACGGTGGCGGTGTTGAAATGCTCTAGCTAGGTAGCACTTAGCTGCATCTGGAGCGGGCCTCCTGCATGGCTGCCAGCACAGCGTATCCCTATGATTTACTACCCAGGCGTCTCTTTTAGCGCAAATGAAACAATTAGTCGGCTCCATTTTCACACGAGCCAGAGGGGGAGATACAGCATGAGCCTGGCTGGGCAAGGGCGGTGCGGCCGTTTTGTCCAAAATTATTAGCGGGGGGTGGGGGGGACAGAGAAGAACAGCAGGGCCACTGACCCTCCAAATCCACCACTTTGAAGCAAGGTGGCCCAGGGACACAGAGGCAACACGAAGCCCATTAGGTTGGCCACACGTTCCTTGGTTAAGCCGACATCGTGAAGTTGTACGGGAGGGGAAGAAAAATGGATGGCTGCCAACTACATTCAATTCTGGCGTTGGTGTGTATGTGTGTTTTGTGTTCAGGGACAGAAAGGCCAAAAAAAAAAAAAAGGAGGAAAAGAAGACAAAGTGTTGGGTTATAAAAGGCAAGCAGAAGCCTGAAAATGAAGGTAGGGAGCTAAATTTGAAAATAGTGCAAATACCGTCATTCCATTCGCCAAATAATGCAACTTTCAGGAATGCACGGTTTAGGTAGTAGCTTTCTGGAGGGTACAAGAAAGCTTGCAATAGATGTTGCCATATCACAAATATTGTAATCTGTAATAATACCAGCTCTGTAACATTTGTGTCTAGTTACCAATAGTTGGGATGAACAGAGAGAACTCTTTAGCCTTCTTAAGATTGTTGAGTACATGCTATAAGTTGGTGTTTTCACTCTTGTGTATGTTGGCTGAATACACAAACTGAACAAAGATATATCATGTCTTGGTAAGGCCACACTTTGAATACTGCATTCAGTTTTGGTTGCCAAGATGTAAAAAAGATGTGGAGACTCTAGAAAGAGTGCAGAGAAGAGCAACGAAGAGGATTAGGGGGCTGGAGGCTAAAATATATGAAGAACGGTTGCAGGAATTGGGTATGTCTAGTTTAATGAAAAGAACGACCAGGGGAGACATGATAGCAGTCTTCCAATATCTCAGGGGCTGCCCCAAAGAAGAGGGAGTCAAGCTATTCTCCAAAGCACCTGAGGGCAGAACAAGAAGCAATGGATGGAAACTAATGAAGGAGACATTCAACCTAGAAAGGAGGAGAAATTTCCTGACCGTGAGAGCCATCAACCCATGGAACAGAAGTGGGGGAGCTTCATCACTGGAGGCTTTCAAGAAGAGACTGTCAGAAATGGTGTAGGGTCTCCTGCTTGGGTGGGGGTTGGACTAGATGACCTCCAAGGTCCTTTCCAACTCTATTCTGGTTCTAATTCTGAAGGCAGGAGAAGAAGCAATGGATGGGAAATAATCAAGGAGAGAAGCAACCTACAACTAAGGAGAAACTTCCTAACAATTAACTCATGGAACAGAAGTTGCCTTCAGAAGTTGAGGGAGCTCCATCACTGGAGGTTTTGAAAAAGAGACTGGACAACCATTTGTCTGAAATGGTGTAAGGTCTCCTGCTGAAGCAGGGGATTGGACTAGTAGACCACCAAGATCCGTGCCAACTCTGTTAATCCGTAATCTAATCTATCCCCCATTTTTTTCCTTCAGGTCTTCTAACAGTGTATCCATTTCTTCTCTTTCCTTCCACCCTTCCTACCAGAGTGGGCTTCTTTGTAGAACCGAATCTCTACAAAAAATGATAATTTGACCCTGGGTCCTTTGTATCACGAGTGGAAACTCTGGATAGACTTGTTTGGTAAATCAATCCCTTGATTGTCCATGGGACCAAGTGGACAAGGTCGTGTCCACTTCACCCTGGCTTTTCCAGCCCAGTTGATCCACCGCGGGCCTTCATCCCTGACTGGCTTTCCACGGACACTTAACCATGCCAGCAAGGTCTTCATCCATGGCTGGTTCTCTCCCAATGCTATACTGCTGCCAGTACTACACTGCTGCTTCTCCCACGTTGTTTGGTCGTGGGAGATGCGCCACGGCACAAATCTCCACAGCCGATTCCAACCCCCCACTGGACAATTTAGTCCCGCTTCTGGCGCACCTGCTGGTGGGAGGTACAGGGGACATCGATTTCCCAGACTCCACCCTGCTAGGGTTTATGGGATCATTAAAAGAAGATGATTGATTAGGATTTGAAAAAAACCCAACCAAACGTTTTCAAAGGAGGCTGCCATTCATGGAATCTTGACCGAAGAGTTGGAATGGCATCAAGCTTTCCAAACTCAGTGTTGTGGTCCGCCAGTGGAGTCAGACAGTGATGAGGCTGAGGAAGAACAGGGGCCAGTCCTGGAGGCTGGGGAAGGCCCAGATGAGGGATCTGCGTCGGAGGCAGAGATGGGGCCAGGGCCATCGGGGAGTGAGGTGCAGATTCCGGAGCCTCCAGAGGCTGACAGTAGAGAGGCAGAGGAAGAGGAGGAGCCTGTTCTTAGTGCACGTATGAGAAGAGCTGCCAGAAGGCAGGAGCAGATAAAGCAGAGAGGACAACTCGGGAGTAGGGCCAAGAGATGATTGGCCCCTCCCAGAAGGCTTAAAAGACCAGCAATGGCTCTTGGGCTCTTTGTCGGAAAACAACGTTGATAGTCTTGCTGCACTTATCTCTTGTCGGCGTCTTCTGCTTATGAACTTTTGCCAAGAGAAGCCTTTGGCAGTTTGCCTAATTATACCAAGGTTGGTGATTAGA
This sequence comes from Coluber constrictor foxii, assembly GCA_038048745.1. Taxonomy (NCBI): domain Eukaryota; kingdom Metazoa; phylum Chordata; class Lepidosauria; order Squamata; family Colubridae; genus Coluber; species Coluber constrictor. Next base: position 37,493,884 of record CM075967.1, read on the forward strand.
CTGAAGAATTGGTGTTATGAAGAGTTTGTTTTAATTTAGTTTGGACTATGCTGAGAATGAGTTAATTCTCAGCTGTTCTAATAAAGTCTGTTTCTTTTGGAACGGTTTGCATCAATTACTACCTACTAGGGCCTGGGTCACAATACCTTAGCAGAACCAAGAAACAGAACTCCTTGTCCCCAAAAACCCTCTTTATTTAGCTACTGGGAATTCATGGCATTCCCACACAGAGAAGTCCAGGCAGTAATCCTTCCAAGGGTTAACTGAAGTACAGACTTTATCAGTAATGGGATAATTGCCAGGCCAGGAGCTTTCAGCCACAAAGCTGTAAATCGAACTCTCTCAAGCAGGCTCAGTGACACAAATCATGATGAATAAATCCGGATGCCACTCCGCTTTAGCTTCTATTTATTCCCCAGTCGGGGAGGGGCCATTCAGCGTCCAGGTGTGCCTTTCTTTCTGAGTCGGCTCCTGAAACTCAATTGTTCTCCTCTCCTTGTCAGGATCTGCACATGCGCGCATCTGGAACAGGCCCCAGCTGTTCTTCTTCCCCACTTATCTCCGACTCAGAAGGCAGCTGGGAAATGTTGGACGGCCATGGCTCTCTCTCTGCTTCCAACACAGAGCATCCATCAGAACCTTCCCAAGACTCCAGGACAGGCCCAAGTTCCTCCCCAACCTCCTCATCGTCCAACTCTGCCGCCAGCTCTGCTGGCAGCTGGCGGGCCACAACACAATTGTCCCCTTCTGGTCCATGGTATTCTCCGGAGTCTTCAGCACCATCACCGTCGTTCAAAAGCATCTATCTCGGTTCTCCAAAGCCCAACTTTCACCTCCATTAAATGTCCCAGGGAAAAATAATTGCGGCCACAAGAGAGAGAGAGAGGGAGAGAGAGAGAGAGAGAGACTGGCTGTGACATCTGATCTTTTCCAAGGTTTTCATTCTTACTTTCCAATGAAAAATAGTCATTATACTCCGCAGCGCATTTTTGACTGCTGGTTCTTTTTACTCCTGATATTTGATCCTAAAAGACAGAAGCTTTCCAAGCTCTGGTATCTTCATTGTCAATTCTAAGGTGGGTTGCTGTACCTGCTGATATCAATCAGGCCTTCCATATATTTAATGGTTAGCTCCATTTTTTCCCACGGTGCTCTTTCGACTTTTATTACCAGATCTTGCAAACGACTTGCATTTTTCAGTTAGTAGAGTAATGCCGCCAGCCTAGAACAGGTTATTGATGTTTCTTCCTCCAACTTTACAACGACCCTCGCTTGATCCCAACCCAGCGTCCTTCCATATATATTCCACATATAACTTGAATAAATTCAGGGAGCTTGTTTAAGCTTTGTCCCACTCCTTTGCTGGCCCAAAGTAAGTTTCAGGACATTCTGTCCATGTTATGGCTTTCTGACCTGGATACAGGCAATCCTCGACTTACGGTCATTTGCTTAGCAAACTCTCAAAGTTACTGGAAAAAGGGATTTATGACTAGTGTTCGTACTTATAACCATTACCGCATTTCCAATCATGTAATCAAAATGTAGGCACTGTTAGCTTCCTTAGATATCGAATTATAAGACCTATCTTGTTGTGACTTCATGGCACCGTAATATGGTGATTTTATCATGGTTTTATCTTAATTTATTATCTCCAGTATTGTCTGCATATCTTATAGATAGGTAGGTAGGTAGGTAGGTAGGTAGACAGGTAGATAGATAGATAAAATAGGTAGGTAGGTAGATGCATGGCTGGGTGGCTGTTTGGGTAGATGGATGGAGATAGATAGATAGATAGATAGAGAATTGCTCCTAGAAGCACGAAGCTGAAAACACCAGCCTGAAGATGACGAATGAGACTTCGTCGAAACGTCACCAAGACACTTCCAATTTTAAACGGGAGAAGACGTGAATAACCAAAGACCTACATATATGTATATGTATATGTATGTGTATGTGTATGTGTATGTGTATGTGTATGTGAATGTGTATGTGTAAGTGTATGTGTATGTGTATATGTATATGTATATGTGTATATATATATATATATATATATATATATATATATATATATATATATATATATATATATATATATATTGACACTTTCTTTACACTAAATTTGTACATCAGTGATTGCATGACCTCTGTAGAAACCATACACTAGATAAATTAATTAATTAATACCCATTCTTCTAGATTATTTTATGTCAGATGCAAGAGGTTGGACTGCCTTTTCCGGTAGCCTAGAACTCCATTCTCTCTCTGTTGCGGGTCTGTCTCTAAAGAAGTGAAGTTCCTTCTCACTCACAGATGTGAAAGGGTTTTATTGTTCTGTCATGAAACAACCATGTTGTGGGATCATTTGCAGCAATTTCAATGACAAAGGGAATATTTTCCAGGACCAGCTGCGAAGCAAACCAGATTAGTTAGTCCAGGGCATAGAGCCAAGTCACCGGATGAAGAAATGCTCACCACTCCGAACTGTCTTTCATCATCATTTCTTTCGACTCCGTCCATGTTATCCTTCCCAGGGCCTTTTCCTTCGTCTAGTTTTTCTTGGATTGTTGATTTTTCTTCTCCTAGTCTATCATCTGCCTGCGCCACAGGAACAAAATATATGAGTTCTTGCTTGCTGATCATCATCTCACAGGCACACATCAACCTTCGCTTGTTCTGGGGCTTTCAGTCTTGCAACCCCCGAATCACCGAACTACGAGAGTTCAGTTCATCCATCTTCCAAGTGGACAGCAAAACAGTATCCTGTCATCAGATCTATTCAGCTAAGGTGCCAATTTCCAGAAACAATTGTGTTCTCAATGAAGAATATTGATCGCTCAGGGTTGAAAGGAAGAATCCTGGATGCTCTCTGAGCTTGGTTGCTTGTTTGGCCTTTTACTGTTAGCTTGTTTGACAGTTCCTTGATTGGGGTACTGTTTACTTCTTGATTAGCAACAGCACTTAGACTTATATACCCATTCACAGTGCTTTACAGCCCTCTCTAAGAGTTTTACAGACTCAGCCTATGGCCCCCAACAATCTGGGTCCTCATTTTAACAATCTTGGAAGGATGGAAGGCTGAGTCAACCTTGAGCCAGTTAGGATCGAACTCCTGGTCTTGGAGTATGCTTATCTGGATGCCGATTGCTGGTCGAGGGGTGTTTCAGTCTGTTTGTTCCCTTTTTGGCTTGTCGATTGCCTCTTTTGAGTGGTATGTAGATGTTGTTTATGTCTATGTGTCTATCGATGGGTGGTTTGGCGAAAGGCTTCTAGAAAGCCTTCAACCATTTTGTTAGCAGTGTGTTGTGGTCCGCCAGCAGCCTGTGGAGCTGGCAGCAGAGTCGGACAGTGAGGAGGCTGGGGAGGACAATGGGCCAATCCTGGAGTCTGGGGAAGATCTGGACGAGGGCTCTGCGTCGGAGGCAGAGTTGGGGCCAGGGCCATCTGGGAGCGATGCGTTGACTCTGGAGCCTCCAGAGGCGGATAGCAGAGAGGCAGAGGAACAGGAGGAGCCTGTTCCTTGTGCATGTATGAGAAGAGCTGCCAGAAGGCAAGAGCAGCTACAGCAAAGAGGACAACTCGGGAGTAAGGCCAGGAGATGATTGGCCCCTCATAGAAGGCTTAAAAGAGCAGCCACAGCTCTTGGGATCTTTGTAGGAAAGCAACGTTGCTATATTTGTTTCTTGTCTTGCTACATTTCTTTCCTGTCTGAACTTTTGCCAAGAAATCCTTTGGCAGGGTGCCAAAGAAGACAAAGGTTGGTGATAAGGCTGAAGGACTGTTTATGAAGAATTTGTTTTGGACTGAGAATGAAGTAATTCTCAGCTATTCTAATAAAATATGTTTGTTTAGGACTGTAACTACTTGGCCTTATGTCACAACACAGTGCTTAGTGTTTTCACAATGCCTTTTGTCGGCGTGTGTGAAAAAAGACCAAGACACTCTGGGCATGCTCAGCAATATTCTCGTCTTTCTTTAAAATGGGGGAATGGATATAATTATATTCAAGGGTTGATGGTTGGGATAAATCAGCTCAAACGTTACGATAGGAAGAAAGGCAAGCAAAGTCTTGTTCGTATTTCCTGGACAGAGAGATTTCGAATCCTCATTGGCATTCATGTCGTCTCAGGCCTTCAAATGGAGCTTGAAATACTTTAGAGCTTTGGGAAATAATAAAGGACAACCATCATCCACCTGGCAGCTGTCAGGCGGGTTCTTTTGATTTTTTTAATGTGAAAATCAAGCATTCTACAGTGGCAATTCTGGCAATTGGCACCAGAATTTCCATTGCTAAACAATACGGCCTTATTTTAATTTTGATTACAGAAACCAACTTTATATTTCTTCCTCTTACTTCTTGTAATCTTTAATACAATTGTCATCAGATTAGATTTCCCTTCAATTTTTCTTTATCCCTTTGCACAGATTTCTTCCAAGAATTTAATAAGCTTCTTTTGGAGATCCAGTATAAGGACACATATTTTTCAGATAATTCTCCGGGTTTGTCATTCATATTTCCCTTTTAATTTTTAAAACTGTATATCCAGTTTTATTCTTTTCCAAAGCATTCTCTTGGCCCGTCATTCTCTATTTTTTTATCTTTTTAGATAAAATGTATTCAAAATCTGTCATACTTCCATTTCTTTTTTAAAAAACAATCCTGCAATCCCTTGCTTCGGGGTGGAGTTGGAACAACTGCATGGAGCTGAGTATTTACTATCCGGATGCCGTTTCTGATGCCAACGCGGAGTTCACAGCAGATATTTTCTCTTCACGCACAGAGAGAGAAATATCTGCCACTACCTAGGATTGAACTCTCAACCTTCCAAGTGGGAGGCGAGTGTCTTCACCACTAGGCCACCATGCCACTCCTGTCATACCTCCATTAACATATTTTAAACATAGTGTTTTCATAGAAGTAGACATCACTGATTGAGTTGATATGATAGGTATTAATTTCTGGCTCCATTCTTCAAAGATCTCCTTTAATATTTCCAATGTTATGTTTTGTGACATAAAATCCAGGTATTAGCTGATATCAAGAAGGGGCTTGTATCTTCTTTCTTCTTCACATCTGCTTCAAATCTTTAGTTCCCTCTAGTGTCCAGTTTCCTAAAGTCCTCATCTGATCTTTTGTCATAACTTGCAAAAGCCAGAATAACCAAAATACATCTGATTCCCATGAGAATTTTTTACTAGTTAATTCCAAAACATTATAGTAAAAGTCAACGTTCCAAATTTATCTTGATCCTTAATCCATTCATAACATTCCTAGATAAAAATCTTGTTTAGCTTTTTGCTGTGTTTTTCAAATTCTTTCGTTCCTAAGCTTATAATTATTTTTTCTTTTGTTCAGAGTTGAAGATAAACTCATCCAATGAAGACATTTCAAACCAGTCGTTCTGAAGGTTTCCAACAGTTTTAAGATGGTTATATTTCTGAAAGTGATTAAAAAGAGGGGCTTCTAATGAAAGTGATTAGCAAGTGAAGTAGATCATTAAAAAGTGAGGTTTGCAAACTTGATGTCCTTTAAAAGGCATCACCATAGTTGCGAGCAATATGGCTAACCCCTTCATCTCCCAGTGCTCAAACCTGCAGAAAACTGCTGTCCTGCATTCACCTCACAAGGAGTAGCCATCCGGAGCACTTGTGGGTGATCTCTCATCCCCTCCTTATCCAGAGAGGTTCTATGGAAGAGTCTACCCACTGGCTCCTTCATTTTTTAATTATTATTTGTTCCACTTTTGCGGAATCATCTTCCGTTCACCATATCTTCTCCAGAGGTCCAGGGCAAAGGGAGGATTTTGAGTGGAAAAATAGTTTGCAAGGAGTAGGGGGAGATATAAATCAACGCTGTCAAGGACCAAGCCCGGTAACTTCCACACCACTTGGCTCCTGCCTCCCAGAAAAGAGGAGAAATCAAGAAGTTACAGACTTCACATTTTACTCAACACAGTTTTCCTTTCTTCTCTTGCCTACAGACAATGATGGTTCAAAAGTGCATATAGTCAAGGCGATGGTTTTCCCAGTTGCAATGGATGGCTGTGAAAGTTGGAGCATAAGGAAGGCTGAGCGCCAAAGAATTGAGGCCTTTGAACTCAGGTGCTGGAGAAGACTCCTGCGAGTCCCTTGGACTGCAAGGCGATCCAACCGATGAATCCTAGAGGAGATCAACCCTGACCGCTCTTTAGAAGGCCAGATCCTGAAGTCAAACTCAAATACTTTGGCCACCTAATGAAAAGGAAAGACTGACTAGAGAATAGCCCAATGCTGGAAAAGATTGAGGGCAGAAGAAGAAACGAACAGCAGAGAACGAGGTGGCTGGATGGAGATACTGAAGCAGTAGACATGATCTTAAATGGACTCCGGGGGATGGTAGAGGACAGGAAGGCCTGGAGGAATGTTGTCCATGGGGTTGCGATTGGTCAGACACAACTTCGTAACTAACAACAACAATGGTTCACAAAGCTCCCCATTTATTTATTTTATTTATTTATTATTTATTTATTGGTTCGATTTATATGCCACCCTTCTCCGGAGACTCAGGGCGGCTTACAATGCTCTAAGCAATAGCCTTCATACTTTTGTATATACCTGCTTAGTAGGGCTTTGCCCACCCTCACCCCCAGCGGTGTTTTTTTAATACAAAGTCAGCTTATTGCTCCCACAATCCGGGTCCTCATTTTACCTACCTCGGAAGGACGGAAGGCTGAGTCAATCTTGAGCCTCGTGAGATTCGAACTTGCAGTAATTGCAGGCATCTAGCAACTAAGTGCTATTTAACAGTGCTTTAGTCTGCTGCTCCACCAAGGCTCCTCAAGCTCCTCTTCCCTGTCCCAGAAAAATCACAGTTCTCCCTCCCCCAAAATAATTAGAACACCTCTCCAAAAAATTCAAAAAAGGAGACCCTCTTCAGACTACTCTACCAATTGCACACCTGTAGTATTTCTGGTAGAGGATTAGTGCAAAAGGGAATGGGGGGCCTTGGTCTGGAGTGGAAACAATGCAGGAGGTCAGGACCCTGCCTTCCCCACTTCCCCAAAAAAGCAACTTTTGTACAGAATCGTTTTTAAAAATGATCATTTCTGGAATGACCCAAAGTCAGACTGCTGCTCCAGGGAAAGTCCACCGAGGGCTTCCTTTCCCCTGGAAAAGCTTCTCTGAATACAGAACGCTAAGAAAAACGGAACGAGAATGCGGAATGTGGTTTTTTTTTGAAATAGCAGCTTCTTACGGCTTTTTTCCAGCGTTTTACAAAATTCCCCCTGGAGTTGCAGGGAAAGGACAATTCAACCACATTTCTCACTTACAAGTCCTCATTTCTATGGTGGGATGAGGTGGGACTTTGCAACCTTCCCACATCAGAAGCATGCTGTGGATTTTGGCTTCATTGTTGACCCCCCTTTGGACGCTCTAGGGCCTTCTTTCTGTGGGGCAAGGGAAGGCCTTGAGAATCTCCCTAGAGTTGAGGTAAGCGAGAAGTGTGATAGAAAGGGGGAGGGGCGATCTAGAGAAGGCCAAGGAAAGTTACCCAAAAGTTATCTAGTTCCTGGGAAAGATGAAAGGGTGAGAAAGAAACTCAAAACAACCCCACCTTGATTGGATAAGGTATAAATTGAAGTGTAGAGTAGCTCTGACGGACCGTCAAGATTGTGCTACAATCTTCTATATATATAAAAGAGAAAACCATTCACGCATCATCACAAAATCTCCAGAAGCATATATCCTACAAATTTGAAATTTGGCACGTATGTCCTACTTGGCTTCTAGGTGCTCACTAAGAAAGGATTTTTCAAAATGACCATCAGATCATTATTATTTCATATACAGTATTATATTCACACACTCTGATGCTAAGAAGTTAGCCATTCTACTCCCCCTCCCCACCTGAAAAGAACTCTGTTCCAACTGCCAGTTGCCTTATATTAACATGCTCTGATGCTACCCCTTCGCTAAATCATGTGTGTGGGCGTGGCCAGCGCGTGACTCATCAGCCCTGCAGGGTGGGACATTCTACTCCCATTCCCCCTCTGTTCCAACTGCCAGTTGCCTTATATTAACACGCCCTGATGCTACGGAGTTACACATTCTACATTAAGTTTCAGGCTTTAAGTGTCTATTTCTCACGCCCGATCACATACTTTTGTAGCGAAGCATGGGAGCCCAGCTAGTACCCAAGTATTTCTCAACTTTGGCAACTCTGAGAGGTGCGGATGTCACCTCCCAGAATTCCCCAGCCAGCCGGTCAATTCTGGGAGTTGAAGCCCACACCTCTTAAAAGTTGCCAAGGTCGAAAAAAGGCTGCCCTAACCGGATTAAAATACTTGCAGGATTTCCTAACAACTCCTGTTTCCTGACTTTGCCTAACTCCAAGGCCTGACAAGGTTAAGCTCCACAGCTGGGTGGGACAATCCTATGGGATCATAGTGTTTGCTTGGGTATTGACTTGCATTCTTATATTTGGCTCTGTGGGGAGGGGAGGGGACATTATTTTTGCTGGCTGTTTTGAATTCTGCAGCCGTTAAGAGCTGGGCACCTGTGGTTCAGGAAAAGAAGAAGAAAGACAGACCCAAATGCTACGCTCATTATTTTTTGCTTCTATTATTTATTTTCCTATCCCGGGACGGAAGGGCAAGGGCCTGTAAGCGTGGACACGTTTTAAGGAGGGGAAATGTAGAATTCTGACCTCACCCCTTCCTCTGCCCTAAGCCCCCACGCAGCCCCTTTAATAATTTTCTTTCCAGAGAGGCTGGTTTTATTGTTCACCCAAAGGTGATAGGTGTTTCTGCTGCAAAAACCCCTGAAGGATTTCCAGCCTGGGCTCCTCCTGCTATAAGAAAGAGCTTTGCTCGATCACGGCAAGATCACGTGAATGTTAAAACCACTTTATCATACCTTGGTAAGGCCACACTTTGAATACTGCATTCAGTTTTGGTTGCCACGATGTAAAAAAGATGTGGAGACTCTAGAAAGAGTGCAGAGAAGAGCAAGAAGGAGGATTAGGGGACTGGAGGCTAAAACATACGAGGAACAGTTGCAGGAACTGGGTAGGTCCAGTTTAATGAAAAGAAGGACTAGGGGAGACATGATAACAGTCTTCCACTGTCTCACGGGCTGCCACAAAGAAGGGGTGTTCTCCAAAGCACCCAAAGACCAGACAAGGAATAATGGATAGAAACTGAACAAGGAGAGATTCAACCACACTATTAAAAAGATGTTGAGACTCTAGAAAAAGTGCAGAGAAGAGCAACCAAGATGATGAGGGGACTGGAGAATAAAACATATGAAGCACAGTTGCAGGAACTGGGCCTGGCTAGTCTAGTGAAAAGAAGGACCAGGGGAGACAGGATAGCATCTTCCAATATCTGAGGGGCTGCCACAGAGAGGAAGGTGTCAAGCTATTTTCCAAGGCACCCAAAGGCCAGACAAGGAACAATGGAGGGAAACTGAACAAGGAGAGATTCAACCTGGAAATAAGGAGGAATTTTCTGACAGTGAGAACAATCAACCTATGGAACAGAAGTTGCCTTTAGAAGTTGTGGGAGCTTCATCACTGGAGGCTTTCAAGAAGAGACTGGACTGCCATCGGTCAGAAATGGAGTAGGGTCTTCTGCTCGGATGAGGGGTTGGACTAGATGATCTCTAAGTCATCTTATAGAGACTTATAGAAAGGAGGGGGTTGGATTAGAAATTAGAAGACCTCCTAGTCTGTTAATAGCACAAGGCTCCAATGCTCGGTATCCCTTATTGCGCATCCTGATTGAGCTACAGTCTGGAGAATTCTGAATTGCAACATTTTTCTGGGAAATTTGCCTATGCAAATGAGGCGGCTTCAAATTAACATACTCATCTCAAGCACTGACTGCCCAAATATTTAGGCAGCGCTATTTGATGTGATTAAAAATAAAATCCAGCCTATTGTATGCAGTTTGGATCCAAAGCAATTAAAAAGCTTTGATGTGTGGAGTGGAAAAAAAAAGAACTCCTATTTTAGATTTATTTATTTTTTTCATCCCTCCTTTATTATTTTTATAAATAACTCGAGGCGGCAAACATCCCTAATGCTCCTTCTTGCTCGTTTCCCCCACCACAATAACCCTGCAAGACTAGTTGGGCTGAGAGAGTGATGGGCACCCAGTTTTTTTTCCATGCCTGAGGCAACTAGAACTCACCTGTCTCCTGGTTTTCAGCCTGACCCCTTCGCCGCTCGACTGAAGATGCTACTTTATGGGAATACTGGATCCTGGATTACTAATACTTCGTGGGAATTTTAGATACTGCGGGAAGGGGGGGGGGGTGCAAAAATAGCTGCAACTATTTCCAGCTTCACAATGTTTTAATTGAGAAGCAAGCATTTTACAACTTTCAATCTGCCAAACCTGCTTCACGTTGGGAAACTTTTCGCGGAAAATTTGCTGAGCTGCGTTTCTGGTTATCAGTGCCTGCAGCCAAAAGAGCTTCTGACTTCTGATTCCATTCCTCATCTGACAACCTCCTTCCTTCCTTCCTTCCTTCCTTCCTTCCTTCCTTCCTTCCTTCCTTCCTTCCTTTCTTCCTTCTTCCTGCCTTCTCTTTCTCCTTCTTTGCTTTCTCCCCTTTCTCTCTTTCCTTTCCCCCTTTCTTCTTTCTTCCTTCCTTCCTTTCCTCTGTCTCCCTTTTTCTTTCCTTCCTTCCCCTTCTTTCCCTCTCTTCCTTTCTCCTTCTTCCCTTTCCTCTCCTTCCTTCCCCTTCTTTCCTTCTTTCCCTCTCTTCCTTTCTCCTTCTTCCTTTTCCTCTCCTTCCTTCCTCCCTTTTCCCCTTTTCTTTCTTCCCTTTCTCCTTCCCTTCCCTTTCTTGTTTCCTTCTTCCCTTTCTCCTTCCTTCCTCTCTCCCTCCAGCTTTTCTCCTTTGCGTTCTTCCTTCCCTCCCTTCTTCTTTCCTCCTTTCCCTTTCTCCTTTCCTCCCTCCTTCCCTTTTCTCCTTTCCTTTCTTCCCTTTCTCCTTTCCTCCCGTTTCCTTCCTTCCTTCCCTCCTTTCTGCTTTTCTCCTTTCCTTTCTCCCCTTTTTTCTTTCCCTCCCTCCCTTCTGCTTTTCTCCTTGTTTCCTCCCTTCTTTCCCTTCCTCTTTCTTCTTTCCTCCTTTCCATTTCCCCTTCCTTCCTTTCCTCCCTCCCGCTTCTCCTTTCCTTTCTTCCCTTTCTCCTTTCCTCCCCTTTCTTGTTTCCTTCCTTCCCTTTCTCCTTTCTCCTTCCTCCCTCCCTCCCATTTTTCTCCTCTTTTGCTTTTTCTCGTTTCTCCTCCCTTCCTTCCCTTCCCTTCCCTTCCCTTCCCTTTTGTGATTTGCATCATGCCATCCTGCAAACGATGCAAATGGCTCAAAATGACAGCATTTGTACCACCACGGTAATCTCTCCTTGCGTTCAATGGACTTCAGAGGTTGGTGGACACACCTTCCATGCGACGAGCCTTTTACAACGTGAGATTTCCCCTATCTTATTCTCTGGGGCCACATCAGCCTCACTCTTCCAAGCCAGCAGGTAGAGCTTGCACAGCAAGGAGCCCTCCCAATTTCTAGACTGGCCTTCTGGCGTCAGACGTGCTGGTGGGCGGGATCCGCTTCCTGACTCTTCCCATAATGGATCCACCGCCACCTTCCAGCTTTTTTGCCCGGATCTGCTGGAGAAGCCAACTCCTCTGGCATCTTTTGAAGTCAGGAAGATTGAGTAGTCTTAATGCATGGATTTCGACTCTGCTGCCTGGAACTGTGGAGGTGAAACAAGATCGGCGGAAGCCCCTGCTGGATTAAGATGTATGAACCCCCACCAGCAGCTCTATAAATCACACCCACACTCGGAAACTTAAAAAGCTCCTTTGCCCAAATGCATTATATTATGTACAATAGCAACAAGCCGAGTAGAGAGCGAGAGCACCGGAGGAGGCCAAGAGCAAATTCAATGGCTAAGGAAAAAGAGCATCCCTCCCAGCTCAGAAGGCATGGGGGGATGTTTGTCCGAAAACAGCCCCTGCTTCACAATTACCCTGTGCGCAGAAGCACTTCCAGGTTTTTCAAGTGACAACCTGGGCCGTTCCCCCTCTTCAGCTCACACAAAGGCATCTTCCCGGACACCAAAAAAGCCTGGCTCGGTGGCTCAGGGGCTAAGACGCTGAGCTTGTCCATCAGAAAGGTTCGCAGTTCAGCGGTTCGAATCCCTAGTATAGGTCTCCTGTGTGAGCAGGTAGTTGGAGTAGATGAAGGGTCAGCAACCTGCAGCTCTGGAGCCGCATGTGGCTCTTTCATCCCTCTACTGCGGCTCCCTGTTGTTGATCGGCTCCACAATTGATAGGGCTTTCGGTTAGGACAGGTAGAGGAAAAAGGATGCCGTGCTAGAAGGAGGCTCTATGGTGGGAGAACCGGACTTCTGGTCGGCTCCAGAATTGAATGGGGGCTTCTGGTTTGTGGCTCTTTGAGTGTTTAAGGTTGCTGACCCCTGGACTAGATGACCTCCAAGATCCCTTCCAACTTTGTTACTGTTAAAATGATTGCACAAAAGAGCTGCTGCGGCCGAGTCAGTTAACAAAGAGGACCACTCTTGCAAAACGACTTCTGGAGGGTTTCTGGGGGTTTGGGAGGAAAGCATCGCCTTCTCTAAAATCACCCGGCACCCGGCCCTCTCGATTCCTGGCAAATAGATGGGGAAGAAATGGAGGCAGTGACAGATTTTATTCTCCTGGGTTCCAAGATTGACGCAGATGGAGACTGCAGCAGGAAATTTCCAAGAAAAAGCTAGGAAATTAAAAGACGTTTGCTCCTGGGGAGCTCCAATAGCAAATCTAGACAGCATACTAGGGGACTTCCCAGTTGGTCTATCGTTTTCGCTGGCAGAGGCACCGCAGGCCGGTCCTTCGCTGTTGCAGCGTTGCAGGAGGCCATCACAGCCGGAAACGGAGCTCAAGAGCCTGTTTTCGCTGGCAGAGCGCTCGGGCCACCACAGGCGTCCCCGATACTAGTGACAGCTAACCGGCCATGCCCATCCCGGCCACGCCTCCCTGCCCCGCTCTTGAGGTCAAACACAACACTGATAGGCCCTCCATGAAATCGAGTTTGACACCCCTGGTCTATCAGCAAAGCCTTGGAAGAGAGGACTAAACCAGAGGATTGAGAAAGGTTGTCCCTAAACCCAGGGGTGAAATCTACTTACCTTCCCTACTGGTTCGGAAGCACCCATGCCCCTTGCCCAGGCACCCTTTGCGCATGCGCAGAGGGTAAAAAACAGGTTACTTCCTGGTTAAAACCAGGAAGTAACGACGACTGGGTGGGTGGGCGGAGCCTCGCGCTGCCATCACTACCGGTTCTTGAACCACCCGCTGCCGGTTCGAACTGGTACCATTTCACCCCTGCCTAAGCCCCTCAAGCAGCGTTACACTGGCTCTTTGCCTTGCCAGGAAGCAGAGCAGGAGCGTAAGAAGAGGAGGGGCTCTATGTATGGATCAGGTGGGAATGAGGAATTGGGGCCCTTTTCAAGGCCCATTTAAAATCCTAATCTGTAGCGAGCAGATGCCACTTACGCCTCTCTTCCGCCGTTGCACCTACACACAACAGGCTGGCAAAGCTTTTCTGAACTGTGTGGCGTTTTCTCCATAATGATGATGGAGAAAGGGAGGTGGAACCATCGACGGTCTTGCTGGGAGCAATTTTCATTCTTCTCGGCAAGACCAGGTCCATCGGATTTGTCTTGACCTGGACTCCCAACAGCGGGCGGGTCAAAGTGAGGTAACCTTGGCAACTGCTCGTCTTCTTCGTGTGGATTCTTTTCAGCTTATACAGTAGATCTTCGAGATGTGGGAAATAGCCAGCGGAAAGATGGGAGCCATCACTGGCTTATTCAACCGTTGCCCTTCCACGGCTAATTGTATCGATTAGGAGAGGAGTAGCCCCAAGTTTACGGGGAAGTGATGAATGTCTCCTTGGGTGCAGAACGTTCTACTGCATGCTTAAAGGAGGCAGCTGGAGTGAAAAGGTCCTCCCTTGATCTATATAAGATCTCGGTAATGATCGGCCAGTGTCAAATATTTCACTGAGTGGGTAAGATGATGGAGAAAGCGGCATCGCAGATCTAGCTCCATGGGGATGAGTCCAATTATGGTGAAGAGCCACGGTGGCGCAGTGGTTAGAGTGCAGTACTGCAGGCTGCTTCTGCTGACAAGGGATGACCAACCTTGGCAACCTTGTGGACTTCAACTCCCAGAATTCCCCCAGCCAGCCATCTTTATGATGGTTGCAGTGTCCTGGGGTCGTGGGATCACCTTTTGTGGACTTCCCCATCAGTGGTGGGTTGCTCCTGGTTTGGTCCAGTTCTTGCAAACTGGTAGTAATGGCGGCAGGAAGCTCCGCCCACCTGGCCGGACGTCATCATGGACGATCTATGCATGCACAGAAGCTCCCGTTGCGGAGTAAGTGAAAGCCGCCCGTTTCCCATGCTGGATGGGAAAAGGCGTAAAATGGGGCAAAACTCAGCTGAGAAATGCTTCGCTTAGCAACATAAACTTTGGGCTTGATCGTGGCCGTAATTCAAGGACTCCTTGTTAGTCAATCATTCATCAGCACAGTTTAGCCTCCAGGCCCCTTTATCGTCTTTGTTGCTCTTCTCTGCCCTCTTCCTAGGGTTTGTCAGCATTTTTTTTGTATTACGGCTCCTCTGGATGTTTTCCTTTGATGTTCCCCGAACTCCCTCTCCTTCTAAATCATAAACAACCTTTATTTTTGCAATCCACTTCTGGATTGCTGCCAAGAAACTCTCTCTCTCTCTCTCTCTCTCTCTCTCTCTCTCTCTCTCTCTCTCTCTCTCTTAATTAGGAGCTGACATGCACTAAAGCAAATGCTCTCTTTCTAACATCATCGTTATTTTCACCTAAGGTCCCGGAGAGGTCCACAAACATTAAAATTTTTTGAAAAAACAAACAAACAAGACGAGCAGCAATTCAGACACCTTGTTAGGAAAGGTGCCCGCTTGATCCAAAACAATAACAAAAGAAAGACCAATAACAAAGATAATCGGACAGATGGCAGGGTGAGTACGGGGGTGACAGGGAGCCATCAAACAGCTCGCCATCTGGAATGGGGGGCTGAGTCGTCGTCCCCCACACACAGAGCAGCCATTCTGCGATAGGCGAGCCCCCGCCTCCGGCAGCCATTTTATGAGGTACTGACGCCATGCTTTCAAAATTCCCACCAGCCCCAAACGCTTTATGGTCTTTCGAAAGACCAGAGTGGTGCTTGCGCCACTTATCTCAAAATATTAGGCTCCAATAAAGTGTCATAAGGGGGAAGCTCTTTTTGGGGTAAGTGGAACTTCAGGAATTCGCTAACGTGTTGAGCATCTTTAAACGGTTTTAAAAGACAACTCGAACAAGCCGGTGGAAGCGAAGTTTGTGGATCCACATGGCCAAAGGGACTCAACGGCTCAGGTTAAAAAATAAAAAAATGATGGAGCCGCTATAGAGGTTGCACTAAAGCAGGGGGTCTCCAACCTTGGCAACTTTGAGACTCGTGGACTGCAACTCCCAGAATTCCTCAGCCACTGAAGAATTCTGGGAGTTGAAGCCCACAAGTCTTAAAATTGCCAAGGTTGGAGACCCTTGCACTGAAGCATCAAACAGTTTGGGAATGGAAGGTTAGGGTTAGGGTAGTTTCTTTAATGAGAAACAAAAAGAAATACAGGTTAGCACAATTATCCCTGTCTCTTCTCAGCTGAACTTACTCAACACCAAGGGAAGGAGTTGCTACGCCACTGTTGAAATGAATTCTGTCCTTGAGGGGTGACCAAGTGTAGATGTCTTTATTTATTTATTATTTATTTATTATGGTGATTTATATGCCGCCCTTCTCCCGAAGGACTCGGGGCGGCTTACAAAACAGTTAAAATCCAATTAAAATTGATTATTAGCGTGAAACCCCCTCAACGGGTCAGTCCGTTTGACGCAAAAGCCACATCTTCAGCTCGCAGCGAAAGGAGAGGAGGTTGGGGGCTGTCCTAAGCTCGGTGGGCAAACCATTCCAGAGGGTCGGCACTCCGACAGTGAACGCTCTCCCCCTGGGGGTCGCCAGCCGACATTGTTTGGCTGATGGCACCCTGAGGAAGCCCGCTCTGTGAGAGTGCACGGGACGATGGGAGAATGGCAGGAGATGGTCCTGCAAGTACCCTGGGCCTAAGCCATGTAGGGCTCTATAGGTAAGCACCAGCACCTTGAAACGAACCCGGAGAGCCACCGGCAGCCAGGTGTTACACGGGAGTAGTGAGAAGCTCCCGTAACAACCCGTGTGGTCGCATTCTGGACTATCTGAGGTCTCAGATACTCCCAAGGGCAGCCCCATATAGAGGGTGTTGCAGTAATCCAACCGAGAAGTAACAAGCGTGAGTGACCGTGGCGAGGACATCCCAGTCTAGGAAAGGGCGCAACTGGTGCACCAGGCATACCTGTGTGAAAGCCCCCCTGGTCACAGCTGTCAAATGATCCTCTAAGGACAGTCGAGAATCCAGGAGGACTCCCAAATTGCAGACCCTATCTTAGGGAACCTATCTTGGGGAATTGTAGGGCCTCCACCTGAGCCAAGAGGTTTAACAGATTCACAGAGTTGGAAGGGACCTTGTAGATCATCTAATCCAATCCCCCACCCAAACTGGAGACCCTACACTGTTTCTGGCCGATGGCAGTCCAGTCTCTTCTTGAAAGCTTCCAGGGATGAAGCTCCCACAACTTCTGAAGGCAACTTCTGTTCCATGGTTTGATTGTTCTCACTGTCAGAAAATTACTCCTTATTTCCAGGTTGAATCTCTCCTTGATCTGTTTCCATCCATTATTCCCTGTTTGGCCTTCGGGTGCCTTGGAAAATAGCTTGACCCCCTTCCTCCTCTCTGTGGCAGCCCCTCAAATATTGGAAGATGGCTATCCTGTCTCCCCTGGTCCTTCTCTTCGCTAGACTACATGCAACCGTTCATCATTCATATGATTATGATCGTGTGAGATCTCAGATTTTTGTTGTGGGGACCTTGCTCATTTTGGAAGTGCACGCAGCTTTATTGCTCACTTCCAGAGATGTAGACAGCTGTTGCTGAACACTGAAAGCAGAACAGACATAGTAGATACCACAAAATTCTCCTAATGGCCTCCATATTCTGAGCCCATCGAAACCACATCTTGGGAACATCTCCACCATTAAGACCCGCCATATTTACGCATACTGTAAACAGGGGATGAAGAGGAAACCAGGGAGGGGAAACTGTGATATAGGTCTCCTCAACTTACGACCACCATTGAGCCCTAAATGAACTGTTGTAAGTCAAGGACTACCTGAATTGGTCTTCTCTACTGGACCCAACCAGGAGCAAATCCCTCCTTTCCTCACAGGTGGTCCTAGTACTGATAGTCCTAGTACTTGCCTATGGTTTGAGACCAAGCATGCTTCTTTCCATTTATTCAGGAGTTAAACCACTGGTGAAATCCAATTTTTTTTTACTACCGGTTCTGTGGGGGTGGCTTGGTGGGGCGTGGCAAGGGAAGGATACTGCAAAATCTCCATTCCCACCCCATTCTGGGACCAGCCAGAGGTGGCATTTGCCGGTTCTCCAAACTACTCAAAATTTCCGTTACAGGTTCTCCAGAACCTGTCAGTTTCCACCCCTGAGTTAAACACATACCCTGCCATTCCATCATTGCGCATTAGCTCTCCTTCCTCTTATTTTTCTTTCCACCACAACTCTCGTCAGGTGTGCTGGGCTGAGAAAGACCAATCTCACCTAATCAGCTTGTAGAACTAAGTGTCTTTGATGGTGGCAAAGCCAGGATCAGTGTCACAGCCTTAACCAATAAAGGCCTTTCTACTCCAGAGCTAGAAAATTCGAAGAAGCAGCTTTTGCCGGCTTGTTCCTAATCTATGTGTGCCGTGAGAGGGCCTGCTCAGGATGCTCATAATCCGCTGAGGTGCGGCAGATGGATCCTCAGGAATCTGATCTCCCCAATCAGATGCCCCCTCCCTCTCTTCCCTAACTCTGGAGCATTCTTCCCCACGAGCCTACTTTATGGTGTCGAATGCTTTTTGTCCCCTCCTCATCGTAGCTGTTCTCGCATTTCTGCCCTGACGGTTTGCTTTTTACGTCGATTCATCTTCAATAATTTTAGCTTTCTTTGGGGCTGCTTATTTTAACCTCGGCTGCTTTCAATTTGCTGCTCTTCTACAATTTGGCTTTAATTGCTTTGTTGTGTTTTTGATTTGATTTACATAACTTTTGTGGGGGTTTTGATGGCACCTTGCCCTGGGAACTATTAACTCCAGGCTGACTGTTATAAATCTTCAGCCTACATAAGTCAAGCTATGACACTGGGATGAGGGCTGTGGTTCGGGACTGCTCACAACCACAGCCACTGAAAGGGATCCAGTTTCTCGGGAAAGAAATTAGAAAAGACAAGAGAGCTCACGGCCGCGTCCCTCCACTACAGAGTGAGCTCATTCTCTTTTAAAACTAAAATGACAGATGCACCAACCGCCAAAGTAAACCCCAGCAAAACTGCCGTTCTCAAACGCTTTAACGCCAACTGTCTGTTTTTAAATTAATTGGCAAAATCGTTTTTGATTCATTGTTCACCCACTGCTTGAATGAGCCTACATTTGCTACCTTAATCATTCACACTGAAGAATGTTTTTAAAGGTACAATTTTCTTCCAGGATTTGGGTGATGATGACATGGAGAGGGAGAGGTGGGGGCGGGAATGAGCTCATTTCACTGTCACATTTGCGCAATGATTTCCACCTACCCCCAAGTTCCTTTCTAAATGGAAACCCGATCTTTTGAACAAAGCAGTCTGACCATTTTGGGGGGGGGGGGAGGTGGAGGTCTTTTCCCACCTCTTCTTTTAAGTTTTGCAAAATTTCAAGCCAGGCATTGCCAAGAAGCTGTTTTCAACCCCTCCATGCTCTCAATTCCTCGGAGCGATAACAGTGATCAACCGCCAATTTTGGCTTTGCTTAACTTTAACCCAGAAGCAAAAATTCGTACAGTTGAGGATTTTTTGGTGAATTTTTTTTTTTGAAACAAGACATTGTCTCTCTCTGACAAAATTCCCACCTGAGATTTTAGATAAAGAGTTTTGTCTTTCCAGAGTTCTCTTTGCTTACACAGGGAATAAAAAAGCGGGAGGGGAGGGAATTGACTGTGGCCGAGGGGAAAGACCAGGACCTTGTCAAAAAAAACTCAGGGTAGGTTGGCGAGTGTGCAATTTTATGCGTGCAGGTAGTCCTTGACTTATGGCCACAACTGAGCTCAAAATTTCTGGTTGCTGAGTGAGACATTCGTCTAGGGAGTTCTGCTCCATTTTGCGACCTTTCTCGTCACAGCTGTTAAGCGAATCACTGCAGTTTTTAAGTTAGTTACACGGTTGTTAAGTGAATCTGGCTTTCCCCCATTGACTTGGCTTTATCGGAAGGTCGCAGAAGAGAGATCACGGGACCATGGGGCACTGCGACCGTCATAAATGTGGGTCAGTTGCCGAGCGGCTGAATTTTGATGACGTGACCGCGGGGATGCCGTAACGGTCGTACGTGTGAAAATGGCCGTAAACTGCTTTTTTTTCAGTGATGTTGGAACTCCAGCCACTAAACGAAGTTGTAAAGTCGAGGATTTTACATCTGTTTTTAAAAAAACCCAGTGATTTTTCTCCTCCTGGGAGAAATATGTGCTGTCCCCTGAATTACTTCCTAATGGTTTACCAGTCCTTGTGGGGAGGAGAGGAGGGGGCGTTTATTAATCCCTTTTAAGCCTTCTTTCAGCTGTGACCACACCATCTTCGGCCCAGGCTGCTGTTAACCTGGTCAAGGCAACAGATGTAGTTTTGTCCTAGAAATCAGCAGAGACCGCTAGGGCTCGCTGCCTTTAGAAGAGTAAGGAAAATCCTCAGGGACAACTCTCACCCTGGTCACCCCTTCTTTACTCTCCTACCATCCGGAAGGAGATGCAGAAGCATAGCTCACCCCTGCTTTCTACCGTAGTACTTGAAGGGCTATCATAGAGAAGGAGTTGACTTCTTAAAGAAAGATCCAAACTAGAATTACGAGGAAATTTTCTGACAGTGAGAACAATTGCCTGGTGGCTCAGCAGACTAAAGCATTGTGATTAACATCAGCTTCTGCAATTACTGTAAGTTCGAACCTCACCAGGCTCAAGGTTGACTCAGCCTTCCATCCTTTCTAAGGTAGGTCAATTGAGGACCCAGTTTGTGGGGGCAATAAGCTGACTTTGCATAAATATATAAAAGTATGAAGGCTGTTGCTTAACACATTGGAAGCCGCCTTGAGTCTTCGGAGAAGGACGGCATATAAATCAATTTTTTAAAAAAAAATTGATCAAAAGAATAGTTTCCTCCCTGGAGAGGAAGAAAGAATGAAATAAGGGTGTTAGAAAGAAAGGAGAAATAGATAAATTAGAGAGAGAGAAAGAGAGGGAGAAAGAATATGGATGCCCCCATGAAATTTTAACTCTTTCCCCTATTATTAGTTTATCCGATCTTGCCCATTATTTGTACATTGTTTCTCCTAACTGAACTAAGGAAGATTCTTATTAACAATATTCGCTGTCTTAGAAGAGTGAGGAAAATCTTCAGGGACGACTCTCACCCTGGTTATCACTTCTTTAACCCTCCTACCATCCGGAAGGAGATATAGAAGCATAGCCAGCCACACAAAGAGGCTGAAAGAACAGTTTTTCTCCTTGGGCTGACAGATTCCTGAATGCGAAATAAATCACATCATCACTACGTCGTATGATGGACTTGTAGGGCTGGCGCAACGGGGAACATGTTCACACGGGTGCAAGAGGGCTGGGTGTTTTGTTAATACGATTTATGGGGTTAGGGATTTTCTGTCTTTACGGTGAGTTGTATTGTGTTGGGGAGGGGGTGCACCGACGGAGCTCAAGCAATCTCATTGCATATATGTTGTGCCCTGACAATAAAGGTTTGAATTGAGGAGAACGTTCCTTCTCGTAAGGTCCTGCCTGAGCAACACCGTTCACCGGCACAACAGATCATTATCCTTCTCTCAAGGCGAGGGGTCCTTCTGCACCACGAAGGCATCTGTTCCACAAGGCTGACGCCTCGGCCAATTAGCCAAATGCACCTCCTAAACCCGCTGATTACCGTTTCAGCTGATTAATCGGGCTAATTGATTAGTGCCCACGGAGGGAGGGAGGGAGAGGGGGGGCATAGATGGTCCTAAGCCCCCTGTGCCAGAACCTCGAAGCAAAAGGGGTGCCATTCCTCGGGAGCGCCTTCTCACCTGAGCCTTGGCCACTGGGGCCATCTAGTGGCCGGTCCTTAGCTTGCAAGCCAGTCAACTTCTGCTTACCTGGAAAAGCCAGCGCAGAACCGGGAGGGGACACTTGGCAATTCCGTGATAGATGAACCCAAGGCTGCCACTGTGGAGGATCGCCAGCTGCTGAGAGGTGCTGGAGCTGGAGCTGGAGGGAGAAAGGCAAAGGGGGAGAAAGGCGAAGAATTCTGCGTCCACGTTTGGTCACCAGACTATTAAAAAGTGCAGAAAAGAGCAACCAGGATGATTGGGACAGTGGTGAAATCCAAATTTTTTTTAGTGCTGGTTCTGTGGGTGTGGCTTGGTGGGCATGGCTTGGTGGGTGTGGCAGGAGTACTGTAAAATCTCCATTCCCATCCTACTCCAGGGGAAGGATACTGCCAAATCCCCATTCCCTCCCCACTCCTGACTTTGTATAAAAAAAGAACACCGCTTGGGGGGGGCCGAAAGCCCTACTAAGCAGGTATATACAAAAGGATGAAGGGTATTGCTTAACGCATTGTAAGCCGCCCTGAGTCTCCGGAGAAGGGCGGCATATAAATTGAAAGAAGAAGAAGAAGAAGAAGAAGAAGAAGAAGAAGAAGAAGAAGAAGAAGAAGAAGAAGAAGAAGAGGAGGAGGAGGAGGAGGAGGAGGAGGAGGAGGAGGAGGAGGAGGAGGAGGAGGAGGAGGAGGAGGAGGAGGAGGAGGAGGAGGAGGAGGAGGAGGAGGAGGACCCAATTTGTGGGGTCAATAAGCTGACTTTGTATAAAATATACAAAAGTATGAAGGCTATTGCTTAACGCATTGTAAGCCGCCCTGAGTCTCCGGAGAAGGGCGGCATATAAATTAAATTTAAAATATATATATAATATGATCTACCCAATAAAACTACCGTATTCTTTGAGGAATCTACCTGCCTCAGAGTTTTGTTTGCTGTGGGTATGTTACTTGGAATCTTGACATTTAGTCCTTGGAGCTCTGAGAAGAAAATGCTCAGATCGAGACTTTTAACCCAGTGGGGCGTCATCATTTTTGGTGACAAAGCGTGCCCTTGTTCTCCGAGGGCACAGAGAGGGGGCACATTCCAAGGGAGAAACACGAGGGCAAACGCTGCATTTGCGTTCACGTCAGTAAGAGCAACATGGAGAATACGATTCCTTGGAAATTTAATCATTCCCCCTCTTGCCGCTAGATGAATTGAAATTTGGTGACAACCTGGGGGGGGAGGGGGAAGGAGGAGGTGTTTCTAAGATCCTCATTCAAGGTTTGCTGGGGTGGGTGGGCTCACAAGCCACCCTCAGGTCAAAGGTTACAACCCCCCACTACAAGACAACGCAGTCCATCTGAATGCACAATGGAAAGCAATTCGCGAAGCTAAGGGGTGAGCGTGAAAAATGTACAACCAGCACACTGGAGTTTTTCAGGAAGAGATTGGACAGTCAACTTATCTGGAATGGTGTAGGGCTGTGATGGCACACAGAGCCCTCTCTGCTGGGACGTGCGCCGTCGCCCCGGGTCAGATCTCGGTGACGTTTCTTTCGTGAGCTTCTGTTTCCTTGCAAACGACGAAACAGAAGCTCACGAAGGAAGATCTTACCTCTTGCTGTGCTGCCAGCCAACTGGTCTTTGGGTTTCTCCTGTACATGCACGCATGTCTACACGTGCATGTTCACACATGCGCAAATGTCCGTGCATGCATGCGTTCATGCACCTTTCACGCACTGTTCGTGCAAGCGCACTCAGTGTCTAAAAGGTTCGCCATCACTGGTGTAGGATCTCCTACTTCGGTAGGAGGTTGAATTAGATAGGTTAACTGACCCATACAATGTAGCCCAGTGATTGTTTACCATCTTTTGGGGGTGAAATGTAAAATTCGTTACTACCGGTTCTGTGGGTGTGGCTTGGTGGTGGTAATGTGACTGGATGGGCGTGGCCAACATTTTTTTTTTTACTTTTAAAAGCATTTTTTTCGAGGTTGTAGAAAAAATGCTTTTAAAAGCCTCTGACGATCCCAGCTGAGCCACGGGATCATCAGAGGCTTTTTTTTTTAACTTTTAAAAGCATTTTTTTCAGCCAAAGGGGTTGCCTTTGTATATTCTTGGGCTTGAAGTGTGCCCGTGTGTTGTGTTGGCTGAAGATCCTCCTGTGCTTTTCCAATATTCCTGCAATGTATGGAATAGCAACGTTGCTTCGTTTA
Source organism: Coluber constrictor foxii (assembly GCA_038048745.1). Lineage (NCBI taxonomy): Eukaryota > Metazoa > Chordata > Lepidosauria > Squamata > Colubridae > Coluber > Coluber constrictor. The sequence goes on from CM075967.1 coordinate 37,517,395, forward strand.
TTGTTCTTTTCATTGTCCGTTATGGAGGAGCTCCCGTAGGGTCTCTTTTTGAGCTCTGATGAAGTCCCACTTGGGATAGCCACGCGTTCCAGGGGCTTCCTTTGTTAAGGGTTGCTTCTTTTCTCATTTTTCTTTTAAGCTTCTGTTATTCTTTTCTTCTTTAAACACGCTTTTATCCGTGGCGGACGTTAAGAATATTAAAATAAGACAATGTAGAATTCGCACTTGCCCTGAAACACGAATGGTAGCCAACTGGGAGAAAACATTCTCAAATAGCCTTTAAGCTGTTGCCTTTACAGCACCAAGTCTGCTGGGTTATTAGCAGGGGTGAGATTCAGCCGGTTCTGACTGGTTCGGGTGTACCGGTAGCTCCAACAATCAGCTGAGAGCAAACCGGTTCTTTCCGATGTTCAGATGGGCCCGCCCGCCCCTGCGCTATAAACTACCTATATTTCTTTTGTTTTAGCCCAGCTGATAGGCGCGGAAGAGCGGATTGCCACGCCTCAGCTGTTTTACTCACTCTGGATTCAGTAGAAGGTAATTTTCGATCGTATTGAGCATGCACGGAAGCGGGCGGACAGCGAACCGGTTGTTACAACCGGTGAATTCCACCACTGGTTATCAGTTGCGCATAAGTCAATTGCTGCCCCATTGCTAACGGGAATTCAGAGAGACAAGTCGGTCCTTCCAGACAGAGGCCTCTTCGTGCCCAGTTGAGGGGCTTTTCAATAGCTGAACGTCTTGTCCAGAGGAAGCTGCTTCTGCTGTTCACTCTGCCTTCTGCATAAACCAGAACTCTTCTCATTTTTATCTCCGCGCCAGCTCAGTTGCAGCCCTCGGGGCAAACCGAGGTTTTGGATCCGGAGAGAGGCAGTAAAGACTTGTCTCGGATCACTTGAAACCAAAGGACTTTTTGTTAGATAACAGAGGTCATCTAAATTTAGGCCGGGTCAGGACCAGTCTCGGCTGTAGCTGTTTTGATCAGCTGGATCAAGACCTCCAGCTGCCAGAGGCCAATTCAATTCGAGGAGAGCCCAAAGTGGAAATATTAGACCCAGGGCAGGGGAAAAAGAAAGGCTGAGGGCAGAGGACAGAGCTTAAATGGGCAACTCTGGGGTCTCCGCTAAAGGCTGTCTTTGACCCGGTTTCTTCATGGAATTATACAAGGGATGGATTCAGAAGCATGGCTTTCTAATTCTAGCTTTTGTCCTGTCCTTCTCGGTGGCGTTTGCCCCGCGCTAATCAGTTAATAAGGAGGGGGGAATTGCAGATTTCTTGGGTCATTAGAGCTCTCTCAGCTTGGTTTTCTTGCAGCTATTTCATTACCAATCTAAGTAACCCCAGCAGTTTGCAAATCCCGCTCCCTTCTAGAACTGATGATGTTACCTAGTTGGGTCATGAAATGTCTGGAAGAAAACCACCAAGATCAGAAAGCAACAAACACCCCTCGTTTCAACCCTCAGCTACAAATATTCTCCTTTATTGGAATCTATATATATATATATAAAAGCAAAAACCACTCACATATTAATCACGAAATCTCCAGAACCATAAAGCCTACAAACTTAAAATTTGCCACGGATGTTCACCTTGGCTTCTAGGTGCTCACTAAGAAAGGATTTTTCGAAATGACCATCAGAGGATTAATATTTCCTATCGCTCTGATGCTAATTAGTTAGACGTTCTACTCCCCCTCCCAACTTAAAAATAACTGGAGAGAATGGGATAGCATAGGATAGGCTTCTGTGGGGCAAGCTTCATGGGAGAGAAGGGGCTAGAAAGCTTGAGGGAGAGAAGGGGGATAGGAGAGGTTTCTGTGGGGCACGGCTGAGGGAGAGAAGGGGAGAGGCTTTGGTGGGGCAAGCCTCGTGGAGAGAAGGGGGTAGAAAGCCTGAGGGAGAGAAGGGGAGAGACTTCTGTGGGGCAAGTCTCATGGAGAGAAGGGGCTAGAAAGCCTGAGGGAGTGAAGGGGATAGGAGAGGAGACATTTCTGTGGGGCAAGCCTGAGTGAGAGAAGGGGGATAGTAGAGGAGACATTTCTGTGGGGTACGGCTGAGGGTGAGAAAGGGAGAGGAGAGGCTTCTATGGGACAAGCCTGAGGGAGAGAAGGGGGAGAGGAGAGGAGAGGAGAGGAGATGTTTCTGTGGGGCAAGGCTGAGAAAGAGAAGGGGAGAGGATAGCGGAGGTTTCAAGCTATAAGTGTCGATTTATCAAGCCCGATTGCATAGTTTTGTAGCAAAGCACAGGAATCTAGCTAGTCACAGATAAAAGGCTGCCTTGGCTGGAGTTTGGGTCAGCTACCAAGCAATGCAGCCGAGTCTTCAAATCCGGTGGGACATTTCCATGCCCAAAAGCACTGCGGTGAATCATCCATTGCTGAAGCTACAAGCTGCCTCCTCCAGAGGATGACTTCCACACACCCCAATCAGTTGAGATGTAGGAGGCCCGAAGAGTACTAGGAGACAGCAGCCGGGTTAAAGGAGGTTGAGAGGGAGTAGGGATGGAGGAGGAAGGAAAAATTGGCAAAGCCTCTCAGACATCCCTCAAGGCCTTTTCCTCCCTGCTGTTCCTTACCTAACCAGCCATTGTCTCTTGCAGGCTGTTTGGGTTTAAATGCTCGCTTTAAAGGGGTTATGAACATATTGTGAGAGCATCCAAGTGCGTCGCAGGCGTTACATTTATTTCCAGCCCTTCTCAGGAGCTTTGAATGCAAGCAATCCAGAGGGGTTTGTGATAATGGTTTTGAAAAAATATGAAAAATGCTTTTTTCCTGAATAGAAGACGGGAAAGGAGAGGAGAGAAGGGAAGACCTAGCATAGGTCCAGAAGCAAGAGATCCAGAAGCAAGAGGATGAGGGGCCAGATCTGGCCCGTGGGGTACTTAGATCTGGCCCACAGGGACACCCTGGAAACAGCGAAGAACTGGTCTACGGTGCCTCTGCTAGCGAAAACGGAGCTTGGGAGGGTCGCATGCAGCCCCCCTCCCCCCCCCTGAGCTCCGTTTTCACTGGCAAAAGGTTGCAGGAGGCTGTTGCAGCTGAAAACGGAGCTCCGGAGCCCATTGTCTCTGGCAGAGTGCACGGGCCACCACAGGTGCCCCCGACATGAATGACGTCGAACTGGCCACGCCAAACTCGGCGTTGCCCACTCCGGCCCCCCGAGATCAAACACAACCCTGATGTGGCCCTCAATGAAATTGAGTTTGACACCCTTGAGCTAATTAGTATCTGATAATTGACTTTCTTCCTAGCAGATATCCAGGACCAGCCTAGGTGGCCAGGACTGTTCTGTAGATTAAAATAACAGAATAACAGATTTGGAAGGGGCCTTGGGGGGTCTTCTAGTCCAGCCCCCTCCCCAAGCAGGAGACCCTGTACCATTTTGGACAAATGGGGTTGTCCAATCTCTTCTTAAAAAACCCCACAGTGTTGGAGCATCCACAACTTCTGGAGGCAAGTCGTTCCATGGATTAATTGTTCTATCAGGAAATTTCTCCTTGACTTCAAGAAAATCCTCAGCTCCGAGGAAATGCTCCAAACTGCAGACCCGATCCATCTCATGTGTCAGCTCTCCCCCACATGAAGGATCCTGAAGCAACCAGATCGGTGGTTTCTGGTCCCAAGAACACACGCGGACATGCAGGCTGCAAACCTCCCTTGAAAAGAGATTTGCAGATTCTCCAAACAAGAGTCCTTCCGTATCTTTAAAAATTGATCATTCGTGCAACAGTGGAGGAGTTTTCTGTGGAAAGAGGAGAGGATGCAGAAACTGATACAAGAGTCGGGCGTACCACATAAAGGAGAACTTGTGATCTGTTGGCCAACTTGCCAATTTCTTGTTCCAGAGGTTTGAGAGGGAAGAAAACAGAAGAAACTCCTCAAATACATTTTCACCCTGTATTTTTTTCCTCCACTAAGGCCATAAAAACCTGGTTTCGTTGACCAGCCCAGGGTGTGACTGCCCCAAACATCTTGGTTTTCTTGATGGTATTAGTTTCATCTTGGCTCTTGCGTTGACATTTATTGCTTTGTGGTGCTGTTTTAATCTTGTTTCTATTTCCTGCGCGCTGCCCAGAATCGCGTGTTTGAAATGGGCAGCCATTCAAGTTGGAAAAAAATGAAAGTTTTTTTTAAAAAAAAAAAGTCATTCTCGTGAGCGACCTCAAGATGGTTATGAGTCAGCACCAAAAGCATCCCAACAAACTTCCCAGTTACGTGAATGACTGAACTTGGGCTTCCGCAGTCAAAATCTAACATATTTTTCATGTTTCTCTTTCCAGGAGATCTAAGGAACATCCATTTCGTATCCAATTACTCCTGCAAATCAAGAATGAAAGAAGCTCATTTAAGAAAAATAAAAAATCTCCATTTCTGCAGCCAGACATTTCTTCGGTCTCCCTGTGCATTTATTATTTTTAACAGACTAACAGAGTTGGAAGGGTTCTCGGAAGTCTCCTAAACCAACCCCCTGCGCCAGCAGGAGACTCTATACCACTCCAGACAAGTGGCTGTCCAGTCTCTTCTTAAAAGCCTCCAGGGATGGAGCACCCACAATTTCTGGTGGCAAGCAGTTCCACTGGTTAATTGTCCTCACTGTTAGGAAGTTTCTCCTTCATTCCAGATTGCTTCTCTCCTCGATGAGTTTCCATCTGTTGTTTCTTGTCTTGCCTTCTGGTGCTTTGGAGAATAATTTGATCCCTTCGTCTTTGGGGCATCCCCTGAGATATTATACTCTGCTCCACCGAGTTCCAGGAATTGGAAGGGATCTTGGAGGCCTTCTAGTCCAACCCCCTGCTCCAGCACGAGAATCCCCAGGAGACGCAAGTGGCTGTCCAGTCTCTTCTTTAAGAGCCTCGAGTGATGAAGCACCCACAACTTTCAAAGGCAAGCTGGTCCCCTGGATTGATTGTCCTCACCATCAGGAAATTTGTCCCTAGGTTCTAGATTGCTTAGTTCTAGGTTTCTCCATCCCACTCTGCTTGAGAAAGGGACCCATCCTTCCCATTGTTATATAGCAGCGGCTGCCACTATATAATCTCGCGGCATAGACATCATCCTAAGAACCAGAACAGGGGAAAAAACCCCCGGCTTTTCAGCTGCTATTAATCCCCCACCTAATAAAGGACAGCCAACAGCGAGAGACACCTACATCCATCTCCGTGCCTTTGTGACAGATGGAAGCCTAAGCAGAATGAGCAATGATGTCCCAATTCTCTCAGCGCCTCGGAAAATAATCAGCATCTCCCATAACAATGTTCGCGCCTGTCAGTACTTTTTAATTCCGAACATGAATCCGTCTTCCTTTCTTCCTTCCATCTGCCGGAAAAGCGCCCGTTTTCTGCAAAGCGAGCTTATTAATATCAGAGGCTGATACAAACCCAGGTTTCCTTCTTTCTCCCCTGCCCCGCTTGCTCAGATCCGAGCGACGAGCTCCGGCTTATTGGCAGAGTGGAAGGGCATTCAGCATCCGGCTTGGCACGTTGGCGCCATTTATCACAGGAAGGCTGTGCATGACAGATAACCTAGTTTTTTTAGGTTTTTTTTTTTTTGTAAGTCCGCTAAAATATTCACAAGGCTGCCTGGTGGGCGCCAGCTCGTTCTTCTGCAAATCAGCACCCGGCCAACATCAGAGGAGCAACAGTGAAGTTGGAAGCTCCTTGTGACACGCCGGGCCTGCGAGTCAATGTCAGCTGCATGTCATGTACAACCTGAGTGACATTCGGGGGTTTGTGGGGCTCCCGGCCAGAGATGGGCTTCAAAAATTTTAACAAGGGGAGTCTCTGCCCGGTTGCTGGGTGTGGCGTGGCTTAGTCGGCCTCCTGTAGCACGGCGGGGTGTATGCATGTCATTTTGCCCTCCCCAGGCTCCAGAGGCTTTCCTCGAGCCTCTGGGAGGGCGAAAACGGCCTCCCCAGGCTCCAAAGGCCCTCTGGAGGCCCAGTAGTCCTGTTTTTCACCCTCCCTGAGCCTGTGAGTGTGCCCTGCACTTATCTGCATCCAAAACGCACTGAGGGGAGGGGAGGGGTGGGCGGAGCCAGCCAGGAGTGGCATTTGGGGGGTCTCCAAATTGCACAGAATCTTAGCTAGAGGTTCTCCCGAACTCCTGCTCCCAGCCCACAGCAAGGCACACTCGATTCGATTGCAACAGGGCGAGTGTTAGGGAGAAACCAGTTTTCTCCCACTTCTGGTGCAACCATTTTGGAATTGGTGGAGTACAAGGACACATCTTTCTAACGGCCTCCCCCCCTATTTCCATAAGCCTATCTCAGGACATCTCTGACTTTGATGTCAGTAGATGTTGCGAAAAAGGTGGTTATATATCAGGGGGAAACATATAGTCTTACTTGCTGTGTGTGTGTGTTTGTCTGTGTATGTGTGTGTACATGCAGACACACACAATTGATCTGCAAGATCCTTGAAACCTTTTCACGTGGATACGGCCTAACTGCATTTTTGAAGCTTTTGCATGCAAAATTGCATTGGGTGGGGAACATTTGTGGGGTTAGGGAGGGGTCTTCTGATAGTGCCCACTTCTGAAAAGCAAGAAGGGATATATATCAAATAAATGGATGGATGGATGGATGGATGGATGGATGGATGGATGGATGGATAGATAGATAGATAGATAGATAGATAGATAGATAGATAGATAGATAGATGATAGATAGATAGATAGATAGATAGATAGATAGATAGATAGATAGATAGATAAATAGACAGACAGAGATATAGAGCTAGAGAGAAAGAGAGAAAGAGAGAAAGAGAGACAGAGACAGACAGAAAGACTACTTAACCTTTCAAGATATACTGGGAAACTTCTACGTCAACCTAGCCCAGGGATCAAGAACAGATGTCCAATATACACACAGAGGGTGACAGGTTGGGGATGGCTAAATTGCACCATCAAGGGATTTAAGAAGAGAACCAAATTGATTGGTAACAATCACACCTTGCCAGCAAAAGCACAGAGGGAAACTCTACCCAGAAGAGGTAAACCGCCCATGGAAAGGTGGCTATCTTTGTGGAATAAAGCTAAAATTGTTCCTCAGGTGCTCCAAGGAAAATGAAAAGAAAAGAAATGAACAGAACAGAACACAACAGAACAGAACAGAATATTGGAATTAAGGATACGATAGGATAGGATAGGATAGGATAGGATAGGATAGGATAGGATAGGATAGGATAGGGTAGGGTAGGGTAGGGTAGGGTAGGGTAGGGTAGGGTAGGGTAGGGTAGGGTAGGGTAGAATAGAATATTGGAATTAAGAAAATAGAATAGAATAGAATAGAATAGAATAGAATAGAATAGAATAGAATAGAATAGAATAGAATAGAATAGAATAGAATAGAATAGAATAGGATACGGTAAAATAGTATAGTATAGTATAGTATAGTATAGTATAGTATAGTATAGTATAGTATAGTATAGTATTAAGTATAATATAATATAGTATGGAATACGGAATACGGAATACGGAATACGGAAGGGAAGGGAAGGGAAGGGAAGGGAAGGGAAGGGAAGGGAAGGGAAGGAGAAGGGAAGGGAGGAAGGGAAGGAGAAGAGAAGAGAAGAGAAGAGAAGAGAAGAAGAGAGAGAAGAGAAGAGAAGAGAAGAGAAGAGAAGAAGAGAAAATAGACGACTAGACTGGACTAGACTAATAAATCAAATCAAATCAAATCAAATCAATCAAATCAAATCATAAAATAAATAAATAAAATAATAAAATAAAATAAAATAAATAAAATAAAATAAAATAAAATAAAATAAATAAACTAAATAATAAAATAAAATAAAATAAAATAAAATAAAATAAAATAAAATAATAAAATAAAATAAAATAAAATAAATAAATAAAATAAAATATAAAATAAAATAAAATAAAATAAAATAAAATAAAATAAATAAAATAAAATAAAATAAAATAAATAAAATAAAATAAAATAAAATAAAATAAAATAAAATAAAATAAAATAAATAAAATAATAAAATAATGTCTGATGATGCTGCACCTGGACCAGCGTTTCTCAACTTCAGCCCCTTTCCGATGGGTGGCCTCCAACTCCCAGAACTGTTGAAGCCCATCCCTCTTAAAAGATCCTGAGGTTGAGAAGCTCTGTCCTTAGCCCCAAACCATTTAATTCCTCTACTGGAAGATCGAAAGGATGGGCCAAGTTTGGAAACTGGAAACCGTATTTCTTTGAACCCAGCACGGCACGAACCGGCTTTCCCCCTTTCAGAAGGGTGAATTAGTCAGCGTGCCTCGCCAAACGCCGCCTTGGGATCCGGCCCTGGCTGCCATTTCCCATGAAACAAAACCCAGCTCTGATTATTCCTCCTTCGTAGAGAGTCCACTGGCAGGGCGCATAAAGGGAGGGAGGGAGGGAGGGGAGAGCAAAGCAAAGCTGTTTTTCAACCAATTATCCAGATGCCTGCAGGTCTCCCATTTCCACGGACGGAGGAAGCAACGAGCTGAGATGATTGGCAAGGTTCACCGCATTCCAAGTCATTCATTGGAGGGAGTTAATTAACGCTTTGCAGAGAAGCTGGGAGCAAGGCCTGGTTCAGCAGAGATAGCAGGTAGGAAGGACTCCGAGGGATAATTAACAAGAAGCCGAGCGGTTTTCGGCAGACAAAAGCTTCCGACCGAGGAGAGCTTCGGTCTACTCGACGCCATTGAGCGGCTTCTGAAGGTACTTCCACCACTGGAACACTCAATCTCAAGATACTGACAATGTAGAAGAGGGGTGTCAAACTCAATTCATTGAGGGCTGCATCAGGGCTGTGGTTGACCTTGGAGGGGGTGGGGGGCATGGCCGACTGGGTGGGCGTGGCCATCTTAATGCTACTCCCGAAACTGCTTGCCCAATGTTTCCTCTTCGCATTGGGTAGACCAGGCCGAAGCAATGCAGGTCGGCCCTTATATTTTCTAGGACGCCCTGCAGACCGCATCTGACCATATCACGAGCCGCATCCGGCCCACAGGCCTTGAGTTTGACACCCCTGACGTAGAACATAGAACTTCTAACAGATTAACCAAGTTGGAAGGGAGCTTGTAGGTCATCTAGTGCAACTCTTTGCTCATGGGAGTCTATGACCATTTGTCATGGCCAACTGACCACAGCTTACTCACCACACCCAACTGGCCAACTTGCTGCAGGACAACTTGCCATGGCTATATCGCCATAGGACAAATCGTTGCAGGACAAGAGTGAAAAAAAAGGGGTAGAAATAGAATCATTAAAGAAAGGATACAAAAGGAGGGACAGAACGAAATGGGGAATGGCAAAGATTAGAACAATTTTTATTTATTTTAAATCATTAAATAGAATTGTTCAATTGTCCCGTAGTTGAGTTGTCCCATGGGCCAGTGAGCGATGGCGAGTTTTCCTGCACAGAAAGTTGGCCATGGTGAGTTGGCTTGTGGCGAGTTGGCCATGATGAGTTGGCTGCAGCACGTTGGCTTTGGCAAATTGTCTCGTTCCTCTTGCTCCAGGCAGGAGTCCATATCCCAATTCTGGTCAACTGGTTGTCCAATCTTTTCTTGAAAACCTCCAGCAATGGAGCCCCCAACAACTCCGGGAACCAAACTGTTTCCACTGATTGTTCTCATTATCAGAAAACTTCTCTTGCAGTTGAATTTCTCTTTAACAACATTTCCACCCATTATTCCTTGCCCTGTCCCTTGTCAGAAAGGTGCTTTGGAAAACAGATCAAGCCTCTCTTCTATGTGATAGTCCCTCAAGTACTAGAACAGGAGTCTCCAACCTTGGCAACTTTAAGACTGGTGACTTCAACTCCCAGAATTCCCCAGCTAGGAAAAGGAGTTGAAGTCCCACAGGCTTAAAGTTGCCAAGGTTGGAGACTCCTGTTCTAGAAGAGAGTTATCATGTCCCCACTCAATCCTTCTTTTTTTTGTTAAACTAGACATACCTAGTTCTGGATGAAATAATATCTAAAATCCAAGCAGATGGGAGAAGAGGGTTGGTTAGTAGCCTACAAGTAAGGGCTCCCTGTATTAGTTTTGAGATTTTTAAAAAACAATGGACTGAAATTGGAATAGGAAGGATTTGGGATACACATTTTCTGCAAATGCAGCTTTCTTTTTGCAGTTTTTCCAAGAGTAACCCAGTTTTCTCTTTGAACATGTATTTTGTTTTCATGAATACAGGCAGAAAAGCTTTTCCCCAGTGCATTCCCACACCCACACCCCCGGAAGTCAAACCACATTGCAAAGTTTGCAAAAACCAGAATTTTGAAAGGCACAAAATGGGGGTTGGCTCAGGCATTAGTTCCAAGATAAGATAGGAAGTTTGCATTCGAAGGGGAATTCATTTCTCCGGGCGTACAGACATCTAGGTTGACCCATCCTTTCGCCATCTATGTCTCTGGGGAAACTCACACTGAAGAGCAACCTTTCCAAATGGTTCTGGGGCTTAAGCCCAGCGGTGTCAAGGACGGAAAGCAGACCTTGGGTAAGGAGGAGGCCTGAAAATATTTTCCGCCAGGGTGCACAATCGGGATGGTACCAGCGCTAATGGAGAATTGCTCCAGGACCAACCTGGGGGAAAAAAAAGATAAACATGTTTTCAGAAAAAGCTCAAAAGGTGGCAGTGAGGGAGGGAGAAGGAAGGAAGGAAGGAAGGAAGGAAGGAAGGAAGGAAGGAAGGAAGGAAGGAAGGAAGGAAGGAAGGAAGGAAGGAAGGAAGGAGGGAAGGAGAGAGGGAGGGAGGGGGAAGGAAGGAAGGAAGGAGGGAGAAGGAAGGAAGGAAGGAAGGAAGGGGGGAGGAAGAAAGGGAGAAGGGAAGGAAGGGAGGGAGTAGGAAGGAAGGGAGAAGGAAGAAAGGGGGAGGGAGGAAGGAAGGGAGAAGGAAGAAAGGGGGAGGGAGGAAGGGAGGGAGAGAGAAGGAAGGAAGGGGGGAGGGAGGAAGGGAGGGAGTAGGAAGGAAGGGAGAAGGAAGAAAGGGGGAGGGAGTAGGAAGGAAGGGAGAAGGAAGAAAGGGGGAGGGAGGAAGGGAGGGAGGGAGAAGGAAGGAAGGGGGGAGGGAGGAAGGGAGGGAGAAGGAAGGAAGGGAGAAGGGTGGGAGGGAGGGAGGGAGGAGGAAGGGAGGGAGGGAGAAGAGAGGGAGAAAGGAAAGAAAGAAGGGAGGGAGGGAGGAGGAAGGGAGGGAGAAGGAAGGAAGGGAGAAGGGTGGGAGGGAGGGAGGGAGGAAAGGAAGGAAGGGACAAGTGAAAGCCAGATGAGGGAAGGCTTCATTACTGAGTAATATAATATAATATAATATAAAAAAGTGACCTTTTTTTTTTAAAAAAAGGATCAGTTCTTGCTAAGGGCTCCTCTTCTGACACACACACCCCCTCCTACCGAATGATTTACTGACCAGCTGCCACGGAGGCCAGCTCTCACCTGAACCTCTGGGCCTTCTGTACAATTTATTTCCCTGATTTATTCCACACGCCTTACAGGCCGTGCCAATCAGAACCAACCGCCACCGAGTTTCTGTGCCCCGTTTCCAAGGATCGGTTGAGCTCCAGAAATAATAGAGAGAGAAAGTGATTGGGACTTTCTTGCCCGAAGCCCAGGAAACGCGGAGCTTAATAACAAAATCTTGTTACCATCCAAAGGAGCAGGGGAGAGGGGGGGACAGGCAGAGACGATGAAATGGAACTCCTCTGGGTACCGCACAAGCATTCATAATATCGGTTCTGCCTATTTCAAAGCTTCAGGTCTTTTATCAAAAGCGCTGACAAAGTGAAAGACTTTTCGGGGGTCCTTGGGAAAAACATGCTGGCCAATAGAGTACAGGTAGTCCTCGACTTACGAGCATAATTGAGCCGAAAACGTCTGTTGCTACCTGAGGCATTGCTTTAAGTTAAGAATATGGCCCTGTTCTACGACCTTATGTTGGGACCGAGGCCCAAGTAGTTATTACCAGACACCATCAGTCCTAAACAAACGTATTTTATTAGAACAGCTGAGAATTACTTCTTTCTCAGCTTAGTCCAAATTAATTCCGAAACGAATTCTTCGTAAACAGTCCTTCGGACTTATCACCAACCTTTGTCTAATTTGGCACCCTGCCAAAGGCTTTTCTTGGCAAAGCCCCGCGAAGTTGAGAAACGAGAAACAAATGTAGCAATGTTGCTTTCCTACAAAGATCCCAAGAGCCGTTGCTGCTCTTTTAAGCCTTCTGGGAGGGGCCAATCATCTTCTGGCCTTACTCCCTAGTCGTCCTTTTTGCTTCAGCTGCTCTTGCCTTCTGGCAGCTCTTCGCATGCGTGCACTAGGAACAGGCTCCTCCACTGATCCATCCCCTCCTGGTCCTCTCTGGGCAGCTGCAGAGAGAGCCCTCTTAACACCCACCTCTGAGTATCGAGCAACGAAGCTTCGGTTTCTTCACTGGCCTCCTCGGCATTGGACCACTTCGAGAAGAGCAGCTCGCATCCCAAGCTTCTTTCCAGCTCTCTCTCTTCTCGTATGTGCTCTCTAAAAAGTGGAAAAACACAAGAGAGGTACAGAGTGAAACGGGGCTGAGCAAAGGGGAAGGAAAAAGAACAGGGGCCAGTAATTGGGCAGCTAGCTGAAGCTAAAAAAAAAAAGCCCTTTTCTTTTCCCAGACAGAAATCAGACTCTACTAAACCCATCACTCTAGAGATCCGACCCCCAGATCAATGCAGAATCCCACATGGACCACACTTGTAACACTGCATCCACTTTTGGTCGCCACGATGTACAAAAGATGTGGAGACTCTGGAAAGAATGAAGAGAAGAGCAACAAAGATGATTAGGGGACTGAAGGCTAAAACATATGGAGAACGGTTGCAGGAACTGGGTATGTCTAGTTTAATGAAGAGAAGGACTAGGGGGAGACATGATAGCAGTGTTCCAGTATCTCAGGGGCTGCCCCAAAGAAGAGGGAGTCAAGCTCTTCTCCAAAGCACCTGAGGGCAGGACAAGAAGCAGTGGGTGGAAACTAATCAAGGAGAGAAGCAACTTTGAACTAAGGAGAAATTTCCTGAATCAGTGGAACAACTGGCCTCCAGAAGTTGTGACAGCTCCAACACTGGAAGTTTTTAAGAAGATGTTGGATAACCCTTTGTCTGAAGTGGTGTAGGGTTTCCTGCCTAAGCAGGGGGTTGGACTAGAAGACCTCCAAGGTCCCTTCCATATTCTATTCTATTCTATTCTATTCTATTCTATTCTATTCTATTCTATTCTATTCTATTCTATTCTATTCTATTCTATTCCTATTATTCCTACTCCTACTCCTACTCCTACTCCTACTCCTACTCCTACTCCTACTCCTACTCCTACTCCTACTCCTGTCCTGTCCTGTCCTATCCTATCCTATCCTATCCTATCCTATCCTA